>CM025787.1:17214381-17254435 GCA_014636745.2 Centella asiatica | reverse complement strand
TGTTAAAGCAATAAAAAGCAATTGTTTATAAATTGATTTGAGTTCTTGTTCTTTATTTCCGCAAGTAATAATTGATTTCTTGAAGAACAAGAAATCGAAAAGAATTCAAAGAACTTGTATTCAACCCCCCTTCTACAAGTTCTCGGCTATCTCACTGGACACATGTGTGTCTACTTTCAATTAGATGGGTGGATAGGACCACAAATATCTCATTGAATTCTTTTTAAGAACGAAGGAGTTTCAAACTGAACTTTTGTTGTCGATGGTCAAACAATAAATTTTCCTAGAGAACATGTTGAAGAATGGGTATCTTTACATGGTAGAATTTTATGACTTTTAATAGAACGTCCTGTGAAGTTCTCTACAATGCATTGCATCATAAAAGTACCTTAGTGACCAAGTCGTTCACGCCAAAGTGTAAATGACATTTTGTCAATGGACTCTGAAAGTATGACAAAATTTGACTCAATGGCACTAATAGTTATAGCATATAATCCAAGAGAAAGTGAGTCCAATTTTTCAAAAAATTTCTTGTGTCTAGATAGTGTGAAAGTAATAAGATTGTGGTCCTTATTATATTCATTTGTTGTTTCTGCATGATGCCCATTGAGATGGATGTCCTTGGAACTAATAAGATTTCTACTGGATTTAGTAGAATATAATGCATTTGTGATAAAAAAAAAAACCGGTGTCTCAATTGGAAATATAAAACTGGCTTTTCCAAAACCTTCAATTATATTTGAGTGCCGAAAATTCTCTCAACTTGTGCAATGCACTTTATTAATTCTAAGAAATATTTTTTATTTTGTAGAATTGTATGTGCAGTACTACTATTTGCTAGGCATATATCTATTGTTCCCATATATACAATCACAATTATTTCAAAGCCTAGTTGAGATTACAATTATTTAATATCTTAGTTATGATTACACTTATTCAATAGCCCAGTTGCTAGTTTGAGATTCAATTGAGTCATTAAATATTATCTCCTTCTCCCCTATTATTGGGACATTGTCTATGTTAATATCGTGACTAACATAGTTGTTTCCACAACTTTTCTCTTATTATTTTTTTTGATGCTTGATACAGTTCAACCAAATATTTTTCCATACGATATGTGCGAGACCAGTGAACTTACATGTCACATTTGTGACAATTGTCTTTCTCCACCATTATCTCAGGTTCTTTCCATTTTCCCTTATTCAAACATGTCCATTTCTGGTGACCAGTTTTACTATGGAATTATTTCCTCGATTTTTTCCTTGCCCACGTTTATTCCAGTACCTATGTCTCTTGTTAGGTCCCAAAGGAAAATACTAGAAGGGGGGTTGAATAGGATTTCAAAATTCACTTGACTTAAAGAAAACTTTATTACCGAAAAGCCTCTTCCTTGCTTAAGCAAGGTTTCAGAAAATTTAGTTAGAATTTTGAGGGCAACAGAATAAGAAATCCCCTTGCACGTATTTTAAAATAAGCAAACAATATCAAAGCAAAATAACAAATATAAGCAAGGTAATGAAAGTATGCAAGAGATGAGATAGTATTTTTATAGTGGTAGGTTCAACTATGCTTACATCCACTCTTCTTCTCTTCTTACTTAAGAGAAAGCACTCGCTATAAAAGTTCACACAAAACTTAGTTATACAAGGACACTTAGTCCACTGTTATAATAGGTCACTTAAACCTTAAGTCACACAGACTTTTGAACAAGTCACACAAGCTTCTAAGTCACTTGGTGTAACGACCCAGAAAATTTGTTTATCTATAAATTATTTATCTATTCATATTTTATTTTTTTTCCTCTATATATATTAACGTGTATAGTTAATATATGATGTTTTGAAATATCTAAATATTTTCGGACCCATTAATGGGGTTATTGTTGTTTGATTGTTGGTTGCAAGGATAAACAATGATGTTTATGTTTGGTGACATCCGTAATTGTTTGAAGAAGCTTTGCGTCCAGACTGGTTAAATCTCATGAAGGACTTAAGAGCCTAAGTATGATGACATCATTGTGTACGTATGTTATTTTGATTAATAAGTTGCTTATGTGTCATCAAGTGGATTAAATGTATGTGCATGAAGGACAGCAGGCTTATTACGATGCTTAGCTGCTAAGAATCATGATGAGCAGCCGTTTTTACCGTCCAGTTTAACCAATCATTTTATTTCAAAGCTTAATCTCAGCCTACTATAAATACCTCATTCGGAGGAACATTTCAATCTCTTTTCTAAAGATTTTCTTTTCCAAAGTTCTTCTTTAAACTTACCATCTCCGTTTAATTTCAAGTTCTTTCTTTTGGACAATCACTTTCAAACAAGTTTTGATTTCTTTCGTCAACCCAGGAGGTAAGAATTTTAAGTTCTCTTTTGCCTTTCTTTTTGCTTGGTATCCAAGAAGTTTAGTTATAGGAGCAAGTCTTTAAAAAAGGATTATATTCTTTTGTGTCTAGAAGTGTTGCTCATAGCTTAAAGCACGTTGAGAGTTGATTTATGGAGTTATGGTTGAGATCACCACCCTTGGAGAAATGAGGAAGACGACCCTGCATCTGAGACGAGGTCCAACTTAGTCTCTGATGAGATGTTGTTAGTCTCTGATGGAATGTTCTTAGTCTCAGATGAGACGCTCTTAGTCTCTGATGAGATGTAGTTAGTCTCTGACTGTGTTGATGTTAGTTTCTGATGACGTCAGCCTTAGTCTCTGATGAGTTAAGATGACGTCATCAGTCCCTGATGAGATAATTAGTCTCTGATGAAGGAATAACTAGTCTCCGATGACATCACCCTTAGTCCCCGATGGGTTAAGATGACGTCATTAATCCCTGTTGAGATTATTAGTCTCTGATGACGTCATCCTTAGTCTCCGATGGGGTTAAGATGACATCATCAGTTCCTAATGAGTTAAATAGTCTCTGATGACGTCATCCTTAGTCTCCGACAGGCTAAGTTTAGTCCCTGATGACGTCATCCATAGTCTCTGATGAGATATTTGTTAGTCTCTGATGATGACGTCATCCTTAGTCCCCGACGGGGTTAAGATGACATCATCAGTCCCTGATGAGTTAAATAGTCTCCGATGACGTCATCCTTAGTCTCCGATGAGTTAAGATGACGTCATCAGTCTCTGATGAGTTTAATAGTCTCTGACGAGTGAAATCTTTCCTCGATGGGCAACCTCATGCCCTGATAACCATTTTTTATATGAATAGCCATCTATTAAGTTTGGATTTCTCATGATATACCCACAATGATGTTATTCAGAAACCTTTTTCCACAGATATAGTGAATTCTAGCTAAGGACCAAGGCAAGTATATATTCATTCCACTTCTTTCTTACTGATTACGTAGAATCATTGATTCAATTTACGTAAATGAATGATGTTAATGCCTATGCATGATGATGAATTCTTTTATGATTAAGTAACGTACGATCATTGAATCCGATGTACGTGAAAAGATGTTGATGATTGAACTATGTGTTATTGGGTGGTTGCTGGCTGTTTAAATTTCCTAGCACACCAAATGATGATGTTTGGGTGTTGCAAGTCATGAACTTGTATGCACACCCAAGTAACTTCTATATGGATATATAGTTCTGCCTTTGATGATCACTGTCTTTTAATTGTTGAGCACGCCAATATGTGTTGTTGGCAGTCGCTGCTTTTAATGGATTAGCACGTCCAGGCTATTCAAAATTGAGAAAAAAATGTTTACAAGAAGATATATCCATATGGAAAGTTAAGGGGCTGTTGAATATTGTCGCCTGGTATTCTGGTCAATGATGATAAAGAATGATAGACCGAGGCAAGGCATCGGTAATCAGATGTTTTTCCGCAAACCATATGCTTTCTGCGAAGGATTACGTATGTCAAATGATGAATCAAACGACCAGGCTAACCAGCTGGGATGAAATTTGATTATGTATGGTAGTCAGATAATGATCAGTCTGGTCAGGTGATGCACTATCTGATGAATAAAGGGCGAATCATGATTTATTGAAAGAGGGTTAACCCTTGATATCACTCGGGCACCCTAGATGATATAGGTTTATTATTTGATCAAGAGGTTTTGGCATTGCTTCGTCCAACCTCAATGAATATTAAAGCTTTTATCTGATTCTTTTTGCTTATGATTATATACTTGCTGAGCGTAAACGCTCATGTGGAATGCTATGAATGTTTTTCAGGTTATGTCGTGAAGGCTGAGTCCCCTAAGAAAGGGAAGGAAAGAATTGCTTAAGTGTGTTTAAGTTGTAAGGCCATATGCGCCATCTAGGGTTTTGTTTCCGCTGCAGCTTGTTTACTTTCAAGCTTTGAGGTTTTGTAAGATGATGTGGACCTTAAGATTTTGTAATAATGTATTTTGGGAATATTTTTCCCACAGGTATGTTGTTAAGGCTTGGCTGTGTTATTTGTTTTGTGTTGTTTTTTTTTCTGGTGCAGCCCGGGGTTCCAGCCTGGGGATCTCGGGGACTGTCACCCAAATCGCTAACAGTGTCCGGGGCCCGGCTTGGGGGATTTTCGGGGGCGCCACACTTGGACTTCTCTAAAGATGTATAAAATCTTGTTTGTTGGCTTTCAAGTAAAACTCCTTATTGAGTAGATAGTCAGCAGTCTGTTCAAGCTTGTGAGTTTGATTGCCTTGTTGAAGGTTTTAGGATGTGAGATGTCAGAGCATTCTCTTGGTTGTTTACGTGTCATAAATGAAATTTATGAATGGTATTTATAGCTTCACCAAAATATGGTCGTTGGTAATTTGAAAAAGAGTTGTTGGAGATTGGTACTTGCTAGTCATTGTTTTGTCTTGTAATGATCTTGAAGTAGTAGTAAAAATATTTTGTCATCGGAGGATATTTGAGCATCAACTTATATTTGGCCATTGGCTAGTAATGGTTCATCAGCTGATATTTGGCCATTAGCAGATAATCATCCATGAGTTGATATCTGGCCGTTGGAGGATAATTGTCCATGAGCTGATATCTGGCCGTCAGAGGATAATTTGTCCATCAACTGATATTTTGGTTATCAACAGATAATCTTTTATCAGTGAATAATTGGCCATTAGTAGATAATTTGGTTATCAATAGATAATCTTCTATCAGTGGATAATTTGGCCGTCAGTAGATAATCTTCTATCAATAGTTATTGGCCATCAGGGGATAATTTGACTAAGTCTGATACATCTGATACATTCTTGTTTTGTTGATCAAGTCTTGTTGATGATCAACCTTGTATGAACTAGTTTTTCTTAAAACTACTTTTCTTAAAATCCTCCTAACAAGTAGGATTTTATTTTAAGCCCTTTACAACATTTCAAGCAAGGACTATATTACATTATGCATTTCTACATCATCAATTTCAAATAAATGTTTTATAAATACTTTAAACAATATATGTGTGCAGTGGTTGACTTAAAAATCTCCTACTAGTTGATGATGTTAAAATGAGATATTTTGATCACCATAGAACAAGCATCAACAGTATTTCATTAATTTCAACAAACAAATTACATGCATTAATGTTCAAGAAATAAATAAGGAAGATTACAAAAGATGAAACTTGTGTCTATTCTTTTTCTTCTTTTTTCTTATTATGTTTTTACTTCTCTAGCTATTTTTGTTATAGTCTCTCTTTTCTTCTCTAGTACTCCCTCTCTATCTCTGTTGGTTTTCTTCTTTGAGTCTTTGTAATTCGATCTCCTTGATTTTGGCCTCTGATTCCTTGATCTTGCTGAGAAGTTTTAGGTTTTCAGCGGGACCAAAGTTGTTCTCAAGATACTCTATTTCTTCAAGAGCCTTCTGTAGGTTTAAGTATTGTGAAGGAGAGAGAATGTGTATTTCAGCAGCACCTTTAGATTTTCCTTGTCTCGAAATTCCTCCAGCATAGAGTCCATAGTTGGCCTTGATGCTTGTAATGTCTTTCTCAACAATAGGATTAGACTTATTCTTCTTATCATCTTTATCATTCTCCCTCTTATTCTCCACAGACTTAATCATCTTTATCATTCTCCCTCTTTTTGATATCATCAGGCATTATAGGGAGAAAAGCAATAAGATTTTTAATAGTTGAGATCACTACATCTTACTTCTTGTCGAGTGTGTGAAAGCGTCGTTCAAGGTAAGTTTCAAGAGGTGGATTAGCAATATTGATGGATGTAGCAAGAGGATTAAAGTTTAGCAGGGAGTCTAGCTTCTTCTCAAGTTCAGTGAGATGCTTCTTAATGTTTTGATTAAAGGTTCGTATGTTATGATTGCAGGACTTTATTTTTTGTAAAGAGTAGTCAAGTTTGTTGTCATAACTGAAATTGGTTCTCCTCACTTCAACATGTGTTTTCTTCTTCTGTTCAGCAAGTTTGAAGGTTGGATGTGAAAATCCCACACGGGACTCGGGTGGTGTTAGTAGGAAGAAACAGTCAACAACATATCCATACCACGTCAATATACTAAATATTATTAATATATTCTTGCAAAATTCAGAGTACAATTTCTACAGTGGAAACTTAATCTATTACATTTGTTGCAACTATCCTCCTTGGGTTCTCTTTTAGGCTACTCCCTTTATTCTCTTATCTTGCCGTTGTGGTACTATGCCTTACTCAAGTCTTGAAATTATGAACTTAACAAGAATAAGCGATTTACGCTCAGCAAGTATATAAACACAGAGGAAAGAACATAATATTTCTGAAGAAACTTAATCAATAGTATAATATTGTTTGTGAGGATGGGTGAAGCAATACCACTACCTCAGAGTTCTTTTAAACCTTTTAAGGATGTTAGATGATAACACAATCATATGATCCTTCTTGAATAAAGTCAACCGCTTATCCATCGGGGGCTAAACCCGTTGGATATGTTAATCATACCGTAACAGTTGGCCAAACTGCAAAGCTTGGTTCTGTTAATTAGTTAAGTTACCTCTAGGTCATACAACCTGCAGTTACCTCTAAGTCAAAAGACCTGTAGTTACCTCTAGGTCAGGTGAAACACACATCAGCACCTTCCCTTTCATCTTACCAACAACGTGGCATGTTCCACATTTTAAGGAACATAAAAGTCTCATGCCCCATTTAAGGGACATTACATTCTAATTCATTTGCATGGATATAATATTGAAAAATAATTGATAAGTCAAAGCTCAATTATATCCATGCACTTTCATTCATATCATGCTAGAGGAAATTAAAGCATAGCATTCTGATTCACAAGGAACTTTAAACAGAAAAGTATTAACCTTGTACGCATGTCTAATCAATTGATCATGCGTTTAACTGAAATAAACATAAGAGTGATCAACTACAGTCCTCGCAGGCTTGGAATCAAACAAGTTGAAGATTGGAATAAGGCACAAATCCTTCGCAGGCTGCTGCAGATTTTAGATTGGAACTGTTCCTCCCCTTGGGTCTCTTGGATCCGGAACTACAAGCTTACCCGATATGGTTTCTGGACTGTCCCTATTTCCCAAGACTCCTCGTGGGCCTGGAGGAAGATTCTCCAACTCAGAGATCTAGCTCTTGAATTCATCACTTACAAAGTTGGAAATGGTTGTAATTTCCTCACCTGGCAAGATCCGTGGGTTTCCTCACGACCGCTGGCCAATAGACCCGATATGCCCATCATATCAAATGCAAACAGCAACTTTTTCTCTAAACTTAGCTCCTATATTTCAGGTGACTCTTGGTGCCTGCCTACCTCAAACTTTACTCTCCTTATTGACCTCAGAGCCTCTACTGCTCAGATCCCTATTAATTCCAGTGGCCAAGACTCGATTCTCTGGCAAGGTGCTGACATAACTAAAATCTCCTTACGTACCATCTGGAACTCAATTCGGAAGAAATACCCCCCTTCACCCTGGTGCAGTATTCTTTGGAATCCCGTTTCGGTCCCTAGAATGTCTTTCTTTACTTGGCTTGCTACCCTTAACAAAATCCTTCCCAAATTAGTAGCCCCTTGCCAATTTTGTGAGGAACAAGAAGAATCTACTACTCACCTTTTCTTTGATTGCAGGTTTAGTTCGGTTATATTAGCTGAAGTAATGGGTGCTGCAGGTTGGGTTGGTAAGCTGGTTTCCTTTAACCACTACATTGCTCAACTGGACAATACTAATCTCACAGTGGGGGCAAAGCTCATCAGCCATTTATGCCTTGTAACTATAATATACAAAGTGTGGCTTGAAAGAAATCATAGAAAGCACGGAGGTCAAGGGCATACTGCACACTATGTTGCTCAGGATTGTATTTCCACAGTTAAGTTCAAGTTGCACAGCTGGAAAGGCCTTCCCAAAACGCTACATTTGCACCCTAATCTTGCAAATTGGAAATTACTTTAATTCTATTAGTTATAGAATGTTGTTACACTGATGTTGTTTCGATGCTTTGTTGCTGTTACCCTGAAAGTGCCTCTATGTTGTTGTTGAAATTGTTCGTTCTTAGCAGTTTTGGCCTCATTTTGATTGCTGCAATGCAGTGTTTTTGAAATTTGCTGCTGCTGTCATAGAAATTGCTGCTGCTGGTCTACGGCTGCAGTGATGTAATGTTGGATCTGCTGCAGATTCTTGTTTCTGTGTTCAGCTGCAATTTGCTGCTACGTAGTTTATGATCCTTTTGCTTGCTGCAATGATTTTTCTGCTGCAGATTGATGGTTCTGTTTTCTGTTGCTTCTTACATCTGCGCAGTTTATGCTGCTTGTTGTAGTGATGTCTGTTGCTGCTGCCTTCCAAATTTAGTGTATTCTCTGCTGAGTTTAGTGAATCTGCTTCTGCTGTTGGCAGCAGTTTCAATGCCGCAGTGTTAGTTATTTGCTGCAGCTGAAGTGGTTTTTGCTTATACTGCTGATGTTTGGTGTTTGTTGGTGCTTGTTGCTGTGGAGGTGTTGCTGTCCGATCTGCGCAATTCCTGCTCCATTTTGGTTGCTGCAGTGGTGTTGCATCTGTCTCTTCTGCTGCTGTAATGTTGTTGGTTTTGCTGCTCTGCATTGGTAATGGTGTTGTTTCTGTGTTTCCTTGTTGCTGCAGTGATGTTGCCTCTATGCTATAGTGATGACATCATGATAGGTTTTGAAATCTTGCTTAGTGTTGTTCTAGCTGTTGTGGTTTTCAGCGGTTGCCTTTCCAGGCTTTTTGTTATTTAGGTGGCGATTTAGCTTGCTCTGTTTCTGTTTAGGTTGCTACTTTCCTGTTTGGGTTTGTTTCCCTAGCTAGCGTTCTGTGCTAGTAGGCCGGGGGGTATGCCCCTCGTTAGTTCTGTATCTTCTTTTTCTTTTATAGCATTTCCAATTTAACAAAAAAAAAAAAAAAAACATAAGAGTGAGAATATACTTGCCTTTGTCCTTAGCTGCTAATCCAATTCACTTGCTGGATGAAATACTTCTGTAAAACATAAATATGTTTGCTTAGCATGGGAGTCTATGCTTGAATATAAATGTAAGTATGTATATATGTGATGTCTGTGATGTCCGTACATGATCAGGGGATGGTCATCAGGGGGTGTTTCACTCATCAGGAGATGTCTTGTTTATTAGTGGATATCCGTCGTCAGGGGATGACTGGTCATTAGTCGATGATCTCGACCATTAGGGGATGGTCCATGATCATTAGGGGATGATCCTTGGTCATCAGAGGATAGCCATCAGGGGACAATCCAGTTGTCAGGGGGTACATTGCCTGTCAGGGGATGACTTACCATCAGGGAATGGTCCTCGGCTATTACGGGAATGGTCATCGGCCATCAGTGGATGGTCTTTGACCATCAGGGGATAAATTTGTTCATCGCCAAACTCGTCAGTAATTCATTAGACTACCGCTATTAAGTGCATGTACATCTTTTGCTTCCACATTGGATATTCTTCTTGTTTAAGAATAAGGATTCTAGTACCACCATCACGACTTCCCGCATATGTCATTATGCTAGAGCTGCTTGCTTCATCATTGGCCATCTCTTGGAACGTGATAATTGAGTAAATTCAATTAAAGGCTCTGATTCCAATTGTTTTCCCAAGGAAATAGCCGAGAACTTGTAGAAGGGGGGGTTGAATACAAGTTCTTTGAATTCTTTTCGATTACTTGTTCTTCAAGAAATTAATAATTACTTGCGGAAATAAAGAACAAGAACACGAATCAATTTATAAACAATTGCTTGAATTGATTTTAACAACTGAATACAAATTCTAATAATCACAATAATATGATCGTCAGCTTCTTTTCTATTTTGTATAGGAAAAGATACAAATTATGAAAAACCTATACAACTTTGAATTATAATTCGAATTACTATTTTTTGTAAACCTAATTACAGCTTCTCTAAAAACTGATTTTTCAGTTTTCCTATTCTAAATCAATATTGATTCAGCTTCCATATTTGAATCAAATACAATCTTTCCTTTTTGATTAGGAAGAGATTTCTGGTTAGTTTCCTTACCAGCTACGTCTTCAATAATATCTTGAACTACGTGGAAGACATTCCTTTTTAATTCAAACTCTGTATCTCTTAGGAAATAAATCACGATTAGTCCCTGATGCTTCATCTTTAGTCTCTGGTGACGTCATCACTAGTCTCTGGTGCTTTTAGTCCCTGATGACGTCAGATTGTGTAGTCTCCGATAGAGTTATTTAGTCTCTGATGCTTTAAAGCTTAGTCTCCGATGACGTCAGCTTAGTCTCTGATGCTTTTAACCTTAGTCTCCGATGACATAAGCTTTAGTCTCTGACTCTTTTAGACTTAGTCTCTGATGACGTAAGCCTTAGTCTCCGATAGGCAAAACTAGTCTCTGATAGATAAAATCTTTAGTCTCTGACAAGTTTTCCTAGTCTCCGACAAGACTTTTTGTAAACTCCAACGAATCAAATACACATTTTGACTTGCTGAAGCTTTAATACTCCATTCCAACATTTACTTACAAATAAGAAATAATTATATCTCTTTACAAAGAATGAATGAATTACAATGAAAGAGATAACTACCGGCTACAAAACTTCAGTGTTACTAATTAACACTTTCTATACATTTGTACTCTAAGTAAGCTAAAGACAATCATCATCAAATGTTCTAAAACCTAACAATCTCCCCCTAATTATGAATATCAGAATGATAAACATAATTTCAAGGTTGATGATGATGCCAAAACTCAACATTACAATTACTTAGAAAAAAAATAAAGAATTGTTAACTACAAATGTATTCTGAACTAAGATCTTTGATTTGTTGTTCAGCTTCCACCTAGACTCAAGTTTAAATCCTATAAGTCTGGCTTCAAAAATAAAGATTACAACTTTTATAGCAAACAACATACCTTTAGCTCAATAACTTTTCTCTTTCATTCTGTTTTCCCTTAGTCGTTCTAACCTTTCCATCAACAGCTTTTTGAGAATAACTTCAGTTGCTTCTTCTGCATCCCTGAGAAGTTTAATGAATCCTTCAAGATGATTTTCACTCACTTTGTTGATGTCTCTGTTGTAGTCAAAAAATACTTTATCACCATGGAAAGTCTCATACCACAATCCTAGAGGTACTGGTTTAGGAAGATCGGTTGGCACTTTGTTCATACTCTTTATCTCCTTTATTGCCTTCTTGATCTGACTTTGAAATTCCATGTTGAGCTTTATAGTTACAAGTAATGTAGACAGCAACCATTCCAAATCTTCTTTTGATTGCCCCTCTAAGTCTGGCTTAGTATACTTCACAGAATCTCCATTTTTGAAAAAGATATGAAGTAAATCTTTGTCATTTATACCCTTGACCAGATTAATATACCTTGTATTCTTTTTCAGGGCTTTGATCATTGCACTTGTGCTGGCCATATCAACTTTATAAGACTTCCTTGATGGAGCTGTTAGTGGCTTTGTTGGTCCACTTATAGCCACCAAGGCAGTCTCAGTTGACCTTGGAGGTTCTTGATGTGTAGGTTTTATTCTTGAAGTTCTTTTCTTGGTCATGACTACCTTATTTGCACTTGTCTTATTTGTTGAGTATTTCTTCTTCTTAGTCTCCTCCTTCTTTTCTTGTTTTGCAGCCATGTCTTCCTCTTGTTGAAGTTTCTGAGCAAGCATTGCGTCAGCATTTATTAATCTTGGATCTCGAGGATTAACTAACTCAACTTTCCCTCCTAGTTCAAGTTCAATAGGGGTGGGAAAGTGAGCAGTCTTCATAGCATCCCCCAATAGCTTAGGCTGTCCTGGTTGAGTAAGAGTATGTTTCTTTGGATCTTCAACCATGACACCTTTGCCTTTGTCTTTTGATGAACTTGGGGCTTCTGCAGTTGGTTTGGAAGAAAGAGGAATTGCTGTTGCTGCTAGTGTTGTTGTTGTTGATGACGTTGTTGTTGCTGTTGTTGTTTCAAGATCAGCATGCTTCTTTAGAATTTTTTCTTTGTAGGCTTGCAGTGCAGCATTTTCTTTCATTGTTTTTTCTTTCAATGCCTGCAACTCCATCTGCAAGGAAGCATTTGTTGAACCTGGAACAGTGTTTGGTTTGGATATTTGTACAGGTTGTTTGAATTGTTTGAGATGACCACTGTCCCCCTTTTTGACATCAGCATCTTGGGGTATGGAGGAGGTAGCCAAATGTGGTAGTGCCTGCATCAAGAGCTATTCCATTCGATCTTGCTTCTGGAGAAGGAGATTGATTTTGGCTTCAAGGGCTTGAATTTTACTATCAGTCTTGGACTTGTCGTTGATGAGAAAATCAATTGCAGTGACAGTCCTCCTTGGCAAATGTCCTTCATAGCTCCTTCTAATCTTATCAGTCTCAATCTCCATTTGCTGCTTCATCTCCTTGACTGCCGCATTTATGCCAATAACCAAAAAGTGGTGAAACTTGGTATGTTTCTTGTCCACTTTGGTTATTTCTTCAAGTAAGTCCTTGGGAGATGGTGCAGCTGCTGTTGACCCTATGTTGGTCACATAATCCTGCCTGAGTTGAGCAGCTGCATCCTCCAGAGAATTGGTGAACTGTTCATCAAGCCACACATCCACATTCTCTTCTTCAAGTTCTCCAAGGACAGGTTCATTTGTCAGAGATGTCTGTTTTCCCAGTGAGATAGCCGAGAACTTGTAGAAAGGGGGGGGAGTTGAATACAAGTTGTTTGAACTCTTTTCGATTACTTGTTCTTCAATAAATTAATTATAACTTGCGAAAATAAAGAATAAGAACACGAATCAATTTATAAACAATTGTTATATTGATTTCACAACTGATTACAAATTCTAACAATCACAATAATATGATCGTCAGCTTCTTTTCTATTCTGTATAGGAAAAGATACAAACTATGAAAAACCTATTCAGCTTCGAATTACAATTCCCTATAAACCTAATTACAGCTTTTCTAAAAAAAACTAATTTTTCAGTTTTTCTATCCTGAATTAATATTGATTCAGCTTCCTTATTCGAATCAAATACAATCTTTCCTTTTTGATTAGGAAGAGATTTCTGGTTAGTTTCCTTACCAGCTACGTCTTCAATGATATCTTGAACTACGTGGAAGACATTCCTTTTTAATTCAAACTCTGTATCTTTCAGGAAATAAATCACGATTAGTCCCTGATGCTTCATCTTTAGTCTCTGGTGACGTCATCACTAGTCTCTGATGCTTTTAGTCCTTGATGACGTCAGATTGTGTAGTCTCAGATAGAGTTATTTAGTCTCTGATACTTTAAGGCTTAGTCTCCGATGACGTCAACTTAGTCTCTGATGCTTTTAACCTTAGTCTCCGATGACGTAAGCTTTAGTCTCCGACTCCTGTAGACTTAGTCTTTGATGACGTAAGCCTTAGTCTCCGATAGACAAAACTAGTCTCTGATAAATAAAAAGTCCTTAGTCTCTGACAAATTTTCCTAGTCTTCGACAAGCCTTTTTGTAAACCCAACGGATCAAATACACATTTTGACTTACTGAAGCTTTGATACTCCATTCCAGCAGTTACTTACAAATAAGAAATAATTATATCTCTTTACAAAGAATGAATGAATTACAAACAAAGAGATAACTGCTGGCTACAAAACTTCAGTGTTACTAATTAACACTTTCTATACATTTGTACTCTAAGTAATCTAAAGACAATCATCATCAAATGTTCTAAAACCTAACAATCTCCCCCTAATTATGAATATTAGAATGATAAGCATAATTTCAAGGTTGATGATGATGTCAAAACTCAACATTACAATTACTTAGAAAAAGAATAAAGAATTGCTAACTACAAATGTATTTCTAAACTAATTACTTAGAAAAAGAATAAAAATTACAGCTTATTTCAACAAACCACATACCTTCCAACACAATAGTTTACCTTTTTTTTCTTCAATAACTCCAGCCTTTCTTTTCTATTTCTCCTCAGCAACTTCAGTCTGTCTATCAACAGCTTTTTCAGTATCAATTCAACTTCTTCTTTAGCATCCTTGAGTAGACTGAAAAATCCTTTGATGTGTCTCTCACTGACACTATTAATGTCTCTGTTGTAGTTGAAGAAAACTTTCTCTCCATGGAAAGTCTCATACCATAATCCTAGAGGTTTAGGATTAGCTTCCGGCACTGTATCCACCTTATGCTTCACCTTCATTACCTTTTGAATCTGGCTTTGAAGATCCATGTTGAGATCAGAAGTCTCAAGCACAACAGTCAGCAACCACTCAAGATTTTCTTTAGTTTGTCCCTCCAAGGCTGGCTTCTCAAATTTCAAAGACTCTCCATCTTTCAAAAAGACATGGAGAAAATCTTTGTTATTTTTACCCTTTATCATATCAATCTTCTTTGTAGTTTTTTTTAGGGCTTTGATGATTTCTTCTGTACTAGCCATTTCAACTTTGTAAGACTTCTTTGATGACACTGTTTGTGGCTTTGTTGGTCCACTCACAGCCACCAAAGCAGTCTCAGTTGACCTTGGAGGATCTTGAGAGGTAGGCTTCTTAATAGTTGCCTTGATCACAGGTTTCTTTGCAGATTCCTGGACCAAAGGTTTCCTTCTTGACTTCTTCTCTGCCTCTTCCATCTCTTTATTTTTCTTCTTGGTTATGGTTGCTTTCTATGCACTCGATCTCCTTATAAAGATTTTTTTCTTCTTTGTCTCCTCCTCCTCCCTAGCTGCTGCCATATCCTCCTCCTCTTGAAGTTTCTGAGCTAGTAGAGCATCAGATTCTATCAGTTTCTGTTCTTGAGGATAGACCAACTCCACTTTCCCATCCACTATCAGTTCAGCTGGAGTGGGAAAGTGAGTTGTCTTCATGGCATCCCCCAGTAGCTTGGGCTGTCCTCATTGAGTAGTGGTTTTCTTCTTTGAATCTTCAACCATAACCCCCTTGCCTTTGTCTTTGATTGTAGGGGCTTGTTCAGAGGAAGAAGGAGAAGCTGTTGTTGTTGCTGTTGTTGGAAGTTGTGTTGTTGTTGTTGTTGCGGCAAGATCAGAATGTTTCTTTAGGATCCTGTCCATCATTGCTTGTAATTCAGCATCAAGGACAAGACCAAACTTGTGTGTATTTACAGGTTTGGATGGACCACTCTCCCCCTTTTTGACATCAGCATCTTTAGGGTGAGAGGAGGTGGCCAAATGTGGAATTGCCTGCAGCAATAGTTGCTCCATTCTGTCTTGTTTTTGGATCAAGAGTTGGATATTTGCTTCTAAGGCTTGAAGTTTACTGTCAGTCTTGGACTTGTCTTTGATAAGTGTATCAATGGCAGAAATAGTCCTCCTTGGTATATGTCCTTCATAGCATCTTCTGATTTTGTCTATCTCCAACTCCATCCTTTCCTCTATTTTCTTCACTGCACCATTGATCCAGTAACCAAGAAGTGGTGAAACTTTGTATGTTTCTTATCCACCTTGGTTACTTCTTCTGGAATATCTTTAACTGATGGTGCAGGGGCAGTTGACCCTATGTTGGTCACATAATCCTGCCTTAAATGGGCGGCTGCTTCTTCCAGTGTGTTGGAATAGGTGGCATCCAACCATTCATCAACATTGATCTCTGGAGCTTCTTCGTGCACAGGTTCATCTCCAAGCTGTGTCTTCAATGCAAAAATGTGGTCTTGTCTTTGTTGTAGACCATATAACATTTCAAAATCAGCATTGGACATTTCAGAAATAATATTTAAGGCTGCATCCCCTGTGCCCGAACTGTTCTCAGTTTCTTCTATTTGGATATTTGTGGAGGGACTAAAAGAAACGTGAGCTTCTTGTGAGCTGGTTTCAACAGGTTGTAAAAATGCACCTGCTGAAAATTTCTCTCGTTTATTTTGTTCAAGGATCTCATCCTTGCTCACACCCTTTCCTTTTGCCTGGGGTTGGGCACCCAGCTTCTCTTGCTCTCCTTTTTCCAAGCTTTCTAAAGCTTGACTCTCTTGTATGTGTATATCCTCTCCTTTTTCCAGGTCAGGAGCCTGACTCTCACTATTTATTCTCACATCCTCACTCATATGGATAGGTGCACTTTGTCTTACAGAAGTGGGGGTTTGAGAAGTACTTGTGACTGCATGGATAGGGGGTTCCCTTTGTGTATCTTAGGCTAGAGAGCTATCCATGGAATATGTGAGAGAGCTTGTCGAGTATTGGCTCTTCTTGGGAAAAATCAAGAAGATTTATATCAGAAATATCAAAAGAATCAAGTGTGGGAGAAGAAGGAGAAGAATGTACAGTGTGGAGTGTTAGCTGTTCCTCAAACATTGAAAATTGAGGAACATCAATTGATGACTCTGTGTGTGCACTCCTTGTGTCACTCTTTTCTTGTATTTTCTCTCTTTGGGTTTCCTCTTGTTGTTGAACAAGAGATTGTGCAGACTCTGTACAGTGTGTTCCTGGTTGGAAACTTTCTTCTATGTCAACATCCTTTTGGGAGGATGGTGACAGTTCACTGTTTTTCCTTATAACCTCCATTGCTTCTTGGGAAGCAATGGATTGCTGTTGGCTAAGGGTTATTATTCTCTTCTTTCTCTGAAGTGGTATTTCAACTTCTTGTTCTCCCTCATCCTCACTTACTCCCTCAATTATTTTTCTTTTTATTGGGAGCTTCTTGGTTGTCTTTATTTTTATAACCACAGTCTGTTGGGAAACTGTGGAGGGGGCTATGGATTGTTGTTGTGAAGTGTTTAGAGGATTAATGGGGTTTTGGCTTTCAATATCCTCAAAGAATTGCAAAGAATAAAGATTTGGAAGCCTGTCAATGAGAATAGATCTCATGACAGGAGGGAAAAATAAGGGAACCTTTACCTTTGCAGATTTATGCTTCACATCAGTAAAAATTCTTTTACTCTGCAAAACAGTCGGTACAACTTGCAATCCAGTAATATTAAGGTTAGGTATTAGATAATAAGCAATCATCATCAAAAACCTAGCATAATAAATTTTATTTTTAGTACTAGATTTTAGTTTTACCAAAAGATTTTGCAGAATTAAAAGCCCAATGTTTAGATGTCTATCATACAACACACTAAAAGCAATTTGTTGTGTGAGTGTAGTGATAGCATCATAGCCACTGCATTTAGACGTAAAAGCTTTAGTGATTATATCAAAGAACAGTGACCACTCTTGCCTTAGATGGGGTCTTGTTATAGACCTAACAGAACTAATTTCATACAGAATAATGTAAGTTTTTAAACATTGAAAGAAGTTCTTCATTAGAAGCAGGGGAGTCAAAGTTTTCATATACAGGTAAGTGTAAAGCATTATTAACAACGGTATGGTCAATATTATAAACAGTGTTATCATACCTGAAACTTACCACAGGAGAGTTAGTAATCTCATCCTGGATGGTTGCAGTGGTCCACATAGCCGTGATGACTTTAGCGGCTTGGACGGGAGCTTCATAAATGGCGTAGGTTAGTGTGGAGTTTTGAAGAAAATCCACGAAGGGGTGATACTGGGCTCCAAATTCATGCTTGTTAGCCACCCCTGCATGTTTAGTCTTTATGAAACCGAAATCTCCAAACTAGAAACAGACTGTTTTAGCAGCCATTGGAAGAGATCTGTGAACTTTGAAGAAACTATGAAAAAGGGTTAAATTCCAAAGAATTTACAGAAAGAATATAATTTCAAAGCTTTGAGAAATTGTGATTGCAAATGTGTTTGATTTTACTTTTAGCAAAGTATGAGAAACGTTTGCAATTCTAAAGATAGTGAACCGTTTTTGATCGTGGGTAGGATAACTACCAGATTACCCTCGATCGGAGATTGCCCTAATCTCTGATAAGTTCACTCATAAGAGACTAAACCCGATTAGTCTCCGATAGTTCATTTTTGATTGAGTTAGAGACTAACCAAAAACAACGTTGGGGACTAAGGTAGTCTCTGATAGTTCAATTTTTAATTTAGTCGGGGACTAATTAAAAACAACTGTCGGGGACTAGTTAGTCTCCGATAGTTCAAATTTTTAATTCAGTCGGAGACTAATTAAAAACAACTGTCGGGGACTAGTTAGTCTCTGATAGTTCAACTTTTAATTCAGTCGGGGACTAATTAAAAACAACTGTCGGGGACTAAGGTAGTCTCCGATAGTTCAATTTTTAATTCAGTCGGAGACTAATTAAAAACAACTGTCGGGGACTAGTTAGTCTCCGATAGTTCAAATTTTTAATTCAATCGGGGACTAAGGTAGTTTCCGATAGTTCAATTTTTAATTCAGTCGGGGACTAATTAAAAACACTATTTGGGACTAATATAGTCTCTTTCTCTTAAGCTTTCAAAATATTTCCAACAATCAAGTTTAATGATTATTAGCTTCGAAATTCTGTTATTTGATAACAGCTACATTCCAGAAATGAAATTCTAGCTTCTAAAATTCTGTTTAATTAAAAAACAGCTACATTCCAGAAATTAAAATTTCTAGATACTCACAACTAAACAACTTGTTTTCAAAATTTAATCAATTTTTAGAGGCATGATTCAGCATTCATAATTCAGAAACTAATCTAGAAAAAGTAGATTCATCTAAAGGTTTTGTGAATATGTCTGCAAGTTGTTTATCAGTTGTTACTCAGTGTAATTCGATATTACCTTCACTTACATGTTCTCTTATGAAATGATATCTAATATCTATGTGTTTTGTTCTTGAATGTTGCACTGGATTTTCTGTTATTGCTATGGCACTAGTATTATCACAAAAGATAGGAATTTTGGATAATGACATACCATAGTCTAGGAGTTGATTCTTGATCCATAGGATTTGAGCACAAAAACTCCCAACTGCGATGTATTCAGCTTCTGCTGTTGAAGTAGAAACTGAATTTTGTTTCTTGCTAAACCAAGAAACAAGTCTGCCTCCAAGAAGTTGGCAGCTTCCACTTGTGCTTTTCCTATCAAGCTTGTAACATGCATAGTCAGCATCTGAATAACTAATTAGTTTAAAATCAGATTCTTTGGGATACCATAAACCAAGGTTTGGGTACCCTTTAGATATCTGAGTATTCTTTTTATAGCAATAAAATGTGACTCTTTAGGGTCAGCTTGAAATCTAGCACATAAACATGTAGCAAACATTATATCAGGTCTACTTGCAGTTAGATATAAAAGAGAGCCTATCATGCCTCTATAGCTAGTAATATCAATTTTCTTTCCTTTTAAATCTTTATCTAACTTAGTGGCAGTAGGCATGAGTGTTTTTGCAGATGCACAATCAACAAAATCATATTTTCTCAATAAGTCTTTGATATACTTGGACTGACTGATAAATATTCCATCAGTTGATTGTTTTATTTGCAAACCTAAGAAAAATGTTAATTCTCCCATCATACTCATTTCATATCTAGACTGCATAAGTTTTGAAAATTTTTCACAAAGTTTTTCATTTGTAGACCTAAATATAATATCATCTACATATATTTTCACCAATATAATGTTAGAGACTTGCTTTCTATAAAATAAGGTTTTATCTATGATACCTCTAAAAAATTTATTTTCAAGCAAAAATTGAGATAAAGTATCATACCAGGCTCTTGGTGCTTGTTTTAAGCCATAAAGTGCTTTGTCTAACCTGTAGACATGATTTTGAAATTTGGAGTCTACAAAACTTGGGGGTTGGCAAACATAGACTTCCTCTTACAATTTTCCATTCAAGAAAGCACTTTTGACATCCATCTGGTACACCTTGAAGTTCTCGTAGGCTGCAAAAGCCAAGAAGATTCTGATTGCTTCAAGTCTTACTACTGGTGCAAAAGTTTCATCATAATATATTCCTTCTTCTTGAGAATATCCTTTTGCAACTAGTCATACTTTATTTCTTGTAATTGTACCAGTTTCATCTAATTTATTTCTGAAGATCCACTTGGCACCAATTATTGATCTATTCCTTGGTTTGGGTACTAGTCTCCAGACTTTGTTTCGAGTGAATTGGTTTAACTCTTCTTGCATGGCAATTATCCAGTCAGGATCTTGAACTGCTTCCTCAATTTTCTTTGGCTCAAGTTTTGAGAGAAAACTGAGATATAAACATTCATTTTGAGTTACACTTCTACTCTTGACTCCATCCTCTATACTTCCAATTATCAAATCTAGTGTGTGATCTCTCAACCATGGAATTGCACGTGGTAGATTTGACCTTGAAGTGGAGGCTTCATTTTCTAGATTGATGTTATCCAATCTAGCTTCAAGATCAGAGACTGCTCCCCCTAAACCATTGACTCCTTCATTATTAGCTCCCCCTGAGTTGTTTATCTCTATAGTCTCTAGTGTCAATATAGTCTCTGATTGTGCATCAGTGACTCTAGTCTCTGGTGAACCATTAGTCCCCGATGAAATACTAATGTCACCAGTCTCTTGAGTTTCATCTAATACTCTAGTCTCTCATAGAGTATTAGTTCTTGGTACTTCATGCACAACAGTTAACTCCCCCTCAATTATGTAGGAATCATTGCTATCCTGGAGTTTTTCAGTAGTCTCTGATGGATATTCCCATGCATCCAATTCATTCTCAAAACTGAGAGGTTCATGCAATCCTTGTCCAATCATTCCTGGAATCTTTTTATCATCAAATACAACTTGAATTGATTTCATAACGACCTTTGTTCTTAGATTATATACTTTGTATGCTTTACTTGACAAAGAATAACCTTAGAAGATTGCCTCATCAGACTTGTTCTCAAATTTTCCTCTTGTTTCTGATGAGTCTCTCAGTACAAAGCATTTACAACCAAACACATGTAAAAACTTGAGAGTTGGTTTTCTCCCAGTCATTAATTCATAAGGTGTTTTGTCGTATGCTTTGTTTATCAAGGATCTATTCTGTGTAAAGCAAGCAGTGCTTATAGCTTCCTCCCAAAAATATGTGGGAAGCTTAGCCTCTTGTAACATAGTCCTTGCTGCTTCAATAAGGGTTCTATTTTTCCTCTCAACAACTTCATTTTGTTGAGGGGTTCTTGGAGCTGAAAATTGATGAGTTATTCCTTTTTCAGTGCAAAATTCAATAACTTGGGAATTCTTGAATTATGTTCCTCTATCGCTCCTTATCACCCTTACTGTTTTTCCTGACTCAGTTTCTATCTTCTTGATATGATCAATTATCAACTGAGCAGCTTCATCTTTTGTATGAAGATATTTTACCCAAGTATACCTCATGTGATCATCCACAATAACCAAAGCATATCTATTTCTTAAGATTGACTTCACATTCTCTTGACCAAATAAATCCATGTGCAGCAACTGTAAAAAGTCAGTGATTGATGTTGCTGGTTTGCTTTTGAATGACACACTTCTTTGTTTCCCTTTCTGGCATGAATCACACAATCCATCTTATGTAAATTCTAATTGTGGAATGTCAGCTACCAGTCATTTCCTCACAAGCTTGTTGATGTTCTTGAAATTTAAGTGGGAAAGCTTTTGATGCCTAAGCCAACTTTCATCAGTTGAAGTTTTGCTATAGAGACATGTGATTTGATCAGTAAAAGAAATAAGATTTGCAACATACAAATTTCCTTTTCTTTTCCCTGTCAATATCACATTATCAGATTCTTTGTCACACACCAAGCATTGATCTTCTTTGAAGGTGACATTGAATCCCTTATCACATAGTTGACTCACACTTAGTAAATTGTGCTTTAAGCCATCAACTAGTGCTACTTCAGTGAAGATGACATTTCCATGTTCCACACTGCCATATCCCCTCGTATGGCCTTTGCTGTCATCTCCAAAAGTGACTTTTGGGCCACTTTTTTCTTCATACTGTTTTAGCAGGAACTTATCTCTAGTCATGTGCCTTGAACAACCACTGTCCAAGTACCATGTTTTCTTCTTTTTGCCCTGCACAGTAGAGAGTAACTAGTTTGAGATTTTTGGAACCCAGACTTTCTTGGGTCCTTTCTCACTAGTTGTAGACTCAAGACTTGACTCACATTGAGTTGATTGTCTTTTAGCAGTTTTGACTTTAATTGGACAATCATTAGTCTTTCTACTTGTTTGTGAGAGATTGCCAAGCTTAGGGTTTTCATTGTTAATGTAAAGATTATTTAACCTTTTTACAAGTGATTTATCTTTTATTCTCTTTGAAGATGCAGTCTCAGTTACAGGAATTTTATTTTTGCTCCTACAGTTAACAGCTATGTGGTTAGGGTTACCACATACATGACATGTCTTTCTAGGAGCATCAGGCATTCTAGCATAATTTGTGTGGCGCCCCCGAAAATCCCCCGAGCCGGGCCCCGGACACTGTCAGCGATTTGGGTGACAGTCCCCGAGATCCCCAGGCTGGAACCCCAGGCTGCACTAGAAAATTACAACACAATATCACAACAGCAAAACAAATAATACATCCAAGCCTTAACAACATACCTGTGGGAAATATATTCCCAAAATACATTATTACAAAATCTTAAGGTCCACATCATCTTACAAAACCTCAAAGCTTGAAAGTAAACAAGCTGCAGCGGAAACAAAACCCTAGATGGCTCATATGGCCTTACAACTTAAACATACTTAAACAATTCTCTCCTTCCCTCTCTTAGGGGACTCAACTTTCACAATATAACCAGAAAAACATTCATAGCATTCCACATGAGCGTTTACGCTCAGCAAATATACATTCATAAGCTAGAAGAAAAGATAATTCAAAAGCTTTAGTATACATTGAGGTTGGGCGAAGCAATGCCAACACCTCCTGAAAAATCAATCAACATATATCATCTAGGGTTCCCGAATGATATCAAGGGGTTGACCCTCTCTCAATAAATGAAGATTCGCCCTTTATTCATTAGATAATGTATCACCTGACCAGACTGATCATTATCTGACTATCATACATAATCAAATTTCATCCCAGCTGGTCAGCCTTGTCGTTTGATTCATCATTTGACATATATAGTCCTTCGCAGAAAGCATATGGTCTGCGGAAAGAAATCTCATTACCGATGCCTTGCCTCGGTCTATCATTCTTTATCATCATTGGCCAGAATACCAGACAAAAGTATTCAACAGCCCCTTAACTTTCCATATGGATATATCTTCTTGTAAACATTTTCTCAATTTTGAATAGCCTTGACGTGCTAATCAATTAAAAGCAGCAACTGCCAACAACACATATTGGCATGCTCAATAATTAAAAGACAGTGATCATCACAAGCGGAACTATATATATCCATACAAAAGTTACTTGGGTGTGCATACAAGTTCATGACTTGCAACACCCAAACATCATCTTTATCATCATTTGGTATGCTAGGAACTTTAAACACTAGCAAACACCCAATAACACATAGTTCAAACATCAACATTTTTTTCACGCACATCGGATTCAATGATCGTATGTTACTTAATCATAAAAGAGATCATCATCATGCATAGGCATTAACATCATTCATTTACGTAAATCGAATCAATGATTATACGTAATCCGTAAGAAAGAAGTGGAATGAATATATACTTGCCTTGGTCCTTAGCTAAAGTTCACTATATCAGTTGAAAAAGGTTTCTACATAACATCATTGTGGGTATATCATGAGAAATCCAAACTTAATAGATGGCTATTCATATAGAAAATGGTTATCAGGGCATGAGGTTGCCCATCGGGGAAAACTTCACTCGTCAGAGACTATTTAACTCATCAGAGACTGCTGATGTCATCTTTACTCATCGGAGACTAGGGATGACGTCATCGGAGACTATTAAACCCATCAGGGACTGATGACGTCATCTTAACTCATCGGAGACTAAGGGTGACGTCATCATCAGAGACTAATTATTCCTTCATCAGAGGTTACGGATGACATCATCGGGGACTAAACTTTAGCCTGTCGGAGACTAAGGATGACATCATCAGAGACTAATAATCTCAAGAGGGATTAATGACGTCATCTTAACCCATCGGGGACTAAGGGTGACGTCATCGGAGACTAACATCAACACAATCGGAGACTAATGCTGACATCATCAGAGACTAACATCAACACAGTCGGAGACTAATGCTGACGTTATCAGAGACTAACAACATCTCATCAGAGACTAACAACATCTCATCAGAGACTAACAATTCCTTCATCAGAGACTAACTCCAACCCATCAGAGACTAAGTTGGACCTTGTCTCAGATACAGGGTCATCTTCCTCATTCCTCCAAGGGTGGTGATCTTAACCACAACTCCATAAATCAACTCTCAATATGCTTTAAGTTATGAGCAACACTTCTAGACACAAAAGAATATAATCCTTTCTTTTTCTTTCTTAAAGACTTGCTCCTACAGCTAAACTTCTCGGATACCAAGCAAAAAGAAAGGCAAAAGAGAACTTAAGATTCTTACCTCCTGGGTTGACGAAAGAGATCAAAGCTTGTTTGAAAGTAATTGTCCAAAAGAGAGAACTTGAGATTAAACGAAGATGGTAGGTTTAAAGAAGAACTTTGGAAAAGGAAATCTTTTGAAAAGAGACTAAAATGTTCCTCCGAATGAGGTATTTATAGTAGGCTGGAATTAAGCTTTGAAATAAAATGATTGGTTAATCTAGACAGTAAAAACTGCTGCTCATCATGATTCTTAGCAGCTAAGCATCTTAATAAGCCTGTTGTCCTTCATGCACATACGTTTAATCCACTTGACAACACACAAGCAATTTATTAATCAAATTAACATACGTACACAATGACGTCATCAAATATAAACATCATTGCTTATCCTTGCAACCAAAAATCAAACAACAACAACCCCTTTAATGGGTCCGAAAATATTTAGACAATCAAAAACATCATATATTAACTATACACGTTAATATATATAGAGGAAAAAAAATATGAAATAAATTATTTATAGATAAACAAATTTTCCGAGTCATTACAATTTGTATATTTATTAATGCCAATTTTTCCATTCCTATTTTTCTTATTTCTTCTTAACTCCACCGATTTTTCAGCCATTTTATCTGGAAGATTTTCTAATTTTTTACTTAACTGTGTCTTTGTCATGAACCCAATATTTAATCTTTTATTTTTACTCTTATCAACAGCATTTACTGTCTTTTGATCAATTTCTGATATTGCAGTTACTTGTTGACATTGAGTGTTGATAATTTTGGGTTCAATAACAGGAGAGACAAAATTAATTCTTTTTAAAATATTTGGCTTACTAGTGGAGGAGTTTGCAGCTTCAAATAGATCATTTAAATCTGAACTCTTGTCTAGATTTTCATCATAACCTAGTCCAGATTTTTGACCTATTGTTTGACACTCTACCAAGTTTGTCAACTTTTTAGAGGAAGTATTCCATTGTTTAATCTTAGCTTGAGCATTTTCAAGTTGCTCTACTAAGTAATATTCCCTCTTTTTCAAAGCATCAATCATATGATGAGCTTTGTTTAAATCAGACTTGATAGTGTCAAATTGTGTCAATCTCTCTTCAAAAAACTTGTTTCTTTTCAAGAGAATGTCACGTGATTCTTTTACATTGGTATGTTCAATAGTTAAAGATCTAAAACTAACATGCAAATCAGACATATCTTTTTGTATGCTTTCAATGCTAGATGAGTCAAGTAAATCAAGCACATTAAAATTCTGAGTTGCATCACATACCTTTGTAGAATCACTTGACTCATCACTTCGAGCCATTAGGGCAAAGTTGACAACTTCTTCATCAGAGTCGTTGTCAATCCAATCTTTACCCTCTGTAATCAAGGCTTTGCTCTTTGATTTTGCTTTCTTGTCAGCAAAGTCTTTCCTTGATTTTTCATCCTTAGATCTATCACTAGATCTAGGCTTCCTGCACTCATTGGCAAAGTGCCCCAACCCGTCACAATTGTAACATTTTATTTTCTTTAAGTCGAAGGTGACTTTTTGACCTTCACGTTTAGGGTTAGGTTTCCTTGATGATTTTCTTCCTTTCCTGTTGGCCCTGAATTTCTTGAACTGTTTGACCATGAATGCCATGAATTGCTCCATGTCATCATCATAATCCAGTTCATCTTCCTTATCAGTCGAGCTAGCATTGGAAGATTCCTCATCAAGCTTCTCTTGAGACTTGTTTGTCTCAACCATCAATGCAGCTCCTTTGTCCCTGCCATGCATGCGTTGTCGTTGCTCTACTTCGAGTTCATAAGTCTTTAAATTCCCGTAGAGCCTGTCCAGTGTGAGGATATCCAAGTTATGAGCCTCTTTTATTGCAGTGGTCTTTGGATCCCAACTTGGTGGGAGAGATCTCATGAACTTGGTGTTGACATCCTCATTACGATAGGACTTCCCAAGTATTTTCAGGTTGTTGAGCAAAGTGTTGAACCTGTCATAAACTGACGTTATTGGTTCATCAGGCTTTGTGTGAGAACCCGAAAATGTTAATGAATTTTGTTATGAGAATTATTTATTTTATTTTATTTTCTGCATGAAGGTTTAATTTCTTATAGGGTATAAATGATGAAAATTATATTTTCATATGAAAAATTCAATGGCAATGTGATGTCCAAGAAGATTTTGCATGTATTTTGTACACAAGTTTTCAAATGGATATTTTATACAATTTTCTTATTCTTCAAGTTTATCAAAAGAAAGGGAATTAATTGTTCTTCATGTGAGGAGGAGGTTCATCGAGTATGAACAGGCTTAGCTACAGTACCCGTTTTAAACCCAACTGCTGAGGGACAGTAGCATTTAATGCACATCACCTCCATCATTACCCTAGAGTAGACTATGAAAAATGACCGATGGACACTAGCAGCCGTTGCAACCACTCTTTTCCTCATCAGTCATTTCTTTTCCTTTCACAGCCAACGACTGATATCAAATTAATCCGACGGCCTTTGTTGCTCAACAGGTGATATATATATATATATATATATATATATATATATATCATGTTGTTATAACCCTAGTTCCACCTTCATAAATTTCTCTACAGTATACCACCAAACCGAAGCATACACTCAAAGACAAATGTCCTTTTTGGAAGAACAACTAGAGCTTTTAACTCTTTCTTGCAGCCAAGGAGGTAAGAGCATTTCATTAAAGTTCTGCTCTATTTCTTATACTTTTGTTCTATTCTGTATACCACGTTTAATACCTTGTTCATTCATTTCTAAAAGATATGATTTAATGCATGCTTTTAAAACCCGGAGTTAATGCCATTTATTCCAAAAAGCTATCCAAGATAGGTGTAATATTGTTGACAACCACCTGGTAGACAAGCCCTTAACTACCAAACATTCTTTTTGTCAGTAGTTACAATCCCATGTTTGAGTATTTTCTTCAACCTGAGTTTTGAACCCTAAACCATGTCTAGGAGGGCATGCAAACCATAGGAAATGTTATGTATCCTGAGAGGATGATGAAAGTTAACCTAAGTATGGTTATAGTTGAGAACATCACCCCTGGAGGAATGAGGAAGACACCACTGTATCTGAGGCAAGTCTTAACTTAATCTCTGATGAGATGAGTTAGTCTCTGATGAGATGAGATAGTCTTTGATGAGATGAGTTAGTCTCTGACGAGATGAGATAGTCCCTGAGAGACTCTAAGTTAGTCTCTGATGAGATGAGTTAGTCTCTGACGAGATGAGATAGTCCCCGAGAGACTCTAAGTTAGTCTCTGATGAGATGAGTTAGTCTCTGATGAAGGAAGTTGTTAGTCTCTGATGACTAAAGAGGTTAGTCTCCGAAGAGTTTGGCGATGAGCAAAGATCCCCTGGCAGCCGAGGAGTTTGGTGCTGAGCAAATCATCCACTGATGAGTTCAGCGATGACTTAGCAAGTTCGGTGCTAAACAAGTTGACACACGACTAGTTTGGCGATGGCTAATTGAGTTTGGCGCTGAACAGGTTATCCCCTAATGACTATTCCCTGATAAGTGAAAGATCCCCTGACGGTCGATGGCTATCCCCTGATGGCCGAGAGACATCCCCTGATGGGCGAGACATCCCCTGACGGGCGAGACATCCCATGACGGGCGAGACATCCCCTGACGGGCGAGACATCCCCTGACGGGAGAGACATTCCCTGACGAGTAATTAACCCCTGACGAATGATTATTCCCTGACGTAGCAGATTATCCCCTGAGGTGCAGTCTGCCTTCAAAACTATAAAACATTATTTTTCTTAAATTTTTTTTTTATGATGTTAATTATGTATTCACCCTAAACAGTTTTTATAGAAGTTTTGGAAACCTTAAAAGTTTAAGGACATCACATATGCACTTTCTCTCATATTTTAACCTAAGTACTAAATTTATTTTGGGATATGTATATTTTACAGAATCATTCCCTCTCAAGTAAATTGAATTTGTTTGTGAGCAAAGGACTGAGGCAAGTATATACATTCAATCTGATGTTTATTTTAGTTTAACGCATTATCATTTGATTCGATATGCATGCAAGGCTTGATTAATATGTTTCAATTGCTTTTATGATTGAGCATGCTATGTTTTAGATTCTGCTAGCATGATATAAATGATAATGCATGGATATAACTGAGTTTTGATTATCAACTATTTTTTTTATATTATATCCGTGCTAATGAATGAGAATGATATGTCTCTTAAATGGGGCATGAGAATGATGTCCCTTAAATGGGTTATGCCACATGGTTGGCAAGAGGAAAGGAAAGGTGCTGATGTGTTCTTCACCTGACCTAGAGGAAATGATAAGTGACTACGTCGTCCACTCAAGAGGGATCATGCGGTCCAGTTTGGCCAGCTGTGTACTGTATGGTTAGCAGATCCACGGGTTTAGCCCCCGATGGATATTTTGAGAAAGTTATGCTCAGGTGTATACCTGTCTTTCTTCAAGGAGGATCACATGTTGTGTATCATCAGTGGATCCTCAATGATCTTTGAAGGTTTCTGAGGCCTTGGCATTGTTTCACCAAGCCTCACGAATAGATTTGAACTTCCTTACATGTTCCAGATACATTCACTTAAATTGTTTATATACTTCCTCGATGTGTATATACTTGTCGGGCATAAATCGCTCGCCCATGTTGAATTTTAATGTCTTGCAGGACAGTACGCTAAGGCTGAACCCTCTGATAAGGGGAAAGTAAAGATGATAAACTACTAAGTTATTTACTCTTTTGATAACACTGAGGAAAGAAGGAAGGAAGATATGAAGGGAGGAAGGAAGATATCAGAATTAGTGATGATTTTGATTCGTAATTAAAGATGATGTAATAGCTTCCACTGTAATTGTATTACTCTTGAGTTGTAATAACTCTTTAATACTGCTCTTATCCAGTATTTATACTATGAATGGATGTATGGTTATCTTTTCCTTCTTTTGACGAAATCTTGATCCATTAAGGGATTTTGGGGTCGTCACACTTTGTTTTAAAGAACTCGTATTGTTGTGTTAACAATGACCTTTTGTTCTTTTGGACTTTGTTAGTTCCTTCACATAGGACTTTGATGGTGTCCCAGATTTGCTTAGATGTTGTGCAATTTATGATACTTGTGAACATATTTTTATCAATTCCATTATAGAGTATGTTCATTACCTTAGCATCCTTCAACACTTGCAACTTGTCTTTGTTTGTATAATCACATTCTGGAGCAAGTTCAAAGTATTCCGCCACAATAGATCCATCGACAATTTTACCAGGAATAAATTTCCTGGGTAGATAGGGACCCTTCTTAATCCTATCAATATAATCTGGATCTTTTGCTCTTAAGTGCATGTACATCTTTTGCTTCCACATTGGATATTCTTCTCGTTTAAGAATCGGGATTCTAGTACCACCATCACGACATCCCGCATGCGTCATTATGCTAGAGCTGCTTGCTTCATCATTGGTCATCTCTTGGAACGTGATAATTGAGTAAATTCAATTAAAGGCTCTGATACCAATTGTTTTCTCAGTGAGATAGCCGAGAACTTGTAGAAGGGGGGGTTGAATACAAGTTCTTTGAATTCTTTTCGATTACTTGTTCTTCAAGAAATTAATAATTACTTGCGGAAATAAAGAACAAGAACACGAATCAATTTATAAACAATTGCTTGAATTGATTTTAACAACTAAATACAAATTCTAACAATCACAATAATATGATTGTCAGCTTCTTTTCTATTCTGTATAGGAAAATATACAAACTATGAAAAACCTATACAACTTTGAATTACAATTCGAATTACTATTTTCTGTAAACCTAATTATAGCTTCTCTAAAAACTGATTTTTTAGTTTTCCTATTCTAAATCAATATTGATTCAGCTTCCTTATTCGAATCAAATACAATCTTTCCTTTTTGATTAGGAAGAGATTTCTGGTTAGTTTCCTTACCAGCTACATCTTCAATAATATCTTGAACTATGTGGAAGACATTCCTTTTTAATTCAAACTATGTATCTCTCTGGAAATAAATTACGATTAGTCCCTGATACTTCATCTTTAGTCTCTGGTGACGTCATCACTAGTCTCTGGTGCTTTTAGTCCCTGATGACGTCAGATTGTGTAGTCTCCGATAGAGTTATTTAGTCTATGATGCTTTAAGGCTTAGTCTCCGATGACGTCAGCTTAGTCTCTGATGCTTTTAACCTTAGTCTCTGATGACGTAAGCTTTAGTCTCCGACTCTTTTAGACTTAGTCTCTGATGACGTAAGCTTAGTCTCCGATAGGCAAAACTAGTCTCTGATAGATAAAATCTTTAGTCTCTGACAAGTTTTCCTAGTCTCCGACAAGCCTTTTTGTAAATTCCAACGGATCAAATACACATTTTGACTTGTTGAAGCTTTGATACTCCATTCCAGCAGGTACTTACAAATAAGAAATAATTATATCTCTTTACAAAGAATGAATGAATTACAATCAAAGAGATAACTACTGGCTACAAAATTTCAGTGTTACTAATTAACACTTTCTATACATTTGTACTCTAAGTAATCTAAAGACAATCATCATCAAATGTTCTAAAACCTAACAGATATTGCACCGCACAAAAAGAAGATAAATACAAGTGCCCCATAAGTGACCACTACTCCTGAAGTAGTAGTCACTCAAGAAGAGGAAGAATCCCCTAAAGAGGAAATGAGACTCGAGAATCATGAGTTCTCAATAAATTATATAAATGTTAAGAAAATTTGGGTCGTGATAAAACCTTGGTTAAATGTGTGGATATAAACATGAGTTCTGACACAAATCCTGAGCACAAAATGTGGATGAATTGGAAGACTTTCCTTCTTTGATTTGAACTCTAACTCCATCAGTGATTAAGTCCTCAACTAATCTCCGATGGCTTCTTTAATTAGTCCCCGATCACTTCGAGTAATCTCCGATGCTTTGGCTTTAGTCGCTGATGACGTCAGCTTTTAATCTCTGAGGTATTGTGTTAGTCACTGATGACGTCAGCTTTTAATCTCTGACTCTTTAGTTCCAATCCCCGATGACGTAAGCTTTAATCTCCGATGACCAATCCTTCAATCTCTGATGAACAAAACCTTAATCTCCGATGAAGGATTCTTCAATCTCCGATTAACAAAACTTTAATCTCCGATGGGCAAAGTCCAATCTCTGATGAACAAAAACTTAGTCTCTGATGGACTTTTCCCTTAGTCTCCGACAAGCCAAATTCAATCTCCGAAGGACTAATAAATCTAAAACAACTTGTTGAACAAACTCAACAAGTATTCCAGCAGTACATACAAATGAAATGAATCTATCTCTTTATTATAATAACTAATTTACAAACAAGAGATACTACTGCTAGCTACAATACTAAAGTGTTACAAACCAACACTTTTCTGTACATTTGTATTCCTAAGTATTCTAAGAACAATCATCATCAAATGTTTATAAAACCTAACAATCTCCCCCTAATTATGAATATCAGAATGATAAGCATAATTTCAAGGTTGATGATGATGTCAAAACTAATCTATTACAAATACTTAGAAAAAAAAAATAAAGAATGATAAAAATTACAAATGTACCTGAACTTTAGATCTTCGATCTATCATTCAGCTTCTCTCCCTGGATAATTTACCCAGCTTTTCCAAGGTTTAAACAACCCTGGCTACACTGAATAATACATTCAGCTACTCCAAGACTATGTCTGGCTTCAACAATTTTCACCTCAACTTTCTTTTACACATCAGCCCCTGTTTTTCTCAATTCTTCCTTTTTCCTCCTATTGTCCATTATCTTATTCCACCTTCTTGTCAGTAATTTCTTTACTACAACCTCTGAAGGTTTTTCAGTATTTTTCAAGTATTGAATGTAACCTTCAAGGGTTTCTACACTTGTGCTATTTATATCCCCGTTGTAGTTAAAGAAATTTCTCACTCCATGAAAAGTTTCATACCAAAATCCAAGAGGTTCTGGAGCTTCCCTGAATTCTGTAGCTTCTGGTTTGACATGCAAGGCATGAAGAATTTGTACTTTAAAGTCCTTGTTAAAATCAGAAGTACCAGGCACCACACTCATTAACCACTCCAAATCTTCTCTTCTCTGCTCTTCCAAGACTGGCTTTGTGATCTTGACAGAATCTCCATCTTCAAAGAAGATATGAAGCAATTCATTGTCACTTTGACCCTTGATCAAATCAATGTGTCTTGTCAGTTTCTTCAACACCTTGATGATTTCCTCTATGCTAGCCATTCCAACTTTACCAGTTTTTTTCTTTGAAGTTTGTGGTTTGGGAGGTCCACTTGTAGATACTAGTTCAGTTGAAATAGGTGTTGAAAATTTTGGTGCAGTAGGCTTCCTTGAAGAAATGGGTTGTGGCTTAAGAATATCAGGTACAGGGATTAAGGCAGTTTCCTTGACTTGAAACTTCCTTGCAACTTTCTTTGCCTCAGCCTCTGCTATCTCCTTATTTCTCTTCTTTGTCAATGCTGCCTTCTTTGCAGGAGTCAACTTGACAGTTGGTTTCTTTACTTCAGCCTTTTTCTTTGCTTCATCCTCTTTCTCCTCTTTAGCTAATGCCTCCTTTTCCTCTTTGTCAATCTGTTCTTGAAGTTGTTGGGCAACCAAGAAATCAGATTCTTCAAACCTTGGATCTTGAGGAGCAACTAGAATGACTCCCCCTTCAACTTCCAATTCAACAGGCTTGAAGATTCTCCCAGCTCTTATTGCATCCCCCATTAGTCTAGGCTGTTCAGGCTGTGATGGTTCTTCAATCATAATGCCTTTGCCTTTATCTCTGGATGTGCTTGGGGCTGTTTCAGGCTGTTTTGTAGAGGAAAGAGTTTGCTCTGTTGGAGTTTGGCTTTTTGTTTTAGTGGAAGAGATTTGTTCTGGAGTTGTTTGAATTTTAGGAATTTAAGGAAGGCTCTGGCTTGATGGCTTGGATGATATTGGCAGTTTTTGGACTTTGGATTCAAGCCTTGACAGTTTTGCTTGGATTTCTTCATCAATGTTAGCATATGTTGGCTGTGGTAATGAAGGTGGTGTAGGTGTTGATGTAGGTAATGGACCACTCTACCCCTTTTTGACATTAGCATCCTTAGAGGGGGCAGAGATGGGTAGTTGGGCAGCAATGTCTTTCAGGAGTTTATGCATTTGATCCATTTTGACTTCAAGAAGGCACATTTTACTGTCAAATTTAGCCTTATCCTTGATCAAGGTTTGAATCTGCATGACAGTTTGCCTTGAGAAGTGACCTTCATAGTGCCTCCTGATGTTGTCAGTCTCCAACTCCAGTTGCTTTCTCATGTCCTCCATTGCTGTCTTCACGCCAGTGGCCAAGTAGTGAGTGAATTTTGCATTAAGCTTCACTGCCTTAGTCACTTCATCTGCAACATCTTGAAAGTATTTTGCAGCTGCAAGGGACCCCACATTGGTCAAGTATTCCTGCCTGTATAGGGCAGCTGCATCCTCCAGGGTGTTGGTAAATTCTGAATCCAGCCATGCATCTACATTCTCTGGCTCTGGAGTCTCCTCAGAAGCAGTAGATTCAAATACAAGTCTAGTCTTCAAAGCAGAAATATGATCTTCTCTTTGTTGAAGATTTAGAAGTTCTTCATAGGCTGCATTTGACATCTCTAAAATGACTTGCAAATTTGCAGCCACTGCACTGGAGCTACCTCCAACTTCTCTTGTTGATGGAGAGGAAGTTGGAGCTTCTGTTTGGATTTGAGTGGAGGGAGCCACAGGTTTGAAGAACTCACCTGTAGAAAATTTCTCTATGTTCTTTTCTCCAAGGATCTCATCCTTGCTCACACCCTCTCCTTTTTCCTGGGGTTGGACACCCAGATTCTCAGTCTCTCCTTTTTCCAAGCTCTCTAAGGCTTGACTCTCTGTTTGTATTTCCTCTCCTTTTTCCAGGTCAGGAGCCTGACTCTCACTAATTATTCTGACTTCCTCACTCATATGGAAAGGTTCACTCATTCCTATAGAAATGGGGGGTTGAGAAGTACTTGTGACAGCATGGATAGGGGGTTCCCTTTGTTTATCTTGGGCTAGGGATCTATCCATGGAAGATCTGTGAGAGCTGGTCTCGATTATTGGCTCCTCTTGGGAAAAATCAAGAGAATCAATTATTTGTGTATCAAAAGAATCAAGAATGGGAGAAAAAGGAGAAGAATGTACAGTAGGGAGTGTTGGTTGTTCCTCAGATGACAAAAATTGAGGAACATCAAAAGATAACTCTGTGTGTGCACTCCTTGTGTCACTCTTTTCTTTTGTATTCTCTCTATTTGGTTCCTCTTGGCTGTGACCAAGAGTTTGTGCAGACTCTGTACAATTTGTTCCTGGTTGGGAACTGTCTTCAATGTCAGCATCCTTTTGGGAGGATGATGACAATTCACTGTTTTTCCTTTTAACCTCCATTGCCTTTTGGGAAGCAATGGATTGCTTTTGGCTAATGGTAATTATTCTCTTCTTTCTCTGAAGTGGAACTTCAGCTTCTAGTTCTCCCTCATCCTCACTTACTCCCTCAATTATTTTTCTTTTTATTGGGAGCTTTTTGGCTTTTCTGGTATATGCAACCATAGTCTTTTGGGAGACTGTGGAGGGGGCTTTGGATTGTGATTGAGATGTTGTTGGGGGATTAGTTGGTGTTTGTGTGGTATCCCCAAAGAATTCCAAAGAATATGTGGTTGGAAGAGTGTCAATGAGAAAGTTTCTCATGACAGTAGGATAGAATAGAGGTACGTTTACCTTTGCCTCATACTTCTTCAAATCCCTAACTACTCTTTTAGTCTGCAAAACTGTAGGCACAACTTGCATACTAGCAATATTAAGGTTAGGTATTAAGTGATTTGCAATCATCATTAAAAACCTAGCATAATAAATTTTAGTTTTGTTGCCAGTTTTAAGTTTTTCAATCAAATTGTGCAAAATCAAAAGCCCTAAATTAATATGCCTATCATACAACACACTATATGCAATTTGTTGTGAAATAGTGGTGATGGCATCATATCCACTGCATTTGGAAGTAAAGGATTTGGTTATAATGTCAAAGAACAATGACCACTCTGGTCTAAGATGGGGACGTGTGATGGTCCCAACAGAACTTATATCAGTATTATAGTTTAAGTCTTTAAACATACCTATAAGTTCTTCATCAGAGGCAAGGGGGTCATAGTTTTCCCTTATGGGTAAGTGAAGTGCATTATTAACCGTGGTATGAGTAATAGAATAGTCTGTGTTTTCATACCTGAAACTTACCTGTGGAGAGTCATCACTTTCATCAGTGATTGTTGCAGTGCTCCACATGGTTGATATTACTTCTGCAGCTTGAATGGGAGCTTCATAGATGGCGTATTGTAGTGGAGAGTTCTTTAGGAAATCCACAAAGGGGTAGTATTTTGCTTCAAAATCATATTTATCAGCCACCCCTGCATGGTTAGTTTTGATAAAATCGAACTCACCAAACTTGAAGCACACTGTTTTTGCCACCATTGAAGAGATCTGTAAACTTGTGAAGATAGCTTAAAGAGAGATTAAATTGCAGAGTATTTGAGAGAGAAATCAAATTGTAGAGTTTGATACTTGTGATTACAAACGTTTTTGAAATTACTTTTATTAAAGTATGAGAGACGTTTGTTATTCAAGGATCATGAGTAACTACCAATTTACCCTTTTTCAGAGATTGCCCTAATCTCTGATTTACCCATGTGATAAGAGATTGACCCGATTAGTCTCCGATGAAGTAATTACTCATCGGGGACTAAGGTAATCTCCGATGAAGTAATTCATCGGGGACTAATGTAATCTCCGATGAAGTAACTCATCGAGGACTAATGTAATCTCCGATGATGTAAATGTACTCATCGGGGATTAATGTAATCTCCGATGAAATAACTCATCGGGGACTAAGGTAATCTCTGATGAAGTAACTCATCGGGGACTAATGTAATCTCCGATGAAGTAACTCATCGGGGACTAATGTAATCTCCGATGATGTAAATGTACTCATCGGGGATTAATGTAATCTCCGATGAAATAACTCATCGGGGACTAATGTAATCTCCGATGATGTAAATGTACTCATCGGGGATTAGGGTCAATCTCCAATGTTGTAATTTTGATTAGTCAGAGACTAACCATTTTACTCATCAGAGATCAAATAACCATTTTCCAACAATCATATTGATGATTATTAGCTACATTTTTCTGTTTTATCAAATTTAAAACAGCTTCTTGCAACTGTTAAACAACTTGAAAGTTTAAAACTTAATTTTTAGAACCATAATTTAACATTCCTAGTTCAGAAACTAGTCTGTTAAATGTAGATTCATCCAAAGGTTTTGTAAAAATATCTACAAGTTGTTTGTCAGTTGCAACCCAGTGCAATTCAATATTCCCTTCACTAACATGTTCCCTAATGAAGTGATATCTGATATCTATATGTTTAGTTCTTGAATGTTGCACTGGATTTTCAGTTATGGCTATGGCACTAGTGTTATCACAATAAATTGGGATTTTGGATAGTGTCATACCATAGTCTAGGAGTTGATTTTTGATCCACAAGATCTGTGCACAGCAACTCCCAGCTGCAATGTATTCAGTTTCTGCTGTTGAAGTAGAAACTGAATTTTGTTTCTTGCTAAACCAAGAAACAAGTCTGCCTTCAAGAAGTTGGCAGCTTCCACTTGTGCTTTTCCTGTGACGACCCCATAATCCCATACCGGACTAGGGCATCATCATAAGAAGGTAAAGATAACCATTCATCCATTCATAAAAAAAATACTGAATAAAGAACATCATTTAAGAGTTATTACAACCCAAGAATTTAATAATTACAGCGGAAGCTAATACATCATTTCTAAATAACAAAATAAATCTCAGTAACTTCTCTAAACGTCTTCCTTCTTTCCTTCCTTCATCAGTTCTATCAAAAGGATAAACACTTAGTAGCTTATCATCTTTGCTTTCCCCTTATCAGAGGGTTCAGCTTTAGCTTTCTGTCCTGCAAGACATTAACATTCAACATGGGTGAGCGTTTTACGCCCAGCAAGTATATACACGTAGAGGCAAATATGAATAATTCAACGAATTTCATCTGGAATCAAAGGTGAGAAATTCAAATTCTGTTTGTGAGGCTTGGTGAAGAAATGCCAAGACCTCGGAAACCTTCAAATACCCTTGAGGATTCACTGATGATATACAACTTGTGATCCTCTCTTGAAGAAAGTCAGGTATACACCTGGTCATAACATTCTCAAATATCCAACGGGGGCTACACCCGTGGATCTGCTAACCATACAGTACACAGCTGGCCAGGCTGGACCGCATGATCCCTCTAAGTGACTACGTAGTCAAATAACATTTTCTCTTGGTCAGGTGAAGAACACATCAGCACCTTTCCTTTCCTCTTGTCAACCATATGGCATAACCCCCATAAGGGGCATCATTCACAATCTCATTGCACGGATATAAGATTGAAAACAAAGCTGAAATTCAAGGCTCATTCATATCCATGCATCGTCATTCATATCATGCTAGCAGAATCAAAAGCATAGCATGCTTATTCATCAGAACAACTAAAGTATAAATCCAACCATCTACGCATATCGAAACAAATGATAATGCGTTAAACGGAAATAAGCATGAGATTGTGAATATACTTGCCTCAGTCCTTTGCTCACGGCCAAAATTTAATTTACTCGTGAGTGGAAAATTCTGTAAGAATATACATATCACAAGATGAATTTAATATCTGGGTTAAAATGTGAGGAAAATGCACATGTGATGTCCTTAACTTTTATCGTCTCATTCTGATAAAAACTATTGAGGTTAAGAAATTACTTTAAGCATTTTAAAATAATTTAAGAAAATAACATTTTATAGTCTTAAAAACAAACTGCGCATCAGGGAAGTACTACGCTTTAACTCACTGGAGACTAATACCCATCGGGGATTAATTACTCATCGGGGATTATCAACCCATCGGGGATTAATTACTCATCGGGGATTATCAACCCATCGGGGATTAATTACTCAACGGGGATTATCAACCCATCGGGGATTAATAACTCATCAGGGATTATCAACCCATCGGGGATTAATAACTCATCAGGGATTATAAACCCATCGGGGATTAATAACTCATCAGGGATTAATTACTCATCGGGGATTATCAACTCATCGGGGATTAATTACTCATCGGGGATTATCAACCCATCGGGGATTAATAACTCATCAGGGATTATCAACCCATCGGGGATTAATAACTCATCAGGGATTAATTACTCATCGGGGATTATCAACCCATCGGGGATTATCAACCCATCGGGGATTAATTACTCATCAGGGATTAATTACCCATCGGGGATTAATAACTCATCAGGGATTAATTTACAAGATCAGAGACTACTTCAAACCCGCTAGAGACTAGATTAAGGTCTGTCTCAGATACAGGGTCGTCTTCCTCACTTCTCCATGTGTGGTGCCCTCAACCATAACCACACTAAGGACAAAACTCATCATTCTCTTAGTGATACGTAACATTTCCTATGGTCTGCATGCCATCCTAAACACGGTTTATGGTTAAAATCAGATTAAAGAATACTTCGAGCATGGGGTTGCAGCTACTGACAAAAGAATATTTGGTAGTTAAAGGTTTGTCCACCAGGTGGTTGTCAACAACACCACACCCATCTTAGACAACTTGAAATAAATGACATTAACTCCGATCGTTAGAATATGCATTAAGTTATACTTTTGAAAATAAATGAATATGGTATCAAATGTGGTAGGTAGAGCAAGGATGCAAGGAATATAGCAAGACTTGAATGAGATGCTCTTACCTCCTTACTGTAGGAAGGAAATAAATGCTCCGGTTTATCCTTCAAGAAGAACTGCTGTCTCGAAAATTAAATTTATGTTTGATGGAGGTTTGGAAAGGTAGAATCAGGGTTACAACAGTGTGGTGTGTATATATATATCACTTGATTGAACAACAAAGACCGTCGGATCAACTTGATCTCTGCCGTTGGCTATGAAAAGAAAGGAAATGACTGAAGAAGGAAAGAATGGTTGAAACGGCTGCTGTGTCCATCGGTCATCTTTCATAGCTGACTCTAGGATACTGGTAGGGATAATGAGCATTTAATGCTGCTGCTCCCCTTCCCCAGCAGTGGAGTATTTAAAAAAAAAGGGTACTGTAGCTACCCGAAATACTCTTTTAAGGGTAAAACAACTCATATCCTCATGAGCTTAGCAAAATCATTTAAAAACCTTTTTGGACATCACATTGCAAATAAATTTTTTTCATAAGAAAATATAATTTCAATATTCACAATTTATAAGAAAGTGA
>CM025787.1:17177430-17209381 GCA_014636745.2 Centella asiatica | reverse complement strand
TCTCCGATGGCTTCTTTAATTAGTCCCCGATCACTTCGAGTAATCTCCGATGCTTTGGCTTTAGTCGCTGATGACGTCAGCTTTTAATCTCTGAGGTATTGTGGTAGTCACTGATGACGTCAGCTTTTAATCTCTGACTCTTTAGTTCCAATCCCCGATGACGTAAGCTTTAATCTCCGATGACCAATCCTTCAATCTCTGATGAACAAAACCTTAATCTCCGATGAAGGATTCTTCAATCTTCGATTAACAAAACTTTAATCTCCGATGGGCAAAGTCCAATCTCTGATGAACAAAAACTTAGTCTCTGATGGACTTTTCCCTTAGTCTCCGACAAGCCAAATTCAATCTCCGAAGGACTAATAAATCTAAAACAACTTGTTGAACAAACTCAACAAGTATTCCAGCAGTACATACAAATGAAATGAATCTATCTCTTTATTATAATAACTAATTTACAAACAAGAGATACTACTGCTAGCTACAATACTAAAGTGTTACAAACCAACACTTTTTTGTACATTTGTATTCCTAAGTATTCTAAGAACAATCATCATCAAATGTTTATAAAACCTAACATGAATGTCGACAAAGAAATGATTGGCCAAAAGGGAAAGATGAAATGAAGACATAATTGCAATTTTTGGGCAAAAAAGATATTTTTGGACCAGTAGTCCAAACACCAAATGGTGTAACCTTTATTAGGAATAAATGAGTTTTTGTGAGAAAACAAAACGAGAAAAATGAAATCGTGAGATATAAGGCTCGACTTGTGGCACAAGGATTCACATAAAGGCCTGATATTTATTACCAAGAAACATACTCTCCAATAATGGATGAAGTCATATTTAATTTTTTTAAGGTATGACATCCATGAAAGGATTGGAAACTCATCTTATGGATATGGTAACATCCTACCTATATGGATCACTTGATAGTGAAATTTATATGAAAATCCCTAAAGGATTAAAAATACCTGAAGTAAAGAATTCACATGATATGTGTTCAAACAAATTAAAATGATCATTATATGAATTGAAACAACCAGGTCGAATGTGGTATAATCGATTGAGTGAATATTTAATAAAAGATGGGTATATAAATAATCGAGTGTGTCCATGTGTATTCATCAAGAAATCACAAAATGGCTTTGCTATTATTGTTGTAGATGTGGATGATTTGAATATTGTATGTTGTCCCAGTGAGATAGCCTAGAACTTGTAGAAGGGGGTTGAATACAAGTTCTTAAAACCCTTTTTAATTCTTGTTCTTCAAAGTATTAAACTTGCAGAAAATAAAGAATAAAAACAAAAACAAATTTATAAACAATTACTTTTATTGAATAACAATTGATTACAAATTCTAACAATCATAAATCGATTGTCAGCTTCAATTTCTATACTGTATATATACAAATCTATAAAAACATACAACTTCTAATACGATTCTGTAAAAATCTATTACAACTTCCAAATTTGAATCATAATTCGGCTTCTAATCCTATTCAATATATATTTGCTATGTACAATTCGAATAGGTTTTTTCATTCCATGATGAAAAACTATTTTTCTTCTTCTTTCTGGTTAATTTCCTAACTAGCTTCGTCTTCAATATATCTTCAATGTCCATGTCGAAGATAACTTCTAATCCAATTAGAACTTCGTACTGCATCAGAGAGTAATTTTACTTTAGTCTCTGATCAACTATGTTTAGTCTCCGACAACTTAAGCTTACTCTCCGATACTTTAATCTTAGTCTCCGATGCTTTAATCTTAGTCTCTGATGGTTTACACTAAGTCTCTGATGACTTAAGATTAGTCTTCGATGCTTTAAGCTATAGTCTCTGATAAGCTTTTGCCTTAGTCTCCGATAGACTAAACATAATCTTTGACTTGTTGAAATCTCTGATGCAATTCTAGTAGTCTCTTATAATACAAATTAATTTATTCTCATATAAAAATAAATTACATAACTCAGAGAGTAAACTACCAGCTACAGAAATTCAAATGCTATTAACTAGCACTAACTGTACATTTGTATATCTAAGTATTCTAAATACAATCATCATCAAATGTTATAAAACCTAAAATTGTAGGTACAAGTGATGAAATTGATGATATTGCCAAATACCTGAAGGTTGAGTTTGAAATGAAAGATATTTGAAAGACAAAATTTTGACTAGGAATACAGGTGGAACATTTGTCATCAAGGATTTTTAATCATCAATTCACATATACTGAGAAAGTTCTTAAGCGGTTAACTATGGATAAAGCTCATTCACTAAGTACTTCAATAGTGGTTCGATCTCTTGAAGTAAACAAAGATCCATTTCAACCACTTGAAGATGAGGAAGAGATAATTGGATTTGAAGTGTAACAAGTGCTCTTATGTATCTTGCAAACTGTACAAGACCAGATATTATATTTCCTATAAATCTATTATCAAGATACAATTTTACGCCTACCAAAAGACATTGGGATGAAATCAAACATGTATTTTGATATTTTTAGGGAAGTACTGATATGTGATTGTTTTAATCTAGAGATTCAACCTCATAACTAGTTGGATATGCAGATGCTTGATTTTTATATGATCCTCATAAAGTTAGATCACAAACGGGTTATGTTTTTACCTATTGTGATACAACTATTTCTTGAAGATCCAAAAAACAAACAATGGTTGCAACTTCTTCAAATTATACAGAAATACTAGCAATTCATGAAGCTAATAGAGAATGTGTTTGGTTGAGATCAATAATTCATCATATTCAAGAATCATGTGGATTATCATCAATCAAAGACACCCTTACAATTTTATACAAAGACAATGTCGCATGCATTAATTAACTCAAAGAAGGTTACATTAAAGGCAACACGACAAACATATTTCACATATATTCTTCTATACTTAGGGGAAAATGATTATTTAGTTACTGAACTCTCAGTTTAGTTACTCAATTGAAAAAAATTTCATTTCAGTTTCTTAACTAACAAATAGTTTTCAATTAAATTGATTTTAACTAAAATTTTGAATTATCACCTGAATTACTGACCTAATGTATGTTTCCAATATTATGTGACATAAATATATAATTTTTAAATAATTCAACAAATAATTAATGCTTAAATTGATAAATCATCATATAAGATCGCTAACATTTGCCTGCTAAATCGTCAAAATATTACACATTCATATTATAGCATTTCAAAATTGAGATACATGTCAGTAATTCAGATGAAATTGTAAAATTTTTGCTACAAATCAACTTGATTGAAAAATTAGTTATGGTCGAGTAACTGAACTCATATATCGATGAATAAGCGTGAAGTTCGACAATCTTTTGAGGGACGGGAGTCGACTGACGAAAATATGTTTTTGGTTCAATAACTAAATTGAAAAGTTTTTCAGTTGAGTAACCAAATTAAAAATGAGGCACGAATTTAGTAACTAAATAGTCATATTCCCCATATACTCACAAGTTGCAAAAGAATGGTGAAATTGATGTGAAACAAATTTAATCATACAAGAATCTAACTGATATGTTTACAAAATCACTACCGATATCAACTTTTGAAAAGTTACTAAATAGAATTGGGATGCATTGACAAATAATTTGCTCCATCAAAATACCAAAAAATAATAAGTTTTTTTTTCAGGGAAACTATACTCTTTATTTTCGTCAAAAATTTTACCTCACAAACTTTTTCCTGACAAGGGTTTAATGAGACAATTATAAATAACTAGGGAGAGTGTTATAAGTCAATAACTATAAATGATAATTGATTACCAATATATATATATATATATATATAGATAGATATTTATAACTAGTAACATATGTGTTGAAAAATGTATTTGCATGTGAGAAAGTGTAGTGAATGAATAGTATAACATACAAAATGAATAGTGTTTATTTTGCTATATAAAGAGCAATCAGAAATGAGAAAGATACATAGAGAGAAAAAGTAGAAGGAAAAAAATCTTGGGATAAATTTTTTACTCTTATATAATTAGTAAAGTTTTGAAATCTCTTTATGTAATCTTTTTATTTTGAGTTTTCCACGTAAATTTCGTTATTCTTATTTATTTATAGTTAAAAAAAATTTCTTCTCATTTTTAAAACGAAAAAGAAATAAAAAACTTTTGTTTTGTGTTCGTTAAAATCTCTCAAACGCCAATTAGTTAAACTAGTTAATTTCGAGAGAAATAGGAGACCCGGGTTAGGTGAAAGGCCGCTACAGTTACCAACCGCTCCCTCTACCCACTTCTAATCTCCCACCAACCCCCCTTTCGTCTCCATTTCCTTCATTCTCCTGCTAATCTCTTAATTTCTTCTCTCTTCTCGTATATATATAGACTTGCAGAGATATAAGTTACTTTCGATTTATCAACATCCATGGCGGCGGCGGCGGCGGCTTCTTCTTCTTCCTCCCTCTCCACCAAGCCCTTTCTCGGAGGAGGTCCGGACGGATCTTCTCGGTTAGGGTCGCTTCTCCCATCCGGTCTAAGGAATCTCTCCTCTCCTGCTATCCATTTCTCCACTCGCCAATCACATTTTAAAAAGCTCGGTCAGCTCAAATTCCTCCATCTTTTTGTTATCTTGGTCTCAATGTGCAAATACTGATTACTTTTTTACTCTAACTGAACTGATATTTGTTCCTAAGTTTTTGCATTTTTGTATGATTTCCAAATAAATGAAGAATCTAGTTATAGTGATGATGAGAATTCTGAATACTTTTCTGCGTATAATATATGTGTCGATCGTCGTGTTTAGATTTGCACAGTTCGATAATTTGATTACCACAGTTTGATACTCCCTAGGTCCCCTCAAATAAGGTTTTTTTGATGATTCACAAGTATTAAGAAATCACTAATTATTTTATTAACTTTGTATAAAATGTCAAAAATAAACTTGTATTTTTTCATTGCACAAAAGTAAGTATTTCTTCTCTCTATTAAATGAGTAGCTTTCATCATATTTAATTGAGGGTATGTTAGAGAATGAATCATTAAATTCTAGAGAATGAATCATTAAATTCTCCCTAAAAAGTGTAAATGATGGGATAAAGAAAAGTGGCGTAAAAGACTTATTTGATGGGACAGAGGGAGTAATTTAATTACCGTATGCAATAAAAATTTCAAGGAAAGAAATATCATTTTCCATATATATATATATATATGTAATACTATAATTAATTACTATCTCAATGTGTTATCCTTAAAAAGTAGCATCAGTGTACAATTGGCAGTCTGGTTAATTGCTGCTCATCTTTGAATTAAGCAATATACTGAGTTTTTTCAATTGCTAAGATCACTCCATACATGTCTGGAAAAGATTTTCATTATATTGCTTTCAAACATCAAAATTTAGCATCTTGCATTTAGCAGAGATACATGCTGCTGGAAGTACCTATGGGACAAACTTCCGTGTTACAACTTTTGGTGAATCACATGGTGGTGGTGTTGGTGTTATAATTGATGGATGCCCTCCTCGTTTGGAGCTCTCTGAAGCTGATATGCAAGTAGAGCTTGACAGAAGGTCTGTTTTACTTATTTGTTCCATCTATGATTCAAGTTAAAGTCAATAGACAATCAAGGCATCAAGTATTGGCATGAAAGTCTTGCTATGTTGCTTATAATCTATCTAGGCATATACGTGAACATCTTTATACATACATACATGCATGTTTTATTCATTTTATATAAGAAGATCTGTATTTTATGCTATTTTTTGAGTTCAAAGGAAAAGAAAAGAAAGAAAAACTTAAATTAGAGCCCAATATAATAGAAACTTAACTTTTCATGTTTGTAATAGAGTTAGATTACCATTTTACCTCATATTATATTTTGTTTTTGTTAAGGAATAGTACTTTTGGAATTGGAATTATGAAACATTAGTTTATGTTATTTTCATGGGAACTGATATTTACTCTCCAATTTTGAACTAAGCATTCCGAGTGTGTCATTGTAAGGATCATCTGGGAGAGCCATAGTCCATAGTTCCAAATTTGAGTGCAAATATCAATTCCCTTTTCTTTCTCATCCGTGTCTATCTGTGTTTGGATTAAAAACTTCTGATATGAAGGTAGCAATGTCCATAATATCATGCTCACATATGTGGGAATTGGACTGCCTAGGCCTTGGATGTTTTTCCAAATTTTCAATTCTCTCTCTTGGGGCGGGGGCGGGGGCGGGGGGCGGAATGGGATGTTATGTTTTTTATTTTAATATAGAATTCACAAACAAGGTCTTTGTAATTAGTAATTAGGTTATCCTGTTTTTAGTTGTTAATCTTTTAAAACAAGTATTTACTTAGGTCTTTTCTTGTCCTTCACTGCTACTCTCCATCCCTTTTCTAGCTAGAACCACCCAATAAAAATTGTTTCTGTGGCTTTGTTTTGCTACTGATTTTTCCTATTACAGAATGCTCTTTTGCTTTACAATCAAGCTTTTCTATACAGGAGACCAGGCCAAAGCCGAATAACTACCCCTAGAAAGGAGACTGACACATGCTGTATATATTCTGGTGTTTCTGAAGGTATATTTATTAAAGCTGCTGCTTATGTTTCATTTGCTTAGCTATTATATTAAAATGTGCTTACATTATCTGCAGGATTGACTACTGGCACCCCAATCATGGTAATGGTGCCAAATACAGATCAAAGAGGACATGTGAGTTCCTAGTTCTGGTTTTTTGATGTTGGGTTTCAAAGAGGAGTGGGGAAACTAAAAATGAAAATATATCATCTTTCACATGCTTACAGTATTGGCCTCGTTGATTTGATATTGGTCACATATATTTGGCATATGTTCTTTTGTCTTGTCCCAGTATTATGCTTAGGATTTGAATTGTAGAATAATTGGAATTTAACGTGGATAATAACCTTTTTAGGTTTGCGCTTTAGTTTTGGTGCTTGCTAATCCATAATTTTTAATTCCTGCATTTTGACATGAAAAATATGTACAAAATCTCGTATTATTTTACTTGATCATTGTAATTATTTGTGCAACTCAACTAAACCTTTAATTTAACTTGGTTGGTGTTGTATAAATTTCACCTCATTTGTCCATAGTCCATACCCCTTTATCTAGGACCATCTTCCACCATGAGACACCTTGTGCCCACATAATAATCTCAACTAATGATCCCATGGTAAGTTTTGATATTATTCTCTCTTTGCTCTATGTAGATGTACTGAATCACTTTTTATACCATCCGTTCTCTAAGATGTTTCAAATCACCTCAATTTATTCATCTTCTCATGAATTTTCTTACAAATCTCTTAATTTTATGTTGTCATCTATCTGTTGGGGAGTTTGGGAAAACTAAAGTCGCCCAGTATACCTAAACTATGTATCCGGGGTATAATTAACGACCCTAATTAATACAAGATAATTACCATTAGTGATAGATAATTACTATTAGTGATAATTAGTGATTTGGGAGCTCCTTAGTATGTCATTTGTCACATAGGTCAAACAGGGCCCCATGGGCCCCGACAGGGGCGACATGTCATTGACACTTCCAAAATGCATCCCAACACTTGTAAGAGCTATCTATGAAATCATAAAAATGCCTAAGAAAGTACATGATTAACATTGAAGACAACTATGCTTGTGATGGAAATTGACTAAGTGTTGGAGAATGCCTTACAAGGCCATAATAATTCAAAACAATTCCAAGTCTGGAAGACATGAAATACGTGCCAAAGAATGCTTCCTACAACCTCCCCTCAAATAATATATACAACCTCCCCTCAAATAATATACAAGATGATAGGAGAAAACTTTGTGTAACACATTTTGGAAGGCTCCCCAACTTAACCTAAATTTGACCAAGTATGGGTCAAATATACAAGTTGTTAGGAGAAAACTTCATGTAACATATTTTGGAAGGCTCCCTAACTTGGCCTAAATTTGACCAAGTATGGGAAGATGGCTAGCAAGGCAAATTAAGCATAGTACTAGACAAGGATGTGACAAAGCACATGACCCCAAGAAAACAAGCAAGAGTCAATTGCCAAGAAGACAAGCTAATGACCAATACAACCCAAAGGAAGCACAAGGAAGAGTTGGAGATCCCTCAAAGTACCCCTCTCACATGCAGTTCAGTAATGGAAACCAACAATCTCACTATTTCAATATGATCGAGGTGTTTAGGTGATGTCCAAGTGCCCTACAACATGAGCGACCAACCCAAAAGACAACATAAGTTCTAGCCAATGGAGGAGGAAGGGAGCCCAGGAAGTAGTCCTCCGTGGGGGCGGCCTCTACCTCTGGCTCCCCTTAGCTAAATTTTTGGTTTTTAAGCCTTGGACATTCCTATAGTGAAAATTTTAAGGTTCTTTAAATCTCACACCGAGCAAGGGGCACTCAAAAGGATCCAAATAAAGAACAATGCACGTGAAAACAAACAAGAAAGGAGAGGGGGTAAGGCCTCTCCATAGGGGAGGCCTCTGGCACTCCATACTAAGCATCCTCCTACTGCATTAGCTCCCCATGGTCTTAGAGTTCTCAAAGTTCTACAACAAACTAAAGTTGTTTAAAGGCATTCTAAAGGAAAACAATAAGCAAGAAATTGATAGCTAAGTGAGAGCCTAGAGGTACCTCCCCTTAGGGCGGCCTTTAGGCCCCAATAGTTAGCCAAAATTTGCCTTTTTAAGCTATCATTTCTCACAAAGTTCCGCCAAGGTTCTCCATGTCCAAAATTCAATCACGTGGCATTCAAAGGCATGTCAAGAGAAGACCAAGCCTATGTTATCTCTCTATTGTCCATGTTAAATGATGAAATAAGGAGATTACTCATCCTTAAGGTATGAGAATTTTTCTGATTTGCAGTTTCTTAATTATGGTGTATTGAAGCTGAAGATGTGGTGTCCTTCGACAAAATTGCATATGTAGAGTTAGGAATACGTAATCGAACAATTTGATTTTGGTGTCTCGCATGTATAGTGCATATCGTCTTTCGGAGTATAAAGGAAGACAAAGAAATGTGAAGTGGTAGAGGCACGTTGAGGAGCGACTTCTACACTCCCATATTTTGCCAAATTTTGGCTAAGTTACGCTCTCTTACTAACTCTTGCATCGTACAAGTCACTCCTAAGATTCTCCATATGCAAGGCCAAACATGAAGTATTCAAAGGCATCTATGAGGGAGAACATTGACTAAGGAAACAATGAAGGAAGATGAGCCTATTGGGTACCCCTACAAGGGGGCAACCTCTAGAGCTCCATATTTGGCTGTTAAGATCTCTCTCACCATGTGTTCCCAAAATTTCCCAAACTCAACTCAAATCCAAGTGTGAAGGTATTTAAAGGGCACCTAAAGAAAAGGAAACATGCCAAGAAAAGAAGCAAGGAGCATGGACAAAAGGCTCCCTATAGGGGCAGCCTCTAGAGCTCATGCCTTAGCCAAATTTTGGTACATCTACCTGCATTCTCAAAGTTCTCGAACAAGTACATGGGCACTTAGCACTTACAAGACACCAAAGGAAAACTATTCAATCCAAGAAGCAAATGAGGAATACCCCTATGGGAGGAGGTGGCCTCTAGCGCCCAAACTTGGCTAAAGTTTGGTTATTTTTGTGTGACATCGCACCAAAGCCTAATACTTATTCCATATTGCTATGAAACTTCTCACACCATCATTTGGCACTCTTTGGTATGATTTGCTTGTGGAAAACTTGAAATGGCATGGAGGAATGTGAGGATTGCCCATAACAAAACACTATTGGTCTCTCGACGAGGTCCTGCGATAAGACATCTTGACACCTTAAAATCATGCATGAGTAAGTTGCTTCCATAAACTCAAAATGCCCTTTAGAAGTAATAGACAATGTAATGAATAAACACATTGGCGAAGCCTAAGTTACATCCGAACATGCTCATCCAAAGGAATGTCATGGCACAGACAACCAAGACAAGCCCAATACTAAGGGAGCATACCCCAAGGTGTAGCCACACTTACATGGAGAGATACAACCACAACATGAAAAAAGTAACCTTACAATATGAAGAAGCATATCTACACCACAAAGGTCAAATTGCACCCTGTGATGACATCACCAGAACCTGCACCCTGTGATGACATCACCATCCTGATCAAGTCACAAACATGAAGTGGCTCGTCCAAAGGCCGAATTGCTTTTTATACTACTGACAGTGTGTTGGAAAGGCCATCCGCAAGTGAAATTTGACGAGGATTTTGGACTTATGACTGGAAATATAGGATGAAACAGACTCCAAAACGATGACAAACACGTAGAAAATAGATATTGTAGCAACAAAATTATAAGTGGCAGATAGGTCAATGGCCTCATGAAGATCTATAAATACCCTTCGCCCTCTTCATTACCCTCTTCATTTCTAGGGGTTGAGAATTTCACTCTTGAGAATACTTTAATTTCCACAATCATTGAAATCGAATTTATTTATTTAATCATTTCCATTAGCCCTTGTATTACATTTACCTGGGGTAAAAACCACAACCTTGTATATTAAACCTCCCAATTCACGCTTCATGATTAATTTAGGACACGTCCCTCATATGTGAACCTTAACAATCTTCCCTTTCCGCATGTGAATCCCACCATCACTACGGTCTCCCCCTCAAGTTTGAATTCTCACTTTCAACATGCACTAGCTTAAGCTTTACATGAGCCTTCCACGCTAATCATTGAGCAAGACAAATTGGGCCTGTGAATTTGCATGAGAATGAACCGAACTAGGTTTCTGAGATTAATTGTTGGGGAGTTTGGGGGTAAAACAAAGGCACCCAATATACAATGTTTGGATCCATCCTTGATCCAAAAGCCTAATTGGGTCTAAACCACAACCTTATACACTAAGCATTCCAATTCACTCTTCGCAATTGATGGGGACACTTCTTTGAGATGTGAACCTTAACATATCAATCTTATCATGCGGAATTCTGTTACACATATAGGTGTGCTCCTTCTTTATGATCCAACACATGGGGCCATAAGATATTGGTGGGCCTCATTGTGCGCAGTTTTCATCTTATGTTTAGTGTTAAATTGTCTACTACAGAAAATCCTTCAGAAGCCTTTCCATTAAATCTTTTTATCCATAATCATATGGCTAACATCATCATTGGTCTCTCTTCTCATACCAATAATGGATCCGAGATAACAGAATTGGTCTATCTTCTCATACCAATAATGGATCCGAGATAACATAATTTTCCCTTCTTTTGCCTTCTGCCCATTCATAGGAAGGATGCTTGTTCCCTTCTCCTAACATTGTTATAAAATACATACCATTGATTCTACTAATTTCAAGCCTTTCACTTCTTAGTTACTTCATCACCCATATGCAGATTGTCAGGATTGGGAAGTGTAGTTTAGTTATATGTATTGAATTATTGATTATAGCTTCACCATTATTGTGATGTCACCTTGATGTGTTTTATCATGTCAATGGCTAAGTCCTATAAGTAGTCAAGTGCTGTAATTGTTGTTAACTAATGAAAAAGAACTCTCTCTCTCTCTCTCTCTCTCTCTCTCTCTCTGTTTCTCTCTGTTCTTTACTTAACCCTTCACTTTTCTCCCCAATTCTCTCTAAATTTGTTCTTAATCTCTGTGAAATACTTGAAACCTAAGGTCCAGATCAGGATTATCATCTGTAATCCTGACATAGATCCTGTCTATGAGGAGTACATTGTTGTTTGCAATTATGTGAATAATAGGTTAGGAGAACTTTGTGGATGCTGATTAAAAAGCTCATGCAGTTAATTAGTTCTCACCCAATAACAAGTTACAGAGAATCCAAATCATCATCATTCTGATGGACAATGCGACCTTTTAGACAAACTTCTTTCAAGTGTGTTAGATAAACATTCGTAGTCATATTTGTATTTACCATGGAACATGTAAAATTCACAATTGTGTTATGAACTTTCCAGGATTACAAAGAGATGTCTTTAGCTTATAGGCCTTCTCATGCTGATGCAACATATGATTTCAAGTACGGTGTGAGATCTGTACAGGTAAGTTATCTGATAGTCACGTAAATGTGGTTGCTGAGGATATGCTAATGAAGAGAAAAACTATTTTAGTCCATCTTCCCTTGTTACATCGGTGTTTATCTTATCTAGGGTGGTGGAAGATCATCAGCTAGGGAAACTATAGGGAGAGTTGCAGCAGGAGCTATTGCTAAGAAAATTCTCAAGCAATTTTCAGGAACTGAGGTGAGTTTGACTTGAAGATGATGATTGATATTTTCTCCAATAGACTTATAATCTAAAAAGTGAAAATGTTTATAGCTATATTATGATTTGCGCATGTGCTTATACTATTTCCTTTTCTCTCTGAATTTATTACCCTTTGCATGGACCTGATTAGCATATGTTTATTCCTGGATGATCACAAAAATTTGATATCTTGGAATTGCAAAATCACTTTGGGATTCTTAAGGTAGTGTAGGAAGTTTCAAAGTAATGTATTGCATAAAATATACTCTCTCCCTTCGAGAGAAAGAAATATATGAAAGTTTTCTACTACTTCGGAGAAATCCTATCTTGGAATTTGATATAATTAATATTTAATTTTGATTATGCGATCATTAACATTACAGAATACACAAACGTTTCAATGAAGTAAAACTTTTGTTATTGAAATATATTAGTAAAGTTGTACCATAGATTTAACCGTAGGATTTTTAAAATAGTATGAACAAAATCATTGTAACTCTTCTTATGGAAGGGAGGGAGTGGGATATTTGTTGTAACTTATCAAAAGTGTGGTTAAATTTGACCTCCTGATCTTCCTTTTAGTAAGTAGTTACTTCAATCTCATGAATGAGAACTAATGACTAGCCAGGAAAATTCCGTACATGGTAGATTGAGTTTGTTTGGTGGAGAAAGACCAGAAACCTCTGTAAATAACTGGGCCCCCCAGTAGGTGATATTATAGGAACTTTTGGCTTGTACTTCTTATTCTGAATTTTCCATTATAATATTGTTTCGACAAGATATTTTTGCCAGTTCCCACACATTCCTAAACTTAATTGTGATAATGACTCTGCTATAATTCTTGAAATATCTCAGGTTCTTGCTTATGTCTCTCAAGCCCACAAGGTTGTACTTCCAGATGATTTGGTTGATTATGAGACACTAACAATTGATCAGGTAGGTTGTGGATGTGGAGCAAGATATGAAAGAATTAATTAGTAAATATTTTTATATTATTGTTCAGAAATATATCATTGTAATATATCATATAATATTATCTTATAATTATTAGCAGTGTTATATTAGAAGAATATTGTAGAAGGATAATTATTAGGAGTTTTGTCGTTTTATCAAGTATCTAGGAAGTTGATTATTGTAAGGACTTTTAACTCCTATATAAGGAGGTGTAAGCTGTTAGCTTAAATCAGATTAATTGTTACTCTGATTTGATTCTAAGCTTTGTACTTTGGTGGCTTCATCCCTGGTTTATCCTTTTCTGATCCCTTCATTCTTTTTTCTGTAATCTGTCCTGCACCAGTTACCTTCCCCCCTTTCTGTTTCTCCCTCTTCTCCCCCCAACTATTAAATTTGCACCAGAAGGTATGAGCATGGTAGATTAAGTCTTGTTAGATGCGAAATGGATTTTGTTGACCCGATAATAAAGACAGTTGCTGATCACTTTGGGGCAGATATTCTCTAATTGCATCAATCTATTGAAAAAGGAGTAGTTACAAGTGGACAGTTTTGTTAAGAAGACCATTAATATAATTTAGCAAAATAAGAGAACCATTAATATAGAAGTTCTTTATTTAGGGTGAGTTTGATTTCTAGAGACCTCTTTCCGAATTGCTTTCTTTGAGAATTACAACTTATATGTTGCAAATATTTAAGTGGGGAGGGAGGTTCCCATAAGGACTTAGAAGTGGATAACGATGAAAGCCAAATTCACCAATAGCCTGATAGCATCAACTTTAAGTATCATTTTTGGAGTTCAAATCCCGAGGGGTTATGTAATTTTGGGCGTGTGCATATGATAAGATTGAACTGCAGCCTCTTAAGCCAAACAAACTATCCATCTCTCCAAGTATTTTAATGCAATTCAATGACAGAATTGTTGTGGCGGACTGATGCTGCCATATTCATTTCAGCAACTAATTTGGATAAGGTTTATCACATTACATTAAGAACTGCTTTAATAATTCTGACTCAGTTCTGGCAACTCCTAACCCAGGATCTCAATATAAAAATCAATGTCATTGTCTTTGTTCTTTGTTGTACAATAATCTTTCGTTATCATGATCAGATTGAGAGTAACATCGTTAGGTGCCCAAATGCTGAGTATGCCGAGAAGATGATTGCTGCCATTGATGCTGTTCGAGTGAGGGGTGATTCAGTTGGTGGTGTTGTAAAATGCATTGTCAGAAATGTTCCACGCGTAAGTGCTCTCTATCTCCTACCACTTTTTTCCATATTCATCTGTCGTGTGTGTACACATGTTCTTATTGGAAGCCATAGTTTTGCTTAACATGTATAATAAGTATACTTACTAACAATCTGCAATAAATGCCTGAATTATTATTGAATTTTAGGGTCTTGGTTCACCAGTATTTGATAAACTGGAAGCTGAACTAGCCAAAGCTGCTATGTCATTGCCTGCGACAAAGGGTTTTGAGATTGGCAGTGGATTTGCCGGTACAGTACCATCTGCAATGCTATTATATACACAATCTGTCCTGTTTAATTCTTTGGGTAGCTCTAATATATTTATCAGATACTTATTCATTTTTGTGAATAGTCTTCAAATTGAATTATCCATTTCCCAATATTCATGAAACAATTCCCCAGGTACATTTTTTACTGGGAGTGAGCACAATGATGAATTCTTTAGAGATGATCAAGGTCGAATTAGGACAAGAACTAACCGATCTGGGGGTATACAGGTATATTACCTTCATTTCAATATTTAGGATTTTGGCTCAGTTGACATGGACCCCGATAATTTGTCTAGTCAGGCATTTGAAGTGTCCGACTTTGAAGTGTCATGTAGCTTAGGATTTATATGTGCTGAATAACTATTTTCCTGTTTGTAATATTTGTGGGTTGTTACATTTGACTATTTTGTGGATGATGATGTGCAGGGTGGCATATCCAACGGAGAAATCATTGAAATGAGAATAGCCTTCAAGCCAACATCTACTATTGGAGTATGTTTCGTGTCTTTTTCCCCTTTAGACAATCCACCCATGCTGACACGCACTTGCATGTACAATACAAAAATAAATTACTAAAACTGAGCGGAAAACTTGTGTTGTTTCTTTTTAGGCAAAAGTATGTTGCAAGGACTGTTAGTCACATTTAAAAGCGTTCATTCTATATTGATGTTATATTCAATTGATAGATCTGATGATTGAGTGACTGCTTTAAGGAATGAAGTGGGTTATTAAGTCTAGCAAATTTCATATATAAATGTTGTACGTGTCAAATACTAAGATGATCTTTATCAGTCATTTCTGATAGTCTCATGCAATAGTCTTATATTAGCTTTTACAGTGCTGGGTTGTATTGATCCTTCAGAGTGGTTAAATTGAATGCTAAATTGGCTGCAACAAGTTGAGATTTGAGAACTGGGTGTTGTAACTTTTGATAGTGTAAAGATGACTTCTTTATATCTCTAAAATACTGGGACAGTATGAAAGGGACGAAAATGTTTTAGATGACAATAATTAATATAAAGAAAGGATAATATTTTGAGAGTTTTTGGGAAAGAATATCAAACATTTGGGGTTAGTGCTGTTATGCAAATAAAATTAGAATGACGGATCAAGTGAAAGAACTCATATTGGTAGGTTCAACTCGAAAATTCTGGAAAGTATATGCGGTTGCGCAGTCAGTCGTTGGTGACTCAAGGCATCCAACTGATGGGCGTGGATAGGCAAGGATTCTTGCCTATTCTTGTTCCCGACATGATTAGTTGGAGTAAAGGCAAGAGTTTATATAACACATCAAATCATAAAAACTACTAACAAGGAAACCTTGATTATTTATAGTTATTTGGAGTGTTACTGCATAAATTGAAGTTTTTTCATTATTTTAATACTGCATAATCTTTTTAAATTGATGATTGAAGTTCTTGTTGCCTCTTAACATTTTTACCTTTCTTGGGTAAATATGTTTTTTAGTTTTCTTACTAATTGAATATCCATTTGTACTGTTATAATGATGATCAAACAGAGGAAACAGAATACAGTAACCAGAGATAAACAAGATACAGAGCTTATTGCCCGTGGTCGTCATGATCCGTGTGTTGTCCCAAGAGGTTTGTATCAATAGATTTTGTTATTGTAATCTATCACTTCGTTCTCAATAGAAGTAACATTTGCAAATCTGTTATACCGGCAAGAGTATTCCTTAATTCTAATTTCTTTTCTGACACATCCAATTATTTCTTGATGTATGCCTGTGCATATGTTCTTTATTTGAAGAACATTGGTTCATGCATTTGTGTATATAAATTAAACAAGTCGAAACACTAGCCAATTATCAAGTAGTTAATGTTGCTTTGGTTGGTCGGTGCAGCTGTGCCGATGGTGGAAAGCATGGTCGCTCTGGTGCTTGTGGATCAGTTAATGGCACAACATGCACAAAATTATCTTTTCCCCGTCAATCAAGATCTACAGGATTCAATACCAAAACTTGAGGCAGCTAGCCTTCATATCTAAACAGTGCAATCCGACGTCTTTCTTGTTCATCAGCAAAACTGCTTCAAAATTTTCAGTGGAATTTTTGTCCATTAAACAGCTTTTTCTGTTTCTGTAAAAATATAGATCATTTGTTCGGAAACAGTAGATTGTTGTTTTTGGTTTAGTTGGACGCAAATGATTGCGTACCAATTTCATCTTCTTAAAGAATAAGAACAAAACACATTATATTTGATCAATAAATTTTGCAAGGCGACTGTTTTAGAAGTGTATGAGCAGGCAAGTGTGCACTCTCCCTCTTCCATAAAAGTTTTCGGGTAGGAAATTCATACATCTATAATGTGTCCAATAGTAGCATGTCGTAAAAGAAGTTGGTTGGGTCATTTGTTATTTTATCATTTATTTTATTTTTTCTTAAATTGACAAGTGAGCTACTGTTCGGTTTTTTTAATTCATGATAACCTTTGAGAAAATGGAATAGATAATAGAATAGAGAACGAAACAGGCTATCTCATTGGGTTTTTAATTCATGATAACCTTTGAGAAAATGGAATAGATAATAGAATAGAGAACGAAACATGCTATCTCATTGGGTTATAAAAGGCTTGTACCCGAAAGGTTCTTTTACATATCAGAAAATCGCCTAGGTGCTTAGCTGTTATTACTCATCTTTTTCATGAATATTTTAAAGGTTTTGAGGTGTATTATATGGAATTGTGTGGGAGCAGTCTTAATGCTTAATTTACTATTACACAATTTGTAATCACAAATATAACCAAATATTATCATAAAAACTATCACAAAAGTTTAATTTTTCGTTGCAAAATGCCTTCTAAGGACCACATTGTTTTTCAAACTTGGGAACTAATAGCTTATTTGTCATACTTTAGGGTAACGATAAAAAAAAGTGACCCGAGACCGTAATTCGATCCGAGACCAACATGGGATTAACCTAAAAAATTGTTCCGTTAAGAAATTGGTCCAGTCTAGAACTGGTTTGCAAACTTTTAGAATTTCGTAATATTAAAATGAAAAACTGGTATGCTACAGTAATAATAAAAACATTAGTCTGGGATTGGGATTAAGACCAGACCGGAATTGAACTTGTGATATATTAGACTCATACTTTATTCATTTTTTTTTTTTACATCTTGTTACCATTTTCTCAATAATTCAAATATATTTTAACTTTTCATAGAAAGTTGAAAACTTGATGTTAATAAGATAATTTTAAAGTTATTGTATATTGTTTTTTTTTAAATTAAAAATTTGAAAATTTAAATAGAGAATTAGTTTGTAATAACCATAATTGCAACAATTTGATCACCAATATTGAAAAGTTATATTTTTAAAAAGAAATTAAATTTATGTTTAAAAAGAAAAGACTAGAATCGACTTAGGACTAACCTAGTAGGAAGTCCTCGATAGTCCTCATTTTATTGAATTAAAATTAATTTATCCCAACGCCAGGACCGATTCACTCTTTTCAAGAACTGATCTGATTCGAACCAATTGGTCTATATATTCATCCATACCTTAAGGTAAGATTTGTCAAATAGTGTATATTTTGATGGTCATGTTTACGGTTAACTCTATTATCGATATATAAAGTATTAAGTTATGTGATTATTAGAATTAATATTGCTTAAAACACAGTATAGTACTTATTTTTGTTCTGATGATCATGTGTAATGCTCTATTAAAAAATAAGTAACACCAAAAATGAAAGAAAGCTTGTAGTATTTTTATCTAATTCTTAGCATTACCAATATACAATGTACCACCTAATTTTTGTTCTGAAGATCATGCTTTATTAAAAAATAAGTAACACCAAAAATAATGAAAGAAACCTTGTAGTATTTTCATCTAATTCTTAGCATATTCAATATACAATGTACCACCTAATACGTAGTTCGATATTTTTAAACCGTACTATATGTTCTGAAATTATATTAGACGATGTACCCTAAGAAGTAACTTTTTTTTTCTTTGTTTTTTTCGGTAAAATCAAATAACTTATTATTGATCCAATGCATTTGCTTAACATTCTGTTTGTGAGTTTTAAATCAGTAGGACAAAAAATTAGAAGACGGAAAACTAGATTTTTTAATCTAATTTCAATGCTTGTCAGTTTTATCACTACAAGAAAACAAAATATTTGATAGAAAATTTTTGGCCCTTTTCATTCTAAATTTTCCATCTGAAATCGGGCAGATTTGGATGAAAAACTAAATTAAATAAGACAAATCTCTTAAAATACCTAACGTGTCCCCAATCACAAATACAACAAAATCAAATAAAATGATAAAATAATAAAACATTTTTAAAGTTAAATTTTCTTTTCTTTTCTTTTAAAATTTAATTTTATATTCTTTTCTCTTCATTGAAAACTTAGAAGCAAAGCATGCCAGTGTCCGAGAGCTTTTAATGTCAGAAAAGAAGAGAAAAAATTTTACATTTTCTTTTCTCGTATTTTGTACTCAAAAGTGAGAAGAATTTTTTTAAAAACACTATAACTAAACATTTTCTTTGTAAATCCTCACCTTTATTTCCTTATAAAACTCAAATACAACCTAATAATTTTTTTTTCTTTCTAGTTCCCTCATTTAAAAAAACTTAAAGACAACTAATAATTGATTTTCGCTGAATTTTTTTTTTCTTTTGTCTTTAAATTTAAAATCCATGACAAGGGCTAAAGTCTTTCTTTCCGTAGAGTTTCATTACCAAATACTAATAGGTGATAACTGATACTTTTGAGTTTGTCTCAACATTTATTTTGATGTCATGATTAGTATTTTCAGATCATTCTGTATCGTAATTTTCTTTCCTAGTTATCCTGTTAAGGGAGCAGAGATTCTTTATTATATTTGGTGTTCTATCTTATATCTTATTATTTTTTATAAATAACATGTAAATTTTTTTTTTATTTAAGATCTAAAATCCTAATATAACATGACAACCTTAAAAAAGAACGACACATAAGATAAGACAAAGTGAGATAGAAGATTTCAAATCCTCTACTGCAGTCGGATACCACAACACACGCATATATTGCAAGAAGCTTTGATCACTTCTTTCGATTCTCAATTTATTTCTGTTATTGCAATTGTTATTAATGTTAATATATATTCCTAAGATAAGAATTATATATATATACACGACCTCAGTAACTATCTAAAAACCTACCGTGACAATAACTTTGAAGCATTCAGTAGATGTTGATCACAATTCAACCCACATAAATTAGCAGTCGTGTCCCGATTCTTTAAATTTTATCAACGTAAATTCTTATTTTTACTATATACAATTCAAGTTTTATTTTAATCAATTTTGATTTTTATACCGAAAATGGTATATACTTATTGGCGGACTGCGTTGGTTGAATTTTAGTTTTGGTGGAATTTGAAACTGTACAGAAGTAGAGAAGTGATAAGATTTTCGGTTGTTGTATATTCACCTTCTCTTAATAATTACCTTATGCTAACTTTGTTCACATTGTGGCTCCCTCTGATGCAAAGAAAAATATTTTTCAAAAATATTTTCTTTGAGTTTTTGTTGTTTGGAAAATGAAAATATTTTTCCGGAAAAAATATTTTATCAATGAAGTCTTGGATAACGGATAAATGATATGGACAAATAGGCTCCGTTGGATATACCGAAAAATATTTTTTAAAAAATACTTCTTGGAGAGTAATTTTGTATCATAGAAAATACTTTGTAAGAAAATATTTTTATAAAACATATTTTCTAACAAAAATATTTTTCCGAAAGAATTATTTTTGATATTTGATTACTAATTTGATACACGAATAAAAAATATAATTATGATGATGAAGGTGGAGAAGTGGTGGGGGCATTGGCGTTGGCAGCGGTGAAATGGTAGTGACGGCTTGCGGGATGATGATGGTGGCAGCGGAGTGGTGGCGGCGGCGGCAGGGTGGTTGTGGCTGCAGGGTGGTTGTGGCGATGACAATGGTGGCTGCTTTGGTATGTGGTGTTTGGTTAATTTTCATAAAACGCTTTCTTCTTTTTTATCTACAAGTCATTTTTTGAAAATAATTAAGAAAACAAAAAAAACGTGGAAAATATTTTGTAATTTTGAATTTTCCATTATATTCTCATAAGCATATATTCTTTTTGTTATTTTTAATTTATTTTGTACTTTCTGTAATTTTTATGTTAGAGAAGTTGCAAATGCTTTGTGAGGCTAGACCATAGTGATCATTATGTGCGTAGGCGTATGCCTATTAGATTACTATTATATTCTCTATTTTAAAATTAAAAATTTATTTCTAAAATAATAATTTTTAAAGATAATTTTTATATTTTAAATATATCATTAATATTATATTTACTTAGAGTAATAATAGTTGCAATTATGGTAGTAGAATAGTGAAATAACATTTAAAAATTTTCATAATTTTTTATAATTTAAAAATAAAGATGTATTTTTAATTTTAGAATAACTAAAAAACAAATATATATCTCTAATTTTAAAACATAGATATTATTATTATTATTGTGCATATAAAACGTACAACTAATTTAAGACGTATAAATATCACAATTATTACTTAACGATAGTGGAAAAGACTTTCATAGTTTTGCTTTTTGATTAAAATGAAATGACATTATCAAGTGTTAACGAACGTTCGGAGCTTTGCTTCTTCGATGTTACAATCTCCCCTGTCAATTTGAAATGTCTAATCTCTTGCAATTGTCGTGTTGTCTTTGTTGTGTCTTGTATTAATCTTGTTTTCATTATTCATTTTCTGCCTTTACGTTCTTGTGTAACATGTCATGTCAATATAGTATCTCACGCACAAACTTAAATTTCTTTTTTTAACTATGTTTTGTAATTATATTTTACTTATAAGTCTAATTATGTATGTATTTATAATATTATAAAAAATTTAAATTTATTAATATAAGGTTTGATATTTTGAGTATAGTAAACAACTCATGTGATTATTTTTATTTTTTTTAAAGTTATCATCTAGGTTTCTTTTACTCTTCAAATTTTCAGTTAAGAAAAATAAAATTCTAAGTGGTGAAATTTTTGGCATGCAACTATTGTTTGGGTTCGAACGTAGTGTGCGGCAAATAAATATTTTCTCTTTCTACAACACAAACTCAAGACAATTATTTTAAGAGATAGATCTTTAATATAATAGATAATAGATGATAACACAAACTCAAGACAGTTATTTTAAGAGGTAGATTTTTAATTAATATGTTGATGTACCCCTATTTATATTATTCTTTCTTAAAGAATTATATTTAACTGATATAAGAATTGATGATGTATTATAATTCTTTCTTATATGATGTAAAAGAACTTAAAAAAATATCCAATCTATTAGATGAATATATTCTACTATAGTTAAGCAACGATTTTGATCGCAAGAAAATATTCTACTCATCAAACAGAAAGGATCTTGAAGTTGTGAATAAAGTTCCAAGGATAGTCTTACTTATAGTTATATAAGTAAGGACTGATGCAACAAAAATATCAGAAAAAAAACTCTACCTTTTGTCCTACTTAGTCAACTCCTAGAGAGTCTTTCAAAAAATACAAAAAGACAAAATAATGATTATCTTCTTGAACTGAGCAAGGAACAGTTATAAAGGTACATGTCACTATTAAGACAATACAACTCCAACGGATCTATTTTAAATTCTCAACGGATAGATTTTTGTAGTTTAAAGAGGAGTCATAAATTTCATTTATGATAACTAAGTTACCAAGAAATTGCTTTGACAATTTGACATTCTAAGAATTTAGCAAGACACAAATTCAAGCATGAACAAGTCCTATCTAATCTGCCCAACAAGGAGCTTACTGCTTAAAGATAGCAATCAAGATATTTCATCTGCTATTAGTCTGTGTGACTATCTGGTCTAAGTGACCTATTGTATTTTTGGACTAAGTGTCCTACTGTATATTGTTCTATGTGAACATTTTTAGTGAGTGCCTTCTCAAGTAAAGAGAATAAAAGTGAAGTAGGCTTAGACTGAACCATTATAAAAATTCTCTTGCACACTTTACTTTGCTGCTTATCTTTTACATTGCTTATTTCCTTTATCTTTCCTTTGCTTAGTCCCTACTAAACTCATTTAGCAAAGTCTTACTGACATTGTTGCTTCAAACCATTGGTTTAGAAAAAACAAAACTAAGGGGTTCTTTGCTATAAATTCCGCTGCTAACTCTTTTCAAAACAAAAAAAAGCTTTTTATTAAGCAAGAAGTATTTTAAACTACAAATTTTATAAGCAAGACTTAAATTTTGAAAAACACTATTCAACCCCCCTTCAAGTATTTTTCCCTTTGGGACCTAACAAGGGGTATCATAGCCTAACACACTTTTTGTTAAGCCTTACAGCTTGAGAGGATCCAAATTCAATGGCTTTGAGAAGTGATTTTGGTGGCAAACCCCTCATGTGTACCAGAGATAGAATTGCTAACCAGAAATTAAGAATATAGGTGTATATGGATGCTATTGATGAGAATTATTTGAAGCAATAAAGATTGAGCCTTACATACCAGAGAAGATAAATCATGTTGATCCCAACAAGCTTATACCAAAGTTGAGAAAGGAATGGACAGATGAGGAAAAGAAACTAGTAGGTTTCAACAATAAGGCAATGAACATTCTCTTCATGGCTCTTGAGGAAGAAATGTTTGAAAGTGTTTCTAACTGCATCTCTGCTAAAGAAGTATGGGATGCCTTACTGGTTCTCAATGAAGGAACAACAGAAGTCAGAGAAAATAAGTAATCCTTGCTTATACAACAATATGAAATGTTCAGTATGCAGCAAGGAGAAAACTTTACTACTATGTATGAAAGTGTTACTGTCCTGCTCAACAGTTTATGTGCTCTAGGGAAGACCTACGATACCAAGGACATTAATATAAAGTTTATGAGATCTTTACCAAGATAGTGAGATCCTAAAACCACTACATATCCTAAAACCACTGCATTAAAGGAATTGAGGAACTTACATGCTACTGATCTTCAACAATTGTATGGAAACCTGCTCACCTATGAAATGGAACTAGCTCAAAGAGATGCCACATCTAAACCTAGAAGGAAAGACAGAGGAATGGCCTTAAAGGCTGCTGAGCCTAAGCAGGTAGTAGACTTGGACTATGCTAGCAAGGAAGTTCAGAAGATTTTTGAGGAAATATCGAGGAAACTTCAAAAGAATTGGAAGTACAAGCAAGAGAGACTCATCAAAAGACCTCTGCTACAATTGCAAGAAACTAGGACACTATGCTGCTGATTGCCGAAGCACAGCAAGAGAGGAAAAGAAATACCCTACTAATGATAAGAGCAAGGGAAAAGAATACTACAAAAAATATTAGCAAAAGAATAACTCCTCTAAGAAAGACAAGGGACTCCTTGCTGAAAAATCTTGTAGAGAGTGAATCAAAAGATGTTAGAACTAAATAAGCTCAAGTGTTTATAGAAGGGGGGGGGGGGGGGGTTGAATACAAACACTACAAACTTTTTTCTCTTTTAAAACTTGTTTAGCACGAGCTAGAATAGCTACCACAACCAGAAAAACTTTAACAAAATTAAGATGAATACACAAACATTCAAGTTAAAATAGTTGTATTAAAACTTGTGTTTTTTGAAATATGTTGAATCACAATTGTGATTAACAACTACAAATCTATAATAAGTTATAGCTTCTCTGTAATAAATTACAGCTTCTCTTTCTCACTCACTAGCTACCTTTTTCTTTGAATATCTCTCTCAAGATCTATTACAAAGCTTCCTTCTAGTGTTTGAGTGTTGTTGCTTTTTTTTCTTTATTGGTTTTTCGTGTAACAACTCTTTCTTTATATATGGCAGATCAGTTGGTGAACCCACGTGCTAGACATGTTTCTTTTCAACATAGCCACAGTATGTCACATCAAGGTCCTTTCGTAGTGGTGTGTCAGACTGCTATTTGCTTTTGTTGCTTCTTTTTCATCCCCTGATCTGCATGTATTTAATGCTCGAGAGTTGTTATTTGTTAGGTATAAATGATGATGCTACTTAGAGTTTTGTTTGTGCATCTGTACATACTCAGGGTGTTTTATAAACCTAAGTATATGCACACTTTTTGCATCCACTGATGATCAACTTAGTCATCAGGGGATGAAATATTATTCACTAGGCAAGTCATAAGTTGAAATTTCTAAAAGACTTGATAGTGAATAGAGATGTCTGTTGTTACTCAAAAACTGTTTAATATTCCACACATCAGACATTCCAAACAATATCAACAACGCTTCAGTGATTAAAACCGTCAAGGGAAAACATTGACAGACGAACCCGTTAGGGGAACCCATCAGGGGATGACAAAGGCAGACCAACCTGTGAGGAAAACGCGTCAGGGTATGGCAGTGGCAAACTAAACTCATCAAGGGGAACGTGTCAGGGCATAACAGTGACATGCCAACCTGTCAGGGGAACTCATCAGGGTATGACAGTGTCAAGCTAACCCATCAGGGGGAATGCTCAGCACTGCATTAGTGGAAGCCATCAGTGGATGCTTTGAGTCTTAACGTCAGGGGATCAAGAAGCACTTGGATAACTCAAGTGAAGGTTGAAGCATTGATCGAATCTTAGACAGGACTCGTCATCAGGGTGATTTAGAAGCACTGATCAAGTCCACATCAGGGCTTGCTATCAGTGGACAGTTTTGACTGTATACACTCGTCATCAGGTCTAACATGCAAATCAATGAAGCTTGTTATAGAAGCAAGAGATATAAACTGGAAAGATATTTCTTGAAGTTTGATGGTCCAATGACATCTCTCGATCATTAAATGCACGCAGATCAGGGGAAGAAAAAGAAGCAACAAAAGCAACAACAGTCTGACATATCGTTCCTAAAGGACATCGATGTGACATATATGCGGCTAAGTTGAAAAGAGCAGCACGTCCAAGCACATGGGTTCAACTACTGTTCTTCTATATATGCAAAAGAGTTTTCATTACACAAGGGTGGACATCCAACGGATCAACCAACACATAGAAGCACACAAACACTAGAGAAGCTTTGAAACTTTTTTGTGAGAAAATATTCAAAGAAGTATTGTAGCTAGTGAGTGTGAAAGAGAAGTTGTAACTCGTTACAGAATTTGTAGCTGATTAATCACATTTGTGATTAACCAGATTTTTAGAAAAACCTCAAGTTTTAATACAACTATTTTAACTTGAATGCTTGTGTGTTCATTTTAAAAGTCATTATAGTTTTTCTGATATTATAACTATTTCCATCAGTGCTTAATAAGTGTGTAAAGATCGATAATTTTTGAGTGTTTGTATTCATTCCCCCCTTCTACAAACACTTTAGCCTATTCTGTTCTAACTATTGGTATCAGAGCCAACTAGCATATTACACTTGCTAGACGATCATGGAAAATGGCTAACAAAGTTGGAAATAACAAAGTCCTTATGTTGGAAAGGGGAAAATACTTTTTCTGAAAATAAAGAATGATAGTTCATCTAAGAGCAATCGATGATGAATACTTGCAAATTCTAGAAGAAGGCCCTAACGTTCCAAAGAAGCTCATTCCTCAAGAGGTTGTCAATGGAGTCAGTGTACCAGAATGATTAGTTGCAAAGACTACTGAAGAAATGACTCCAGAGGAAAGAGAGAAAGTAAAGAAGGATCTAAAAGTCACAGGCATCTTATACAATAGCTTAGACGATGATATGCTAAACAGTATCATGAATCTTACAATGTCTAAGTCAATATGGGATACCATCCAGATCCTATGTGATGGAACTGAAGAAGTGAGGGAAAATAAATTGCAGCTGTTGACACAACAGTATGAGTGGTTCACAATGAAAAATGGTGAAACACTCACTGAAATGTTTGACAAATTTAACAGGTTGGTAAATGACTTGAGGATATATGGAAAGGCTTATGCTAATAAAGATGTGAACAGAAAGTTCATGAGAGCACTTCCCATATCATGGGATCCTAAAACGACAGCCATCAGGGAATCCAAGGATATAAATCTCCTAGACTTGGATAGGCTCTATGGTACCTTAAAGACATATGAACTGGAGGTTCAACAAAGATCTGAAATGTCAGAGGATACCAGAAAGCTTAAATCTGTAGCCCTGATGGCTGCCAAAAAGGATAAAGAAGAAGCAAGACCGAGTGTCTTGATGAAGCAGCAACTAGGAGATGTTGAAAAGGAAGGGGACAATGAAGCTAATTTAAAGGAGGATGAGTACACACTGGAAGAGTTAGAAGAACCGGATGAAACCATGACTTTTCTTGCAAAGAGGTTTTCCAAGTTGAAATTTCAAAAACCTTCTGGATCAAAAAGATTTTCGGCAAGGAAACCTAGTAGCACTAAAAACTTTGTTGACAAATCAAGAATAAAGTGCTACAAATGCAATGAGATGGGCCACTTTGCTAATGAATGCCGCAAAGCCACAAAGGAAGCTGATGTGGATTACAAGAAGAAATACTTTGACCTTCTAAATGCCACCAAGATGGGAAAAGCTTACATTGTAGAGGGAAAAGACTGAGTTGACTAAGATGAAGAAGATAATGAAGAATATGTAAATAAGACTATGCCTCTTGGATTATGGTATGAGACTTTCCACGGAGAGCAAGTATTCTTCCATTACAACAGGGACATAAACAGTGTAAATGAGAGACATATTGAAGGTTTTATCAGTCTTCTCAAAAATTTAGAAGAAGCAACAGAGGTTATTCTCAGAAAAATGTTGGAAGAGAGGTTAGATGTTTTGAAGAAAAACAAAAGGTGAAGTTGTTGGGATGGGAGATATGTTGTGTGTTGCATTGGGTGAAATTATCGAAGCCAACCTTATAGGATTCAAACCTAAGTCTTGGTGAAGCTGAACAAATTGTTTAGGTACATTTGTAGTTAGAAAATTCTTTTAATTCTTTATTCTAAGTAAATTCTGTAATTTTGAGTTTTGACATCATCATCAACATTGAATTATGCTTATCATTCTGATATTCATAATTAGGGGGAGATTGTTAGGTTTTATAACATTTGAAGATGATTATCTTTAGATTACTTAGATTACAAATGTACAGAAAGTGCTAATTAGTAACATTGAAGTTTTGTAGCTAGTAGTTATCTCTTTGGTTGTAATTCATTTATTCTTTATAAAGAAATAGATTCATTCTTTAATTGTAAGTAACTGCTGGAAAGTGTATCAAAGCTTCAACAAGTCAAAGTGTGTATTTGATCCGTCGGAGATTACAAAAAGGCTTATCGGAGACTACAGCTTACATCATCGGGGATTAAGAATAAAGCATCAAAGACTAAGCTTACGTCATCAAAGACTAAGCTTAGTGTATCAGAGATTAAGCTGACGTCATCAATGACTGGGCTTAATACATCGGAGACTAAGCTGATGTCATCAAAGACTAAGCCTAAAGCATCAGAGACTAATAATTATGTTGGAGACTACACAACTTGATCAGGGACTAAAGACCAGAGACTAAAGTGATCGGGGACTAAGGTTGAAGCTGTCAAGGACTAGTCGTGAATTATTCCCTGATGAGATACAGAGTTCGAATTGAATAAGGAATGTCTTCCACGTGGACTGAGATATTATTGAAGACGTAGCTGGTAAGAAAACTAACCAGAAATCTATTCCTAATCAAAAAGGAAAGATTGTGTTTGATTCGAATAAGGAAGCTGAATCATTATTGATTTAGAATTGGTAACTGAGTTAATTGTAATTCAGTTTTAGAAGCTGTAATTTGGTTTACAGAATAGTAATAGAGAAGTTATATAGGTATTCATAGTTTGTATCTTTTACAATACAGAAAAGAAGCTGACGATCAAATTGTGATTGTTAGAATTTGTAATCAATTGTTAAAGAAATAAAAAGAAATTGTTTATAAGTTTGATTGTGTTCTTTATTTGCGCAAGTATTATTTAATTTCTTGAAGAACAAGTTAGCAAAAAGAATTCAAAGAACTTGTATTCAACCCCGCTTCTACAAGTTCCCGGCTATCTCACTGGGAAAACATTGTGGATGATTACACCAGATACACTTGGGTAAAGTTTCAAAATTGTAAAACAGAAGTACCTCAACAAATCATTGACCATATAAAGAAAGTGGAAATTGAGTCAGGGTCAGTGGTTAGAATTTTGAGGACAGACAATGGAAATGAATTCAAGAATGCAGCTGTTGATGGATTTTGTGTGGAGAAAGGCATCAATCATACATTCCCTGCTCCAAGGACTCCTCAACAGAATGGTGTAGTGGAAGGAAAAATAGAACCCTGATAGAAGCTACTAGAACAATACTAGCAGAGGCAAGGATTCCTACCTACTTTTGGGCTGAGGCAATTTCCACTGCTTGCTTCACTCAAAATAGGTCTTTGGTCAATAAGGCTCACAACAAGACACCATACGAGCTAATGACAGGGAATAAACCAAGCATCAATTTCCTACATGTTTTTGGATGCAAATGCTTTGTATTAAGGAACTTTGGTGAGAACTTAGGAAAATTTTATCAAAAGGCTGATGAAACTATTTTCCTAGGTTAGTCCCTGACATCTAAGGCCTTCAGGGTTTACAACAAGAGACTCTAGATAGTAATGGAGTTTATAAATGTAGCTTTTGATGATCAAGACATTTCTGGACTTGAAGACCCTGGTTTTCATGAGGAGCTCAGATTTGAAAATGAAGATGATTTTTGATTATCAAGAGAATGATGTTGATGAATGCAGACAAATGGAGAATTTAACCATCCCTGATGTCAATCCAAACACTTTAGAAGCCCTTTCAACAGATAGAGTTAATCTCCTGGACAACAGGTCAGGGAATACTCCATCAGGGGATCATCGATCAGGGCATGCACCATCAAAGGATAACTTTAACCCTGATTTAAGCATTAATTCATGGGGAGTTTTCTCAGAAGCTAGGAGCACAGACTTAGGGGGAGGAGATGATAATCAAGCAAGCTCATCAAGATACATTTCTAATCCTAAATGGTCTAGGAGTCACACAACAGATTTAATTATTGGTGATCCAAACAAGAAAGTGCAAACTAGAAAAGCAATATCTAATAAATGCCTATATGCTTGTTTTCTTTCACAATTAGAGCCAAATAAATTTGAAGAAGCCATTCATGATGCAGATTGGATAATGACTATGCAAGAAGAGTTGAATCAATTTGAAAGAAATCAAGTATGGAAGCTGGTGCCTAAACCCAAAGACAAAATTATAATAGGTACCAAGTGGGTATTCAGAAACAAGATGGATGAAGCTGACATTGTTATAAGAAAAAAAGCAAGACTGATTGCAAGGGGATATCTTCAAGAGGAAGGGATTGACTTTGATGAAACTTTTGCACCAGTAGCTAGACTTGAGGCTATTAGAATTTTCTTAGCCTATGCAGCACATTCAAACTTTAAAGTTTATCAAATGGATGTGAAAAATGCTTTTCTCAATGGGAAATTAGAATAGGAGGTGTATGTCCAACAATCTCCAGGGTTTGAAAGTTCAAAATTCCCAAATCATGTCTACAAATTAGAGAAAACACTTTATGGACTGAAGCAAGCTCTTAGAGTTTGGTATGACACACTGTCTAAGTTTCTGGTGGAAAACAAGTTCACAAGAGGTGTTATTGACAAGACATTGTTCTTTAGACAACATCAAGGTCATCTGATCCTGGTTCAAATATATGTTGATGATATTATCTTTGGATCCACTGACACTAGATTGTGTGAAAAGTTCTCCAAACTCATGCAAAACAAGTATGAAATGAGCTTACTGGGTGAATTGTCTTATTTCTTGGGACTGCAGATCAAATAGGTCACTGATGGGATTTATATCCATTAGACAAAGTATGCCAAAGAACTTCTCAAGAAATTTGACATGGAGGACTCAAAAGTAGCAAAGACACCAATGGCCACAACAACTAAGATTGACCCTGATAAGAATGAAAAGAAAGTTGATCTGAAGACTTATAGGGGAATGATTGGATCACTGCTGTATCTAATAGCAAGTAGGTCTGACATTATGTTTGCAACATGTCTTTGTGCAAGATATCAAGCTGATCCAAGGAAGTCTCATCTCATAACAATGAAAAGGATCTTGAGATACATCAAGGGCACTACAGAGTTGAGACTTTGGTATCTAAAGGAGTCTGGATTTGAATTACTGGGTTAATCTGATGCTGACTTTGGAGAATGCAGAATTGACAGAAAAAGTATGACAGGAAGCTGTCAGTTTCTAGAAGGAAGACTTGTATCTTGGTTTAGCAAAAAACAGCTTTCAATTTCAACATCAACTGCTGAAGCTGAATATATTGCAGCTGGAAGTTACCGTGCACAAATCCTATGGATGAAAAATCAGTTAATGGACTATGGACTGAATTTCAACAAAATTCCAATAAGGTGTGATAACACTAGTGCCATTGCCATTGCTGAAAATCCTGTGCAACATTCCAGAACCAAACATATAGAAATCAGATATCACTTTATCAGGGAACATGTGATGAATTGAACCATTGAACTACAATTTGTACCAACAAACAAGCAGCTGACATATATATTCACCAAGGCTCTTGATGAAGCCACTTTTTCCAATCTTGTGGGAGAGCTGGGTATGGTGAATTACGCAAAATGAAGTTCAATAAACTTGCTAAAGACATGTTAGAAAGACTGTTGGAACAACTCAAACTATCAAATGCTTAAGTTCTAGTACTCCTAACTCATCCCATGAATTCTTGATAAATTTAGTTGATATGTGACTATGTATGTTAAAATGTAAATATGTACATATATTTGTTTGTTTTGCTTGTGTTTGTTTGTTTTTGTCTGATGCATCAGGGTCAGGGTCTCTGTCAAGAAGCATCAGGGTCAGGGTATCCGACTCTCGCAGTATCCGACTCGCGCGTCAGGGTCAGGGTATTCGACTCGCGCATCAGGGTCAGGGTATCTAATCCGTGCATCAGGGTCAGGGTGTGTATATACAATGAGCTTCAGGATCAGGTAAAAGGCTTTTGACTGCAACAGGGGATTGTGTCGAGTCTGTGATAATAATTCATCAGAGAATTCTTTTATCCCTGATGACGTGTCACCACAGAATTGATGCGACACCCTAATAGCGTGTTTTTAGGAACGGTTTTCAAACGTCAAAAGGCGGGTATTTATACTGTGAAGACCCGGATTTGTAAATAAATTCCGTTATGAAATTAATTATTTTAGCTTATTTTCTTCATGAAAATTATTTTCTTATGAGTTGTGAATATCGAAGTTATATTTTTTTTTTT
>CM025787.1:17156076-17171367 GCA_014636745.2 Centella asiatica | reverse complement strand
TATATATATATATATATATATATATATATATATATATATATATATATGAAATGAAATTGATAGGATCAATCCGAGTAATAAGAATGAGATACTCTATTCTTCTGGCCCCATGAGGAAGTAGATGTAATTAAGTCTACTAAATGTCATACGTATGTACATAGCAGACCACAATGAAATAGCATTGGCCCGTTATTGTCATGTGGTAGATGATATTCTCAGTAGGCCTTTCTGCTGAACAAAATTGATGATCAAGTAAGTCATAGTACTGAAAGACATCATTGATGCAAGATGTTCGAGTAAGTCATAGTACTGAAAGGCATCCGAGAGTTATGTGGATATTTTGTATTTCTTGATTTCAGTGGCATAGTATTGCCAATATTCATCCATCTGAAGATATAAGTACTCCCCATCTGAATCCAACAGATGAAACTTTAATACTTTTTTGTTATTTTGAAAAATGTATTTGTGAATAGATTTCCTCAACCAAATTTATTATGTTTGTTCTATATTATATTACTTGTTGAGCTTTATTGCTCATACTTGCTTGATTCTCTTTCAGTTCAACCCAAGAAAGAAGAAGGTTCAAAGGATAAAGAAAAGTCATATCAGAGTCAGTAAATTTGGCAGTCAAAGGCTCATAAATAGGATTTTCGGTTGGTTGATTTTGTTTGTTTTCAAGAAAAAAAGATTTGTTATTTCTGCTGCAGAAAACTTTCAAATTAATGTTTGTAATAATTACTATATATTTCACTTTCAACTGTTATTACAATGGTTTTGGTATAATAGCTCTTTGATTTTTTCGTTGACAACCCGGTCTTCCTCCAAAAGCCTATGTCACACCAGTTGGTAATAAACTGATGACACTGGTTTATGGGTTGGGAAATCAGGGCTGTCACAGTTGGTATCAGAGCAAACACCGAAAAGAATATTTATGAGCCAAATTAGAAGAGTCAAATAAAGAAATGTTAAGACAGTCTAAAATAAAACATTACAGTCTAAGTAGTAGAGAGATCATAAGAAATCTATCTAATATTCTATCGGGTAAAATCTATGTTATTGGTTATATATCTGCTAACCCAATTTTGCATGATTTTGTAGATGTCAGATGCACACCTACTTAATAATACCTCATTAACTGCTAAAACAAATAAGTGTTCCTTAAAGGATACCCTGCCACTTCAACCTATGTCAGTCAAAACTAAAATTCCTGAGCCAATCCTTGATGACATTGAATCAGAAAATGAAAATGATCCCACACGAGATTCACCTTCACAACAAGAAAATTCATGGGAAGAGACCCCAACACAAACTACACCCATTGTATCTCCATATACCATTGTACCAAACATTCCATCTAGCTCACATGTACCCACAAACTTTCATGCCATCAGTTTCACCATACCTACTTTTGGATCAATTACTATACCCCACCTGCTCCAGTGCCAACCTTGGTACCAACATCTGTAGTACTAGTCTCAACTATAGATACAGAGCAAAGACTCCGAAATCAGCTTAAGTATTATGAAGCAGATAAAAGAGATAGAGAGGATGCAATGTTTTCCTAGTGAGATAGCCGAGAACTTGTAGAAGTGGGGGGGGGGGGGGGGGGGGGGGGGAGAAAGGGGTGGGGGTTGGGGGGGGGAGGTTGAATACAAGTTCTTTGAATTCTTTTCGATTACATGTTCTTCAAGAAATTAAATAATACTTGTGGAAATAAAGAACAAGAACTCAAATCAATTTATAAACAACCGCTTTTATTGACTATAACAATTGAATACAAATTCTAACAATCATAACAATATGATCATCAGCTTCTTTTCTTTTCTGTATAGTAAAGATACAAACTATGAATTCTATACAGCTTCGAATTACAATTCTCTGTAAACCTAATTACAGCTTCTAAAACTGAATTACTCAGTTTCCTATACTAAATCAATAATGATTCAGCTTCCTTATTCGAATCAAACACAATCTTTCCTTTTTGATTAGGAAGAGATTTCTGGCTTATTTCCTTACCAGCTACGTCTTTAATAACATCTTGATCTACGTGGAAGACATTCCTTATTCAATTCGAACTTTGTATCTCATCAGGAAATAAGTCATGACTAGTCCCTGATGGCTTCAGTCTTTAGTCCCTGATCGTTTAGTCTCTGGTCTTTTAGTCTCTGATCAGGTTGTGTAGTCTCTGATACTTTAGGCTTAGTCTCTGATGACGTCAGCTTAGTCTCTGATGTTCTAGACTTAGTCTCCGATGATGTCAGTTTAGTCTCTGATGCACTAAGCTTAGTCTCTGATGACGTAAGCATTAGTCTCTGACGATTTTAGACTTAATCTCTGATGACGTAAGCCTTAGTCTCCGATAGGCAAAATACTTAGTCTCTGACAAGTGTTGCCTTAGTCTCTGATAAGCCTTTTTGTAAACTCCGACGGATCAATTACACATTTTGACTTGTTAAAGCTTTGATACAACTTTCCAGCAGTTTACATACAAATAAAAATTAATCTATCTCTTTACAAAGAATGAATAATTACAATCAAAGAGATAACTACTGGCTACAAAACTTTAGTGTTACTAATTAACACTTTCTATACATTTGTATATCTAAGTAATCTATAGACAATCATCATCAAATGTTAAAACCTAACGGGCAAATTTTCGTCATGTTAGGGAAGCTTATGATTGTAGGTACATGTTGGAAAGATGGCGTTATGCAAAGGGTCGGGTAGAAGCACAATATAGAATGGCAATGCAAGCTGTTGATCAATAAATATCTAACACAAAACGACTTGCACCAGTTGTTAGGTTTTATGAACATTTGATGATGATTGTCTTTAGAATACTTAGGAATACAAATGTACAGAAAAGTGTTGGTTTGTGACACTTTAGTTTTGTAGCTAGCAGTAGTATCTCTTGTTTGTAAATTAGTCATTATAATAAAGAGATAGGTTCATTTCTTTTGTATGTACTGCTGGAATACTTGCTGAGTTTGTTCAACAAGTTGTTAAATTAATTAGTCCTTCGGAGATTGATTTTGGCTTGTCAGAGATTAAGGGAAAAGTCCACCAGAGATTAAAGTTTTGTTCATCAGAGATTGGACTTTGCCCATCGGAGATTGAAGAATCCTTCATCGGAGATTAAAATGTTTTGTTCATCGGAGATTGAAGGATTGGTCATCGGAGATTAAAGCTTACGTCATCGGGGATTGTAACTAAAGAGTCAGAGATTAATGCTGACGTCATCAGAGATTAAAACAATACCTCGGAGATTAAAAGCTGACATCACCAGAGACTAAAGCCAAAGCATCGGATATTACACGAAGTAAAGCATCAGAGATTACACGTTGTAAAGCATCGGAGATTACTCGAAGTGATCAGGGACTAATTAAAGAAGCTATCGGAGATTAGTCGAAGACTTAATCACTGATGGAGTTAAAGTTCAAATCAAAGAAGGAAAGTCTTCCATGAACACGTAGACTTTGTTGAAGACGTAGCTGACAAGGAAACTTGTTAGAAATCTTTCAATTGGAAAGATTGTATTTGATTTGAATTAGGAAGCTAGGTTTTTGGTAACTTAGTTAGAAGCTGTAATTATAAAATTACAGAAGAACTATACGAAGCTATATAGCATAGAGAATTGAAAGGGTTGTATTATCTCTAAATATACAGAATAGAAGCTGACGATCAAAGCTTGTTTTGATTGTTAGAAAACTTGTAATCAATTGTTAAATCAATAAAAGCAATTGTTTATAAAGTTTTGATCTTGTTCTTTATATTCCGCAGAAGAGTTTAATTTCTTAAAGAACAAGAAATAAAAAAAAAGTTGTGAGAACTTGTATTCAACCCCCCTTCTACAAGTTCTAGGTCATCTCACTGGGAAAACAATTGGTATCAGAGCCTTTAATTGAAAATACTCAATTAACAAGATTCTGAGATGGCCAACAACGACGAAGCAAGCAGCTCTAACATGATTGCGTATAATGGAGGACGTGATGGTGGAACCAGGATCCCTATTCTGAAGAGGGATGAATATCCAATGTGGAAACAAAAGATGTATATGCACTTGAGAGCAACAGATCCAGATTACATAGATAGGATTGAGAAGGGTCCTTATCTACCCAGGAAATTTATTCCTGCAAAAACCGTAGAAGGATCTATTGTGGCAGAACACTTTGTACATGCACCAGAAAGTGATTATACCAACGAGGACAAGTTACAAGTGTTGAAAGATGCTAAAGTTATGAACATACTTTATAATGGAATAGATAAACATATGTTCAATAGCATCATCAATTGCACAACATCTAAACAAGTCTGGGACACCATCAAGGTCCTATGTGAGGGGACTGATCAAGTCAGGAAGAACAGGCGTTCACTGCTGACTCAACAATATGAGTTCTTTCAAGCAAAGCCTAATGAACCAATCACGTCAGTCTATGACAGGTTCAATTCTTTGCTTAATGACTTGACCATACTTGGTAAGACATATGATAATGAAGATATTAATACCAAGTTCATGAGAGCCCTCCCTCCTAGCTGGGATCCAAAGACTACTGCAGTTAGGGAGGCTCATGATATGGAAACCCTCACACTGGATAGGCTCTACGGAAACTTAAAGACATATGAACTTGAAGTAGAGCAAAGACAACGCATGCATGGAAGAGATAAAGGAGCTGCATTGATGGTTGAGACAAACAAGTCTCAAGAGAAGCTTGATGATGAATCCTCTGATGCTAGCTCGACTGATAATGAGGATGAACTGGATACCGATGATGACATGGAGGAATTCATGGCATTCATGGTTAAACAGTTTAAGAAATTTAGGGCTAGCAGAAAAGGAAGGAAGTCATCAAGAAAACCTAATCCTAAGCAAGAAGGTCAAAAAGTCACCTTCGACTTAAAGAAAATAAGATGCTACAATTGCGATGGGTTAGGGCACTTTGCCAATGAGTGCAAGAAGCCTAGATCTAATGATAGATCTAAGGATGAAAAATCAAGGAAGGACTTTGCTGACAAGAAAGCTAAATCCAAAAGCAAAGCCTTGATTACTGAGGGAAAGGATTGGATTAACAGCGACTCTGATGAAGAAGTTGTCAACTTTGCCCTAATGGCTTGTAGTGACGAGTCAAGTGATTCTGCAAAGGTATGTAATGCAAATCAGAATTTTAACGTGCTTAATTTACTTGATACATCTAGCATTGAAAGCATGCAAAAAGATATATCTGATTTGCACATCAGTTTTAGGTCTTTAACTATAGAGCATACCAATGTAAAAGAATCACGTGACAATCTCTTAAAAAGAAACAATTTTCTTGAAGAGAGATTGGCACAGTTTGATACTATCAAGTCTGATTTAAACAAATCACATCACATGATTGATGCTTTGAAAAAGAGGGAATATTACTTAGTAGAGCAACTTGAAATTGCTCAAGCTAAGATTAAATTGTGGAATACTTCCTCTAAAAAGTTAAAAGACTTGGTAGAGTATTAAACTATAGGTCAAAAATCTGGACTAGGTTATGATGAAAATCTTGATAGTAGTTCAGATTTAATTGATCATATTGAAGCTGTTGAGTCCACAACTGAAAAGCCTAAAGCTGCAAGAAAAATTAACTTTGTATCTCCTGTTCATGAACCCAGATTTATTAACATTCAAGATCAACAAAACACTGAAAAAACAAGTTTTAATCAAAAGACAGTGAATTTTGTTGAGAAGAATGATATCAAACATTTAAATATTGGGTTTATGACAAAGAAACAGTTAATAAAGAAATTGGAAACTGTTCCAATACAAAAGGCTGAAAAAGCTGTGGAATCAAACAGAAGCAAGAAAAATAGGAATGGCAAGTTAGGCATTAACAAATATACCAACTATGCTTCAATGCCTGATGCTCCTAGAAAAACATGTCATGTATGTGGTAATCCAAACCACATAGCTATGCACTGTAGGAGCAGAAATAAAATTCCTATGATTGAGACTGCTAACTCAAAGACAATAAAAGAAAAATCATCTGTAAAAAGGTCAAGTAATCTTTGCATAGAAAATAATAAATCAAAGTCAAGTAGTCTCACAAACAATGGAAGCAAGACTGTAAATTGCCCAATTAAAATCAAACATGGAAAGAGGCAGTCGACTTATTCTGAGTCAAGTCTTGAAACTGCAGCTAGTGAGAAAGGACTCAAGAAGATTTGGGTCCCAAAAATCTCAAACTAGTTCTCTCTACTGCGCAGGGCAAAAAGAAGAAATCATGGTACTTGGACAGTGGTTGTTCAAGGCACATGACTGGAGATAAGTCCCTGCTAAAACAGTATGAAGAGAGAAGTGGCCCAAGAGTCACTTTTGGAGATGACAGCAAAGGTCATACAAGAGGATATGGATCTGTTGAACATGGAGATGTCATCTTCACAGAAGTAGCACTGGTTGACGGTTTAAAGCACAATCTACTAAGTGTGAGTCAACTATGTGATAAAGGATTCAATGTCACTTTTAAAGAAGTTCAATGCTTAGTGAGTGACAAAGAATCAGGGACTGTGATTTTGACAGGAAAAAGAAAAGGGAATTTGTACATTGCAAATCTCATTTCTCCAACTGATCAAATCACATGTCTATATAGCAAAGCTTCAACTGATGAGAGTTGGCTTTGGCATAAGAAGCTTTCCCACTTGAATTTCAAGAATATCAATAGTCTTGTGAGGAAAGGATTGGTAGCTGGCATTCCACAATTGGAATTTATACAAGATGGATTGTGTGATGCATGCCAGAAAGGAAAGCAAAGAAGTGTATCATTCAAAAACAAACCAGCAACATCAATCACTGACCCTTTACAACTTCTCCATATGGATTTGTTTGGTCAAGTGAATGTGATGTCTATATTAAGGAATAGATATGCACTGGTAATTGTTGATGATCACACAAGGTATACTTGGGTAAAATACCTCTTTGCAAAGAATGAAGCTGCTCAGTTAATTATTGATCATGTCAAGAAAATAGAAACTGAGTCAGGAAAAACAGTGAGGGTAATAAGAAGTGACAGAGGAACAGAATTCAAAAATTCCCAAGTAATTGAATTCTGCACTGAAAAAGGAATTACTCATCAATTCTCTGCACCTAGAACTCCTCAACAAAATGGAGTTGTTGAGAGGAAAAATAGGACCCTCATTGAAGCAGCAAGGACCATGTTGCAAGAGGCTAAGCTTCCCACCTATTTTTGGGAGGAAGCTATAAGCACTGCATGTTTTACACAAAACAGGTCCTTGATAAACAAAACCTACAACAAAACACCATATGAGTTAATGACTGGGAGGAAACCAACTCTCAAGTTTTTACATGTGTTTGGTTGTAAGTGTTTTGTACTGAGAGATTCATCAGAGATAAGAGGAAAATTTGACAATAAATCTGATGAATCAATCTTCTTAGGTTATTCTCTGTCAAGCAAAGCATACAGAGTTTATAACTTAAGAACCAAGATCATTGTGGAATCCATTCAAGTTGCATTTGATGATGGAAAGATTCCAGGAATGCTTGGTCAAGGATTGCATGAACCTCTCAGTTTTGAGAATGAATTGGATGCATGGGAATATCCAACAGAGAATGCTGAAAATCCCCAAAACAACAATGATTCCTCTTTAATTGAGGGGGAGTTGACTATTGTGCATGAAGTACCAAGGACTGATGTATCATCAGAGACTAGAGTACTGAAACAAAATGAAACACAAGTCACCGATGACATTATTTCTCCATCGGAGACTAATGATACATCAGAGACTAGTATTCCTGATGCACACACAGAGACTATTGAGATATCTAACTCAGGGGGAGTTAATGAAGAAGAGATCAATAGTTTAGGGGGAGCAAACTCTGCTCATGAAGCTGGATTGAATCTTATCAATCTAGAAAATGAAGCCTCTAGTTCAAGATCAAATCTACCAAAACCTAGACCATGGTTGAGAGACCATACACCAGATTTGATAATTGGAAGTTTAGAGGAAGGAGTCAAGACTAGAAGTGCAACTCAAAATGAATGTCTTTATCTCAGTTTTCTCTCAAAGATTGAGCCAAAGAAAATTGAGGAAGCACTTCAAGATCCTGATTGGATATTAGCCATGCAAGAGGAATTAAACCAATTCACTCGAAACAAAGTCTGGAGACTGGTACCAAAACCAAGGAATAGATCAATCATTGGTGCCAAGTGGGTCTTCAGAAACAAATTAGATGAAGCTGGTACAATTACAAGGAACAAAGCAAGACTGGTTGCAAAAGGATATTCTCAAGAAGAAGGAATAGATTATGATGAAACTTTTGCACCAGTAGCAAGACTTGAAGCAATCAGAATATTCCTGGCATATGCAGCCTACAAGAACTTCAAGGTGTACCAGATGGATGTCAAAAGTGCTTTCTTAAATGGAAAATTGGAAGAGGAAGTCTATGTTTGCCAACCCCCAGGTTTTATAGACTCCAAATTTCCAAATCATGTCTACAAATTAGACAAAGCACTTTATGGCTTGAAACAAGCACCAAGAGCCTGGTATGATACTCTATCTCAGGTTTTTCTTGAAAATAAATTTATTAGAGGTATCATAGATAAAACTTTATTTTATAGAAAGCAAGGCTCTGATATTATTTTGGTGCAAATATATGTAAATGATATTATATTTGGGTCTACAAATGAGAAGCTTTGTGAAAAATTCTCAAAACTTATGCAGTCTAGATATGAAATGAGTATGATGGGAGAATTAACATTTTTCTTAGGTTTGCAAATAAAACAATCAACTGATGGAATATTTATTAGTCAGTCCAAGTATGTCAAGGACTTATTGAGAAAATATGACATAGTTGATTGTGCATCTGCAAAAACACCCATGCCTACTTCTACTAAACTAGGTAAGGACTTAAAAGGAAAGAAAATTGATATTACTAGTTATAGAGGAATTATAGGCTCTCTTTTATATCTAACTGCAAGTAGACCTGATATAATGTTTGCTACATGCTTGTGTGCTAGATTTCAAGCTGATCCTAGAGAGTCACATTTGATTGCTGTAAAAAGAATACTCAGATATCTAAAGGGTACCCCAAACCTTGGATTATGGTATCCTAAAGAATCTGACTTTAAACTAATTGGTTATTCAGATGCTGACTATGCAGGTTGCAAGCTTGATAGAAAAAGCACAAGTGGAAGCTGCCAGTTCCTAGGTGGCAGACTTGTTTCTTGGTTTAGCAAGAAACAAAATTCAGTCTCTACATCAACAGCAGAGGCTGAATATATCGTAGCTGGGAGTTGCTGTGCTCAAATCTTATGGATTAAGAATCAACTCCTAGATTATGGTATGACACTATCCAAAATCCCAATTTATTGTGATAACACTAGTGCCATAGCCATAACTGAAAATCCAGTGCAACACTCAAGAACTAAACACATAGATATAAGATATCACTTCATTAGGGAACATGTTAGTGAAGGAAATATTGAATTGCACTGGGTTACAACTGATAAACAACTTGCAGATATTTTTACAAAACCTTAGGATGAATCTACATTTAACAGACTAGTTTCTGAACTAGGAATGTTGAATTATGGTTCTAAAAATTAAAGTTTTAACTTTCAAGTTGTTTAACAGTTGCATGAAGCTAGAATAATTAATTCTGGAAAAAGAAGCTGTTTTAACTAAACAGATTTTAGAAGCTAGAATCAAATTTCTGGGTTGTAGCTGTTTTTAATTAAATAGATTTTTGATGCAGTTAGAATAATTAATTCTGAAAAAAAAGAAGCTGTTTTAAATTTGATAAAACAGAAAAATGTAGTTAATAATCATTAATATGATTGTTGGAAAAGTTTTTCAAAGATAAAACTGAAGCAGGGATTAATTCCCTGAGAAAAAGAGTGATAAGAGATTAAAGGACTTATTCCCCGATGTGTAGTTTAACTAATCCCCGATCGGTTAAAATTACTTCATCGGAGACTCGATTAATCCCCGATGAGTAGTTTAACTAATCCCCGGTCTGTTAAAATTACTTCATCGGAGACTCGATTATTCCCCGATGTGTATTTTAATTAATCCCCGATAGATCAAAATTACAACATCGGAGAATGTCCTAATCCCCGATGCGTACATTTATAACATCAGAGACTATCTTAGTCCCTGATGAGTTATTTCATCGGAGACTCGACTAATCCCCGATGCGTTCATTTATAACATCAGAGATTATCTTAGTCCCCGATGAGTAATTACTACATCGGAGACTAATCGGGTCAATCTCTTATCACACGGGTTAATCAGAGATTAGGGCAATCTCTGAAAAAGGGTAAATTGGTAGTTACCCATGATCTTTGAATAGCAAACGTTTCTCATACTTTAATAAAAGTAATTTCAAAAAACGTTTGTAATCACAAGTATCAAAATCTGCAATTTGATTTCTCTCTCAAATTCTCTGCAATTTAATCTCTCTTTGAGCTTTCTTCACAAAGTTTACAGATCTCTTCAATGGCGGCAAAAACAGTGTGCTTCAAGTTTGGTGAGTTCGATTTTATCAAAACTAACCATGCAGGGGTGGCTGATAAATATGATTTCGAAGCAAAATACTACCCCTTTGTGGATTTCCTCAAGAACTCTCCACTACAATACGCCATTTATGAAGCTCCCATCCAAGCTGCAGAAGTAATATCAACCATGTGGAGCACTGCGACAATCACTGATGAAAGTGATGACTCTCCACAGGTAAGTTTCAGGTATGAAAACACAGACTATTCTATTACTCATACCACGGTTAATAATGCACTTCACTTACCCATAAGGGAAAACTATGACCCCCTTGCCTCTGATGAAGAACTTATAGGTATGTTTAAAGACTTAAACTATAATACTGATATAAGTTCTGTAGGGACCATCATACGCCCCCATCTTAGGCCAGAGTGGTCATTGTTCTTTGACATTATAACCAAATCCTTTACTTCAAAATGCAGTGGATATGATGCCATCACCACTATTTCACAACAAATTGCATATAGTGTGTTGTATGATAGGCATATTAATTTAGGGCTTTTGATATTGCAAAACTTGATGGACAAACTTAAAACTGGCAACAAAACTAAAATTTATTATGCTAGGTTTTTAATGATGATTGCAAATCACTTAATACCTAACATTAATATTGCTAGTATGCAAGTTGTGCCTACTGTTTTGCAGACAAAAAGAGTAATTAGTGATTTGAAGAAGTATGAGGCAAAGGTAAATGTACCTCTATTCTATCCTACTGTCATGAGAAACTTTCTCATTGACACTCTTCCAACCTCATATTCTTTGGAATTCTTTGGGGATACAACACAAACACCAATTAATCCCCCAACAACTTCTCAATCACAATCCAAAGCCCCCTCCACAGTCTCCCAACAGACTGTGGTTGCATATACCAGAAAAGCCAAAAAGCTCCCAATAAAAAGAAAAATAATTGAGGGAGTAAGTGAGGATGAGGGAGAACCAGAAGCTGAAGTTCCACTTCAGAGAAAGAAGAGAGTTATAACCCAAAGCCAAAAGCAATCCATTGCTTCCCAAAAGGCAATGGAGGTTATAAGGAAAGACAGTAATCTGTTTATGTCCTCCCAAAAGGACATTGACATTAAAGAAAGTCCTCAACCAGAGTCAGCACAAATTAAGACTAAGAGAGATCAAATACAAGAAAAGAGTGACACAAGGAGTGCACACACAGAGTCATCTATTGATGTTCCTCAAATTTTTGCCCTTGAGGAACAGCCAACACTCCCTACTGTCCTTTATTCTCCTGTTTCCCCTACACTTGATTCTTCTGAAAATATAATCTCTGATCTTCTTGAACTTTCTCAAGAGGAGCCAACACTCTTACTGACTTGGATAGAAACTAGTAAATCTCAAGAGACTAGAACAACATTGCAAACTGTCCAAGATCATACTTCAGGATCTAGCCCACAAGAACCACTTGTTCAAAGTACAAGTGCAGCTAGTTCTCCTACACTTTCCATGGAGGACACCCAACCAATTTCCATTTTAAGGGTAACCCCCCTCCATGAAGACACTACTTCTCAAACCTCTCTTTCTGTAGGACAGAGTGCACATATCCATATGAGTGAGGTTGAGAGAATATTTAGTGAGAGTCAGGCTCCTGACCTGGAAAAAGGAGAGGAAATACAAACAGAGAGTCAAGCCTTAGCGAGCTTGGAAAAAGGAGAGATATAGAAGCTGGGTGCCCAACCCCAGGCAAAAGGAGAGGGTGTGAGCAAGGATGAGATCCTTGAAGAAAAGAAAAGAGAGAAATTCTCAACAGGTGAATTTTTCAAACCTGTGGCTCCCTCCACCCAAATCCAAATAGAAGCTCCAACAAGAGAAGTTGGAGGAAGCTCCAGTGCAGTGGCTGCAAACTTGCAGGTCATATCAGAAATGTCAAATGCAGCCTATGAAGAACTTTTAAATCTTCAACAAAGAGAAGATCACCTTTCTGCTATGAAGACTAGGCTTGCATTTGAATCTACTGCTGCAGAGGAGACTCCAGAGCCAGAGAATGTGGATGCCTGGCTGGATTCAGATTTTAACAACACACTGGAGGAAGCAGCTGCCTTGTACAGGCAGGAATACGTGACCAATATAGGGTCTCTTGCAGATGCCAAATCCTTTCAGGATGTTGCAGAAGAAGTAACCAAGTCAGTTCACCTAAATGCTAAATTTTTTCACTACTTGGCAACTGGCATGAAGACTGAACTGGAGGAGATGAGGAAGCAGATGTCTTTATAGACAGATTCTATTAAAAGGCATTATGAAGGACATTTTTCAAGGCAGACTGTCATGAATATTCAGGCTATGATCAAAGACAAAGCTAAAACTGACAGCAGACTGAGTAACCTTGAAGTTAAATTTGATCAAATGCATTCCCTTCTGAAACAAATTGCTACTCAACTCCGTCTCTCTGCCCCCTCTAAGGATGTTGATGTCAAAAAGGGGGAGAGTGATCCAGAAATGAAGTCATATGCAAGTCTTGATGAACTCAAGGCAACCTTGGACAAACTTGAGTCCAGGGTTAAAACATTACCAACAGCAGCAGCAACAATTACTTCTTCCAAACCATCTACAGCAGCCCCAACTTCTTCAAAACCATCTGCAGCAGCCCCAACTACTTCAAAAGACAAAGGCAAGGGAGTCATGGTTGAGGAACCAAAGAAAAAGATTTCAACTCAACCAGGACAACCTAAGCTGTTGGGGGATGCCATGAAGACTGCTCACTTTCCTACTCCTATTGAAGTTGAAGTGGAAGGGAAAGTTGAGTTAGTCAATCCTCGTGATCAAAGATTAATAGATTCTGATGCATTATTAGCTCAGAAACTTCAAGAGGAGGAGGATATGGCTGCAGAACAAGAGAGGAAGGAGGAGAAATCTAAAAAGAAGAAACACTCAACAAAGAAAACAAGTGCAAGGAAAGTGGTAGTAGCCAAGAAAAAGCCTTCAAGGAAAGTGACTACAACAGAGACATCAATCAAGTGAGTGAAAATCATCTAGAAGGTTTTATCAAACTTCTTAAAGATGCAGAAGAAGCAACTGAAATTGTTCTCAAAAAGCTGCTGATGGAAAGGCTAGAACGAATAAGGGAAAATAGAAGAAGAAAGAAATATTGATTGTTTTACAAATTTATTGAAGCCAGACATAGTCTTGGGTAGCCAGGAATTATTCTTGGAGAAGCTGAATGTATTATTCAGTGTAGCCAAGGTTTGTTTAAATCTTGGAGAAGCTGGGTAAATTATCCAGGGGGAGAGAAGCTGAATGATAGATCAAAGATCTTGAATTTAGGTACATTTGTAATTTTATTATTCTTTATTCTTTTTCTAAGTAAATTTTGATAGTTGAGTTTTGACATCATCATCAACCTTGAAATTATGCTTATCATTCTGATATTCATAATTGTGACGACCCCATAATCCCATACCGGACTAGGGCATCATCATAAGAAGGTAAAGATAACCATTCATCCATTCCCAAATAAACACTGAATAAAAACAGCATTTAAGAGTTATTACAACCCAAGAATTAAGTAATTACAGCGGAAGCTATTACATCATTTCCTAATAACAAAATAAATCTCATCGACTCTTCAAACGTCTTCCTTCTTTCCTTCATTCATTTCTTTCTTTCCTTCATCAGTTCTATCAAAAAGATAAACACTTAGCAGCTTATCATCTTTGCTTTCCCCTTGTCAGAGGGTTCAGCTTTAGCTTTCTGTCCTGCAAATCATTAACATTCAACATGGGTGAGCGTTTTACACCCGGCAAGTATATACACGTAGAGGCAAATATGAATAATTCAACGAATTTCATCTGGAACCAAAGGAGAGAAATTCAAATTCTGTTTGTGAGGCTTGGTGAAGCAGTACCAAGTCCTCGGAAACCTTCAAAATCTTTGAGGATTCACTGATGATATACAACTTGTGATCCCCCCTTGAAGAAAGTCAGGTATACACCTGATCATAACATTCTCAAATATCCAACGGGGGCTACACCCGTGGATCTGCTAACCATACAGTACACAGCTGGCCAGGCTGGACCGCATGATCCCTCTGAGTGACTACGTAGTCAAATAACATTTCCTCTTGGTCAGGTGAAGAACACATCAGCACCTTTCCTTTCCTCTTGCCAACCATGTGGCATAACCCCCATAAGGGGCATCATTCACATTCTCATTGCACAGATATAAGATTGAAAACATAGCTGAAATTCAAAGCTCATTTATATCCATGCATCATCATTCATATCATGCTAGCAGAATCAAAAGCATAGCATGCTCATGCATCAGAACAATTAAAGTGTAAATCTAACCTTCTACGCATATCGGAACAAATGATAATGCGTTAAACTGAAATAAGTATGAGATTGTGAATATACTTGCCTCAGTCCTTTGCTCACTACCAATTTAATTTACTCGCGAGTGGAAAATTCTGTAAGAATATACATATCACAAAAAATGAATTTATTATCTGGGTTTAAAATATGAGGGAGAAATGCACATGTGATGTCCTTAACTTTTAACGTCTCAATCTGATATAAAACTATTGAGGTTAAGAAATCAATTCAAACATCTTAAAATAATTTAAGAAAATAGCATTTTATAGTTTTTAAAACAAACTGCGCATCAGGGAAGTACTATGCTTTAACTCACTGGAGACTAGTAACCCATCGGGGATTATCAGTCCTTCGGGGATTATTAACCCATCGGGGATTATCAACCCATCGGGGATTAACAACCCATCGGGGATTATCAACCCATCGGGGATTATCAACCCATCGG
>CM025787.1:17121961-17151332 GCA_014636745.2 Centella asiatica | reverse complement strand
GTTTAGGATCTTTAGTCAACATTGATGGTGAAACTGATTCGCCATCAGGGTTCCCTTTGTTTTTCTGGGGCTAGGGATCTCTCCATGGAATATGTGTGAGAGCTTGTCTCGAGTATTGGTTCCTTTTGGGAAAAATCAAGAAGATTTGAATTTGTATTATCAAAAGAATCAAGAACGGGAGAAAAAGGAGAAGAATGTACAGTTTGGAGTGTTGGCTGTTCCTCAGACATTGAAAATTGAGGAACATCAATAGATAACTCTATGTGTGCACTCCTAGTGTCACTCTTTTCTTTTATTTTCTCTCTTTGTGGTTCCTCTTGTTGGTGAACAATAGATTGTGCAGACTCTGTACATGTTGTTCCTGGTTGGGAACTTTCTTCAAACTCAACATCCTTTTGAGAGGAAATTGACAGTTCACTGTTTGTCCTTATATCCTCCATTGCCTTTTGGGAAGTAATGGATTCCTTTTGGCTTATGGTTATGACTCTCTTATTTCTCTGAGGTGCCACCTTAGCTTCTTTGTCTCCCTCAGCCTCACTTACTCCCTCAATTATTTTTCTTTTTATAGGGAGTTTCTTGGTTGTCTTTGTTTTTACAACTGCAGTCTTTTGGGAAACTATGGAGGGGGCTATTGATTGTTATTGTGAAGTGGTTGGAGGATTAATAGGGTTTTGATTTTCAATATCCTCAAAAAATAACAAGAATAAAGGTTTGGAAGCCTATCAATGAGAGTAGATCTCATGACAGGAGGGAAAAATAAAGGAACCTTTACCTTTGCAGATTTATGCTTCACATCAGTAAAAATTCTTTTACTCTGCAAAACAGTTGGTACAACTTGCATGCCAGTAATATTTAGGTTAGGGATTAGATAATATGCAATTGTCATAAAAAACCTAGAATAATAAATTTTATTTTTATTACCGGATTTAAGTTTTACCAAAAGATTTTGCAGAATTAAAAGCCCAATGTTTAGATGTCTATCATACAACACACTAAAAGCAATTTGATGTGTGAGTGTAGTGATAGCATCATAGCCACTACATTTTGCAGAAAAAGCTTTTGTAATTATATCAAAGAACAGTGACCACTCCTGCCTTAGATGGGGTCGAGTTATGGACCCAACAAAAACTATTTCTGAAGAATAATGTAAGTTTTTAAACATAGCAAATATTTCTTCATTAGAGGCAGGAGAGTCAATGTTTTCAAAAACTGGTAGACGTAAAGCATTATTAACAACAGTATGATCTATAGTGTAGACAGTATTATCATACCTGAAACTTACCACAGGAGAGTCAGCATCCCCATCCTGTATGGTTGCAGTAGACCACATAGTCTTGATAACTTCAGCGGCTTGTGTGGGAGCTTCGTATATGGCGTACGACAGTGAAGAGTTTTGTAGAAAATCTACAAATGGATGGTACTGTGGTTCAAATTCATGTTTATCAACCACCCCTGTATGGTTGGTCTTGATGAAATCAAAGTCTCCGAACTTGAAGCATACAGTTTTGGCTGCCATTGAAAAGATTTGTGTGAACTTGTGAAGAAATTCTTTGAAAAAGGGTTAAATTACAGAGTGTTTGTAGAGAGAAAATAATTTCAAAGCTTGAGAGATTGTGATTGCAAAGGTGTTTGAATTTACTTTTATCAAAGTGTTAGAAACGTTTGCAATTCAAAAGATAGTGAACCATTTTCGATCGTGTGTATGAATAACTACCAGATTACCTTCGATCGGAGATTGCCCTAATCTCTGATATGTTCACTCATAAGAGACTAGACCCGATTAGTCTCTGATAGTTCATTTTTGATTGAGTCAGAGACTAATCAAAAACACTGTCGGGGACTAAGGTAGTCTCCGATAGTTCAATTTTTAATTAAGTCGGGGACTAATTAAAAACACTATCGGGGACTAAGATAGTCTCCGATAGTTCAATTTTTAATTAAGTCGAGGACTAATTAAAAACACTATCAGGGACTAAACTAGTCTTCGATAGTTTATTTTTGACTAGTAGGGGACTAAGCAAAAACAACAACCATGGACTAAGATAGTCTCTTTCTCTTAAGCTTTCAGGGACTAAGTAAATGTAGTCCCTGCTACAATTTTGTTTTTCAAAATATTTCCAAAAATCAAGTTAATGATTATTAGCTTCAAAAATTCTGTTAATTCATAACAGCTACAATCTAGAAATTTAATTCTAGCTTCTAAAATTCTATTCACAAGAACAGCTGCAATCTAGAAATTGAATTCTAGCTTCTAAAATTCTGTCCATTAAGAACAGCTTCAACCAGAAATTAAATTCTAGCTTCTCATAACTAAACAACTTGTTTTCTCAGATTTTAATTAATTTTTAGAAACATAATTCAACATTCCTAACTCATAGACTAATCTAGTAGATGTAGATTCATCTAAAGGTTTTGTGAATATGTCTGCAAGTTGTTTATCAGTTGTAACCTAGTGCAATTCAATATTTCCTCCACTTACATGTTCTCTTATGAAGTGATATCTAATATCTATGTGTTTTGTTCTTGAATGTTGCACTGGATTTTCTATTATAGCTATGGCACTTGTATTATCACAATAGATAGGAATTTTGGATAATGACATACCATATCTAGGAGTTGATTTTTGATCCATAAAATCTGAGCACAGCAACTCCCAACTGCAATGTATTCAGCTTCTGCTGTTGAAGTAGAAACTGAATTTTGTTTCTTGCTAAACCAAGAAACAAGTCCGCCTCCAAGAAGTTGGCAGCTTCCATTTGTGCTTTTCCTGTCAAGCTTGCAACCTACATAATCAGCATCTGAATAACCAATTAGTTTAAAATGAGATTCTTTGGGATACCATAAACCAAGGTTTGGGGGTACCCTTTAGATATCTGAGTATTCTTTTTATAGCAATCAAATGTGACTCTCTAGGGTCAGCTTGAAATTTAGCACATAAACATGTAGCAAACATTATATCAGGTCTACTTGCAGTTAAATATAAAAGAGAGCCTATCATGCCTCTATAACTAGTAATATCAATTTTCTTTCCTTTTAAATCTTTATCTAGCTTAGTGGTAGTAGGCATGGGTGTTTTTGTAGATGCACAATCAACCAAGTCATATTTTCTCAATAAGTCTTTGATGTACTTGGACTGACTGATAAAAATTCCATTAGTTGATTGTTTTATTTGCAATCCTAAGAAAAATGTTAATTCACCCATCATACTCATTTCATATCTAGATTGCATTAGTTTTGAAAATTTTTCACAGAGTTTTTCATTTGTAGAACCAAATATAATATCATCTACATATATTTGCATAAGTATAATGTCAGAGTCTTACTTTCTATAAAATAAAGTTTTATCTATGATACCTCTAACAAATTTATTTTCAAGTAAAAATTGAGGTAGAGTATCATACCAGGCTCTTGGTGCTTGTTTTAAGCCATAAAGTGCTTTGTCTAACCTGTAGACATGATTTGGAAGTTTGGAGTCCACAAAACCTGGGGGTTGGCAAACATAGACTTCCTCTTCCAATTTTCCATTCAAGAAAGCACTTTTGACATCCATCTGGTACACCTTGAAGTTCTTGTAGGCTGCAAAAGCCATGAAGATTTTGATTGCTTCAAGTCTTGCTACTGGTGCAAAAGTTTCATCATAATCTATTCGTTCTTCTTGAGAATATCCTTTTGCAACCAGTCTTGCTTTATTCCTTGTAATTGTACCAGTTTCATCCAATTTATTTCTGAAGACCCATTTGGCACCTATAATTGATCTATTCCTTAGTTTGGGTACCAGTCTCCAGACTTTGTTTCTTGTGAATATGTTTAACTCCTCTTGCATGGCTATTATCTAGTCAGGATCTTGAAGTGCTTCCTCAATTTTCTTTGGCTAAATCTTTGAAAGAAAACTGAGATATAAACATTCATTTTGAGTTGCACTTCTAGTCTTGACTCCATCCTCTAGACTTCCAATAATCAAATCTGGTATGTGGTCTCTTAACCATGGAATTGCACATGACAGATTTGACCTTGAAGTGGAGGCTTCATTTTCTAGATTGATGTTATCCAATCTAGCTTCATGATCAGAGACTGCTCCCCCTAAACCATTGACTTCCTCATTATTAGCTCCCCCTGAGCTGTTTATCTCTATAGTCCCTGGTGTCAAGATAGTCTCTGATTGTGTGCATCAGTGACACTAGTCCCTGGTGAGCCATTAGTCTCCGATGGTATACTAATGTCACCAGTTTCTTGTGTTTCATTTGATTCTAATACTCTAGTCTCTGATAGAGTATTAGTCCTTGGTACTTCATGCACAACAGTTAACTCCCCCTCAATTATATAGGGATCATTACTATCTTGGGGCTTTTCAGTAGTCTCTAATGGATATTCCCAGGCATCCAATTCATTCTCAAAACTGAGAGGTTCATGCAATCCTTGTCCAATCATTCCTGGAATCTTTCTGTGTGGCACCCCCGGAAAATCCCCCGAGCCGGGCCCCGGACACTGTCAGCGATTTGGGTGACAGTCCCCAAGATCCCCAGGCTGGAACTCCGGGCTGTACCAGAAAACTACAACACAACATCACAACCGTAAAACAAATAACACAACCAAGCCTTAACAACATACCTGTGGGAAATATATTCCCAAAATACATTATTACAAAATCTTAAGGTCCACATCATCTTACAAAACCTCAAAGCTTGAAAGTAATCAAGCTGTAGCGGAAACAAAACCCTAGATGGCTCATATGGCCTTACAACTTAATCAAACTTAAGCAATTTTCTCCTTCCCTCTCTTAGGGGACTTAGCCTTCACGACATAACCTGAAAAACATTCATAGCATTCCACATGAGCATTTACACTCAGCAAATATATGTTCATAAGCTAGAAGAAAAGATAATTCAAAAGCTTTAGTATTCATTGAGGTTGGGCGAAGCAATGCCAACACCTCCTGAAAAAAAAGATCAATCAACATGTATCGTTTAGGGTTCCCGAGTGATATCAATGGGTTATCCCTCTTTAACAAATAAACCTTGATTCGCCCTCTCTTCATCAGATAATGCATCACCTGACCAGACTGATCATTATCTGACTTCCATACATAATCAAATTTCATCCCAGCTGGTCAGCCTGGTTGTTTAATTCATCATTTGACATACGTGGTCCTTCGCAGAAAGCATATGGTATGCGGAAAGAATCACATTACTGATGCCTTTCCTCGGTCTATCTTTCTTTATCATCATTGGCTAGAATACCAGGCGAAAGTATTCAACAGCCCCTTAACTTTCCATATGGATATATCTTCTTGTAAACATTTTCTCAATTTTGAATAGCCTTAACGTGCTAATCAATTAAAAGCAACGACTGCCAACAACACATATTGGCATGCTTAACAATTAAAAGACAGTGATCATCACAGGCGGAACTATATATCCATATAGAAGTTACTTGGGTGTGCATATAAGTTCATGACTTGCAACACCCAAACATCATTCTTTTATCATCATTTGGTATGCTAGGAAATTTAAACAGCTAGCAACCACCCAATAACACATAGTTCAATCATCAACATCTTTCCACGTACATCGAATGAAATGATCGTACGTTACTTAATCATAAAAGAAATAATCATCATACATAAGCATTAACATCATTCATTTACGTAAATCGAATTAATGATTATACGTAATCTGTAAGAAAAAAGTGGAATGAATATATACTTGCCTTGGTCCTTAGCTAAAATTCACTATATCGGTTGAAAAAGGTTTCTGCATAACATCATTGTGGTTATATCATGAGAAATCCAAACTTAAAAGATGGCTATACATATTAGAAAATGGTTATTAGGGCATGAGGTTGCCCATCGGGGAAAAATTTCACTCGTTAGAGACTATTTAACTCATCAGAGACTGCTGACGTCATCTTTACTCTATCGGAGACTAAGGGTGACGTCATAGGAGACTATTAAACCCATAAGAGACTGATGACATCATCTTAACCCTATCGGGGACTAAGGGTGACGTCATCATCAGAGACTAACAATTCCTTCATCAGAGACTATAGATGACGTCATCGGGGACTAAACTTTAGCCTGTCGGAGACGAAGGATGACATCATTAGGGACTAATTAACTCGTCAGGGACTGATGACGTCATCTTAACTCTATCGGAGACAAAGGGTGACGTCATCGGAGACTATTAAACCCATAAGAGACTGATGACGTAATCTTAACCCTATCGGGGACTAAGAGTGACGTCATCGGAGACTAACATTTCATCAGGGACTGATGACGTCATCTTAACTCTATCGGAGACTAACATCAACACAGTCGGAGACTAATGCTGACGTCATCAGAGACTAACATCAACATAGTCGGAGACTAACTACATCTCATCAGAGATTAACATAAAGCTTGTCTCTGCTACGATGGAAAATCTTACAATAACAAACTCAACCTAGGTTTCCTCATGAATATGCAGAAGAATACAGTCTTTCTTTTAAAGCTTCATTCTTCCTTGCAAACCTAGTATATACAGCTAACACACTCTGACGACAATCAAAAAGAAATAAACAGAGGAGAACTTGAGATTCTTACCTCCTGGGTTGATGAAAGAGATCAAAGCCTGTTTGATAGAGATCGTCCAAAAGAAAGAACTTGAAATTATATGGAGATGGTAGGTTTAAAGAAGAACTTTGGAAAAGGAAATCTTTAGAAAAGAGATTGAAATGTTCCTCCGAATGAGGTATTTATAGGAGGCTGAGATTAAGCTTTGAAATAAGATGATTGGTTAAACTGGACGGTAAAAACGGTTGCTCATCATGATTCTTAGCAGCTAAGCATATGTAATAATCTTGCTGTCCTTCATGCACATAAGCCAGCTACTAAAGCAGCTTACTAATCAAATTTTTTTTTCACACGTACACAAGATGTCATCATTCCTACGTATGCCTTCTGTTCAGCAAGAAATTTATTGATCTAAACGCTTGACTTCTTCAAGCAAAATAAATTACCAGATCTTATAGTCCAACATCCACACAAGCATACTTCTTTAATGGATCAAAAATGTTTAAACATTTAAGAACATCATATAATAACCATATACATATTGATAAGAAAATAAAATAAAATAAAATGAGTGAATAAATTATTTATAGATAGACAAAATTTCCAGGTCATCACATTCTGTCATCAAATGGAACTTGAATTGATTCTAAAATGACCTTTGTTCTTAGATTATATACTCTGTATGCCTTACTTGACAGAGAATAACCTAAGAAGATTGCTTCATCAGACTTGTTATCAAATTTTCCTCTTGTCTCTGATGAATCTCTCAGTACAAAACACTTACAACCAAACACATGTAAAAACTTGAGAGTTGGTTTTCTCCCAGTCATCAATTCATAAGGTGTTTTGTTGTAGGCTTTGTTTATCAAGGATCTATTCTGTGTAAAGCAAGCTGTGCGAATAGCTTCTTCCCAAAAATATGTAGGAAGTTTTGCTTCTTGTAACATAGTCTTTGCTGCTTCAATAAGGGTTCTATTTTTCCTCTCAACAACTCCATTTTGTTGAGGGGTTCTTGGAGCTGAGAATTGATGTGTTATTCCTTTTTCAGTGCAGAATTCATGTACTTGGGAATTCTTGAATTCTGTTCCTCTATCGCTCCTTATAACCCTTACTGTTTTTCCTGACTCAGTTTCTATCTTCTTGATATGATCAATTATTAACTGAGCAGCTTCATCTTTTGTAAAGAGGTATTTTACCCAAGTATACCTCGTGTAATCATCCACAATAACCAGTGCATATCTATTTCTTAAGATAGACATCACATTCACTTGACCAAATAAATCCATATGTAGCAACTGTAAAGGGTCAGTGATTGATGTTGCTGGTTTACTTTTGAATGATACACTTCTTTGTTTCCCTTTCTGGCATGAATCACACAATCCATCTTGTATAAACTCTAATTGTGGAATGCCAGCTACCAATCCTTTCCTCACAAGATTGTTGATATTCTTGAAATTTAAGTGGGAAAGCTTCTTATGCCAAAGCCAACTTTCATCAGTTGAAGCTTTGCTATAAAGACATGTGATTTGATCAGTGAAAGAGATAAGGTTTGCAACATACAAATTTCCTTTTCTTTTCCCTGTCAATATCACATTATCAGATTCTTTGTCACACAATAAGCATTGATCTTCTTTGAAAGTGACATTGAATCCCTTATCACATAGTTGACTCACACTCAGTAAATTGTGCTTTAAGCCATCAACTAGTGCTACCTAAGTGAAGATAACATCTCCATGTTCGACCTGCCATAACCCTTGGTATGACCTTTGCTGTCATCTCCAAAAGTGACTTTTGGGCCACTTTTCTCTTCATACTGTTTTAGCAGGGACGTATCTCCAGTCATGTGCCTTGAACATCTACTGTCCAAGTACCATGTTTTCTTCTTTTTGCCCTGCACAGTAAAGAGTAACTAGTTAGAAATTTTTGGGACCCAGACTTTCTTGGGTCCTTTCTCACTAGTTGTAGACTCAAGACTTGACTCAGATTGAGTTGATTGTCTTTTAGCATTTTTAACTTTAATTAGGCAATCACTAGTCTTGCTACCTTTTTGTGAGAGACTACCAAGCTTAGAATTTTCACAATTAATGCAAAGATGATTTAACATTTTTACAGGTGATTTATCTTTTATTATCTTTGAAGGTGCAGTCTCTATTATAGGAATTTTAGTTTTACTCCTACAGTGCATAGCTATGTGATTTGGATTACCACATATATGACATTTCTTTCTAGGAGCTTTAGGCATGCTAGCATAATTTGTGTATTTATTAATGCCTATCTTTCCATTCCTATTTTTCCTATTTCTGCTTAACTCCACTGACTTTTCAGCCTTTTTGTCAGGAAGATTTTTCAATTTTTTATTTAATTGTGTCTTTGTCATGAACCCAATATTTAATTTTTTATTTACACTCTTATCAACAACATTCACTATCTTTTGTTCAATCTTTGATTTTGCAGTGATTTGTTGATTTTGAGTGTTAATAAATCTGGATTCGTTGACAAAAGGGACAAAGTTAATTCTTTTCAAAACATTTGGTTTACTAGTAGAGGAGTTAGCAGCTTCAATTAGATCATCTAAATCTGAACTCTTGTCTAGATATTCATCATAACCTAGTCCAGATTTTTGACCTATTGTTTGACACTCTACCAAGTCTGTCAACTTTTTAGAGGAAGTATTCCACTGTTTAATCTTAGCTTGAGCATTTTCAAGTTGCTCTACTAAGTAATATTCCCTCTTTTTCAAAGCATCGATCATATGATGAGCTTTGTTTAAGTCAGACTTGATAGTGTCAAATTGTACCAATCTCTCTTCAAGAAATTTGTTTCTTTTCAAGAAAAGGTCACATGATTCATTTACATTAGTATGTTCAATAGTTAAAGATCTAAAATTAACATGCAAATCAGACATATCTTTTTGTATGCTTTCTATACTAGATGTATCAATTAAGTTAAACACATTAAAATTCTGATTTGCATCACATACCTTTGTAGAATCACTTGACTCGTCACTTCGAGCCATTAGGGCAAAGTTGACAACTTCTTCCTCTGAATCACTATCAATCCAATCTTTACCCTCAGTAATCAAGGCTTTGCTCTTTGATTTGAACTTCTTGTCAGCAAAGTCGTTCCCCATTTTCCTTGATTTTTCATCCTTAGATCTATCACTAGATCTAGGCTTCCTGCACTCATTGGCAAAGTGCCCTAACCCATCACAGTTATAACATCTGATTTTTTTCTTATCAAAGGTCATAGATTGACCTTCACGTTTGGGGTTAGGCTTCCTTGATGACTTTCTTCCTTTTCTACCAGCTCTAAATTTCTTGAACTGTTTGACCATGAATGCCATGAATTCCTCCATGTCATCATCAGTATCCAATTCATCTTCCTCATCAGTCGAGCTAGCATTAGAAGTTTCATCATCAAGCTTCTCTTGAGACTTGCTTGTCTCAACCATTAACACAGCTCCTTTATACCTGCCATGCATGCGTTGTCATTGCTCTACTTCAAGTTCACACGTCTTTAAATTGCTGTAGAGTCTGTCCAGTGTGAGGGTGTCCAAGTCATGAGCCTCTCTTATAGCAGTAGTCTTTGGATCCCAGCTTGGTGGGAGAGATCTCATGAACTTGGTGTTGACATCCTCATTATCATAGGACTTTCCAAGTATTTTCAAGTCATTGAGCAAAGTATTGAACCTGTCATAGACTGATGTTATTGGTTCACCAGGCTTTGCTTGAAAGAACTCATATTGTTGTGTCAACAATGACCTTTTGTTCTTTCGGACATGGTCAGTCCCTTCACACAGGACTTTGATGGTGTCCCAAATTTGCTTAGATGTTGTGCAGTTGATAATGTTTGTGAACATATTTTTGTTAATACCATTGTAGAGTATGTTCATAACCTTATCATCCTTTAACACTTGCAACTTGTCTTCGTTTGTATAATCACTTTCAGGAGCAAGTTCAAAGTGTTCAGCCACAACAGATCCTTCAAGAGTTTTAGCAAGAATAAATTTCCTGGTTAGATACGGACCCTTCTCAATCCTATCAATATAATCTGGATCTGTTGCTCTCAAGTGCATGTACATCTTTTGCTTCCACATAGGATATTCTTCTCGTTTAAGAATAGGAATCCTAGTACCATCATCACGACTGTCTGCATACGCCATTATGCTAGAGCTGCTTGCTTCATCGTTGGCCATCGCTTGGAATGTGTTAATTAAGTAAATTCAATTAAAGGCTCTGATACCAATTGTTTTCCCAGTGAGATAGCCGAGAACTTGTAGAGGGGGGGGGGGGTTGAATACAAGTTCGTTGAATTCTTTTCGATTACTTGTTCTTCAAGAAATTAAATAATACTTGCAGAAATAAAGAACAAGAACTCAAATCAATTTATAAACAACTGCTTTTATTGATTTTAACAATTGAATAAAACTTCTAACAATCATAACAATATGATCATCAGCTTCTTTTATTTTCTGTATAGTAAAGATACAAACTATGAATTCTATACAGCTTCAAATTACAATTCTCTGTAAACCTAATTAAGCTTCTAAAACTGAATTACTCAGTTTCCTGTACTAAATCAATAATGATTCAGCTTCCTTATTCGAATCAAACACAATCTTTCCTTTTTGATTAGGAAGAGATTTCTGGCTTATTTCCTTACCAGCTACGTCTTCCATAATATCTTGATCTACGTGGAAGACATTCCTTATTCAATTCGAATTTTGTATCTCATCAGGAAATAAGTCACGACTAGTCCCTGATGGCTTCAGTTTTTAGTCCTTGATCATTTAGTCTCTGGTCTTTTAGTCTCTGATCAGGTTGTGTAGTCTCTGATACTTTAGGCTTAGTCTCTGATGACCTTAGCTTAGTCTCTGATGTTCTAGACTTAGTCTCCGATGATGTCAGTTTAGTCTCTGATGCACTAAGCTTAGTCTCTGATGACGTAAGCATTAGTCTCTGACGCTTTTAGACTTAATCTCTGATGATGTAAGGTAAAATACTTAGTCTCTGACAAGTGTTGCCTTAGTCTCTGATAAGCCTTTTTGTAAACTCCGACGGATCAATTACACATTTTGACTTGTTGAAGCTTTGATACAACTTTCCAGCATTTTACTTACAAATAAAAATTAATCTATCTCTTTACAAAGAATGAATAATTACAATCAAAGAGATAACTACTGGCTACAAAACTTTAGTGTTACTAATTAACACTTTCTATACATTTGTATATCTTAGTAATCTAAAGACAATCATCATCAAATGTTATAAAACCTAACGGGCAACTTTTCGTCATGTTAGGGAAGCTTATGATTGTAGGTACATGTTGGAAAGATGGCGTTATGCAAAGGGTCGGGTAGAAGCACAATATAGAATGGCAATGCAAGCTGTTGATCAACAAATATCTAACACAAAACGACTTGCACCAGTCTCTGAGGCATCAATGGAGGCTCTGATGGCCTTTTCTGATTATCAACTAAGGTTAACCTGTTCCTTTGAAGATGTCACAGTAAGTTGGGTCTACTCAGGACTTAGTGAAGAATATTTAATCTAAGGATCAGAAGGTACTTTTAATAAGTTTGATAAACATCGCAATAAATTTTGAAGACAGGGAGTACGTTTTGTTAACCTAATAAATAATTTTGTTATATTAACCTATTGTTGGTCTAGGTTATGAATTTTCTCTTGTAACAAAATGAATCTATGTAAACATCACTTAATATATAACATATCATGTTCTTATGTGGTAATGTGGTAGGATAATTTCAAATAAAAGGTTTTCACAAAAAATAAAATAAATAAATAAAAATAATAATAAATAAATAAATAAATAAATAAATAAATATATATATATATATATATATATATATATATATATATATGTTATGTGTTGTGATTAATTGAAAGAAGTGTTGTGATTAATTGAAAGAATGAACTTTAAATTTAATAATAACATATGTTGATTATCCAGAAAAAAATGAATAGGAGAAGTCGTGGCAGACAAGGAAGACCCCTTCAACAAGAAAATCAAACAAATAATAGTACTACAAATCCTACGCAAGATCTGGTGAATCTTTTGAAGGAAGCATTTGGGAATTCTCAACCAAGTTCATAACCCAATAATCAAATACACAGAGTTACTTTCAAACATTTTAAAGATTTAAAACCACCAGTATTTACCAGAAAGGAAGGACCAGTAGCAGCACGTGAGTGGATCAGAGAAGTAGAAAAAGTTTTTAGGATTTGTGAGGTTTCCAACTTTCAGAAAACCACCTTTGCCTCCTGCCTACTAACAGAGGAAGCAAACTTCTGGTGGGAAAGTGCTGAGCAATTGGAATTAACTCAGCAAGATAGGGAGATTTCTTGGGAGATATTCACTGAAATATTCCTCGCCAAATATCTTCCTGTAAGTATGTCGGATGAAATGGAAATTAATTTCCTTAATCTAAAACAAGGAAGTATGACGGTGACCGAGTATGAAGCGAAGTTTAATGAATGGTCTCGTTTTGCTCCACATCAAGTGAATACTGAACGAAGGAAAGTAAGACGATTTGAGCAATGACTCAATCCTTGGCTCTATAATAAGGTAGCAATTTTAGCATTAGATGATTTCTGTGCGATAGTTGAAAAATCTAAGATAGCAGAACGAGGAACTGAAGTTCTTGTGAAGTATAATTGTGACAACGGAAAGAAGGGTGACACCACATGGAAAAGGTATAGACCTCAAGGTGGACAAGAACCTAGAATAGTAAATTCTCAGGTTAGACAAGAACCAAGGATAAAAAATTTCCATAGCCACAATTTTAGTACAAATAAACGTCGCTGGAATAGAGACGTATCGGAAAATAGTGGACAAAGAAAGGAGGATGTTTGTCCCAAGTGTAACAAGAACCATGGGAAGGAACCTTGCATGAAAAGATTAGGAGTTTGTTTTCAATGCAAATAGCCTAGACATGTAATACAAAATTGTCCCAACCTTCCTATGATAAACCTACTTACACTACATGCTACACTTGTGGCATGAGAGGTCATATTTCTCCAAACTGCCCCCAAAAAGCCAGGAAGCTTATTCAGGGAGAAAGAAGAGCAACAACTGGACCCAATGCAATTCCTGCAAGTTCCATGGCACGCACTTATAACATGACTGTCAGTGATGCATTACAATCTGCTGATTTGGTGACAGGTATGCTTCCAATCAATACCTTATTAGTATACGTACTATTTGATTCTGGAGCAACTAGATCTTTTATTGCTATGCGTTTAGTTGAGAAACTAAAATTAGAACCGCAAGAAATGTCTAGTCCAGTAGAAGTTATGATTGTTGATCAATAAAAGTAGTACCTTACAAAGATGTTAAACCAATGTACCATTCAAGTAGGAAAGTATGAGTTCCCAACAAACTTGATACTTTTTCCATTGGGAGAATTTGATATCATTTTGGGTATGGATTGGTTAGGAAAATATAAAGCCCAGGTGGATTGTTTTAGGAAACGTATTTTACTCAATACACCCAAAACAAAAAGGTCACTTTCTATGGAACCAAACCAACAAGTCCTAACCATATCCTTACTAGCATGCAAACCAGGAAATTAGTTAGAAAAGGGTGTGAAATTTTCTAGCCTATGTCCACGACATGACAAAAGAGAAACCTGCAATAGACGATATCCCGGTAATTTGAGAGTATAAGGATGTATTTCCTGAAGAGTTACCAGGCTTACCCTGTGACGGCCCCAAAAATCATAAAACAGATTTCGGGCACCATCAATAATTGACAAAAGATAATTAATACATCCAAGCATGCATAACATTAAATAAGAGATAAATAATGAATCTCTATTACATTATTCATCAATGAGTAGTTAAACAGCGGAAGTCTTAAGTGGGACCCATACGGTCTTACAATAAACTCTTCTGTTATTATTACATATTCTACGCTATCCCTGAATGTCATCTATAGGAAGTGTTCAATATGTCATCTTCTCCTTTCCTTTATTGGATGACTCGGCCTTCTCGCCGTAACCTGTAAAACATAATATAATAGCAACATGAGCGATTTACGCTCAGCAAGTATATAATCAAGTACTATTGGGTAGGCTTGAACAATAGAGAACTGGCTTAAGTGTTTATGAGGTTTGGACGAAAACAATGTCATCACCTCTGAACAATTGGAAAAAAAAATAGTTTCTAGGGTCCCCGAGTGATAACGAGGGATTTGACCCTTTTCTTGAAAGAATCTTGAATAGATCTCCATCAAACGATATACCAGGTGGCCAACCTGATCGTTTGACTGCCATAACCATAATGACATACGTAGTCAGTGCAGAAATATTTGTCTGCAAGGGTTCGTTTACCGATGCCTTGGTTTCCGTTCCCTACCATAATAGTCACGGGATGTCAGGGATGTTAGACATATGCACCCACGTAACCAGAAATCCATAATAGGCACGGGATGTCAGGGATGACAAGCATATGCATCCACGTAACCAGTACCCACACGGATATACTTCACAAGTATGGGGCGAAGAATAAGGCTTCTATATCCGTATAGGGTTTACTTTGACGTATTAGCGAACATAAACAGCTAATAACCGCCCAAGAAGTACTTGGTTCTAGTACAACATTTTTCACGTACATCGGATCGAATGATCATACGTTACTTAACTTTGAATAAATATCAACATAATATCAATATCATATACGTATATCGAAGAATTGATTATACACATTAGTTTGAAATATAAATCATTTGAAAACATATTTGTCATGAATATAAAAGAGATATGTACATGCATATCATTTCATAACATATCATACGCATATCGAAACAATTGATCATGCGTTATCTTGAAATAATCATAAGAGTGAAGATATACTTGCCTTTGGTCCTTAGAATAACTCAGGTTAAAGAACTCGTGAAAGCAGATAATTCTGTAAAACATGTACAGATAATAATATGAGAAATCTCCACTTAAATACACATGATAAATGTTCATGTGAAGTGTTCAAGAAATTCTCGAGTCTATACTTAACTACTTATGTCGTCACTCGTAAGATTGGGATTCGGTTGAAACCGAATCGAAGTCCGAGAGATTTGTAGACTTGATTAAACGTCACTCGTAGGTCCTCGATAATTATAGGAGGCCTTAGATTAATTAATAAATATTAATTAATCATCTTAAGCCTTAAATGATTATTATTAATCATTTAGAAATTATTCATTAATTATTATTTAATTGCTTTAATTAAATAACAATTGATCTTTAATTAATTAAGAATTACTTCTTAATTAATCTTCACTTAAATAATTTATTTAGTTATTTAAAAACCATTTATTAATTATTATTTAATTATTTAATTAAATAATATTTAATTCTTTAATCATTTAAAAAATCATTTGTTAATTATTAAAAAAAACATTTATTAATTATTATTTAATTAAATAATAATTAATATTTAATCATTTAAAAATCATTAATTATTTAAAATCCATTCATTAATTACTATTTAATCACTTTAATTAAATAATAATTAATCTTTAATCATTTAAAAATCGTTTATTAATTATTATTTAATTACTCAAATAAATTAAATAATAATTAATATTTAATCATTTAAAAATCATTTATTAATATTTTAAAAAAAATATGTAAGTGTTTATTTTATTTTTGAAAAAATAATTTTTAAAGTGGGTTGAAATTTTAAAACCAAGTGGGTAAAATTTATTGGATCAAAGTCCAAAATTTTATTTTGAAATCCGGGTCAAAACAGTGGGTCGAACCGGGTCGAAACAGTGGGTCGGATCTGGGTCAACCGGGTCAAATCGGGTCAACCCATCACCTTCAACAAACTGCAGTTTCTGGCCGTGCGTAGCCGCCGGCGAGATTTCCGGCGAAGGCAACACACGGGTCATCCCGAAATGCATTCACACACGCTTGGATTTGAGGAATGGCCATTACCGTGACTTTTAGGATAGGTAAATACCCCCCTATGCTTGATGCCACCGCCTGAAACTTGACGGATCTTGATTTGGAGGCAGCCGCCGGCGAGCACGCCATTAAAACCGGCGAAGCTCGCGGCAAAGCCGTGAATCCTCAAATCTTGACCATTTTTGACGAATCATATATGGAAATGATTCTAGAGCTCTCAAGGAACTCATACATATCATCTATTTCGATTTTCGTGAACTATATCGCATTCTAAGTAGATTCAAAGTTTCGGGTTAAAAGTCCGAAAATGGATCTATGAAATACTCAAACCATTTTTGAAGTTGTTTATGTCAAATCTAAGCTATAATCATAAGGAATCTAATGGTATATTCTATTCGAATTAACATGCAATAGATCGGACGAAATAGGGATCTAAAGTTTCGGATTCTATATGAATAATTCATTGCTAAAGGATGAACAAGCGTCGCTAAAGGTTTTCTTTTCATTTAGATTTTCATTAAACTTCAAAAATTAATATCTCTCAATATATAAATGATATGAACAAGTGCAATACATTAAAATCATATTGAAAAATATTATCTTCGCAGTGGTATAATCAGAAGAATTATTTGACAACAAAATTAAAGTGCAGAATAATTACCTCTTAAAAAGCTTTAATAAAACTAATTCCAAAACTTCAAAATACTCAAGAACTTCAAAGCTCCGAAAATTTGAGAGAGTTTGTGATAGTATGTTAGAGAGAATGCTGTAAAAAATTTCTAGTAGCAATGCTAGGTAGGAAATCAAGGCACAAATCAATACTAATAAATGCATTAATGAATTTTAAATTTTGAATTTTGAATTTTAAATCCTTAATTGCATACTAATTGCATAGTAATAAATATTGTCATTTGTAACTGATATTATTTACTTATTTACGTAATTAGTAAAATTTATTTACTTACTAATTTACATTTTTAATGGTTATGTATTGATTTATTGCATTAACCGAAAAATGAATCCGCCACAGCGAGATAAAAATGCGTTTATAAAATTATTATCAAAATTAACATCTAGTAAATTTAAAATAAATATCTTGTCACAATTTATTGTTTCGCAATAATTGAAAATATAACATTCGTTATAAATATTAATGAATGTGTGTGTAATGAATTACGTAATCCTTATGTACATGTAACCGTAAAAATATTTACTGAACGATAAATTCATAAATAATCCTCAAAATTTTACTTTTGAATTATTGGGTTCTCACATACCCCCTGACCGAATAGTAGAATTTAGCATTGAATTAGCTCCTGGTACGACACCTATATCAAAGACACCATACCATATGGCTCCAGTAGAATTAAAAGAATTGATGATCCAATTGCAAGAATTATTAGATAAAGGTTTCATTCGACCAAGAGTTTCACCCTGGGGAGCCCCCGTCTTGTTTGTAAAGAAGAAGGATGGATCAATACATTTATGTATTGACTATCGTGAATTGAATAAGGTAACTATTAAAAATAGGTACCCTTTACCAAGGATAGATGATCTATTTGATCAACTGAAGGATGCAACCTACTTTTCTAAGATTGATTTAAGGTCAGGTTATCACCAATTAAGAGTAAAGGCTGATGATATTTTAAAGACAACATTTTGTACCCGATATGGACATTATGAGTTCCTTGTAATGCCTTTCGGTTTGACAAATGCCCCCTACAACATTTATGGACCTAATGAACCGAGTATTTAAACCCTATCTAGATAAGTTCATTATTGTGTTCATAGATGATATTTTGGTTTATTCCAAAACAAGAAGAGAACATGAGGAGCACTTTCGATTTGCTATGGAAATCCTGAGAAAGGAAAGGTTGTATGCTAAGTTTTCTAAGTGTGAATTCTGGTTGCAAAGGGTACAATTTCTTGGTCATATTATTGATAGGAACAGAATTTCGGTAAATCCAATAAAAATCGAGGCAGTGACTAAATGGCCTCAACCAACTACTCCGACTGAGGTAAGAAGTTTTCTTGGATTAGCCGATTATTACCGACGCTTTATAAAAGATTTCTCAAAATTGGTAGTACCACTAACCAACCTCACCAGGAAAGCAGAAAAGTTTTCATGGTCTTCAGAGTGTGAGGAAAGTTTTAAGGAATTAAAGAAAATGTTAACAATGGCACCAGTTTTGGCCTTACCCGATGACACAGGGAACTTTACTATTTATAGCGATTGATCCTTACTAGGACTAGGTTGTGTTGATTCAACAAGGAAAAGTTATTGCTTATGCTTCTAGGCAACTCAAAGAATATGAAAAATGATACCCAACACAAGACCTGGAGCTAGTAGCAATCGTTTTTGTACTTAAGATTTGGAGACACTATTTATATGGAGAAAGATGTGAGATATACACGGATCATAAAAGTTTGAAGAATATTTTCACACAAAAGGAGCTAAACATGAGGCAACATAGATGGTTGGAATAATTAAGGATTATGATTGTACAATCAATTACCACCTTGGGAAGGCTAACGTTGTAGCAGATGCCCTAAGTAGGCGTGAACGTTTGAATATTATAACCACACAATTTGAGTTGTGTAAGTATTTAGAACATTTACAACTCAATATTTTATCTATAAAGGAACAAATGGAAGAAGAAATTCGGATGGAGCCTCAACTGTATACTGAAATCAAGAAGGAACAAGAAAATCATCAAAAGGATAAGGAAAGACTTTTGATAAAGGAAAAAGGGAAGTGCCAAATAGATGCTAAAGGTTTACTACGATTTAGAAATAGGATTTGGATACCCCCAAAAGACGAATTGCGACACGAGATTCTACAGGAGGTACACCAATCTAAATTCTCAATACATCCTGGAAGTACTAAAATGTATCAAGATTTACGTCTAAATTATTGGTGGCCCAATATGAAAAAGGAGGTTGCTGATTGGGTAAGTCGTTGCCTAACCTGTCAAAGAGTAAAAGCCGAACACCAGAAACCAAGTGGTTTACTTCAACCCTTGGAAATCCCAGAATGGAAATGGGAATTCATTACTATGGATTTTGTAGTTGGACTACCCATTACAATCAGAGGAAGTAATGCTATTTGGGTTATTATTGACAGGTTAACCAAATTAGCACATTTCCTACCCATAAAAGATACTTCTAAGATGGATCGGCTAGTAAAACTTTATGTAAAAGAGGGAGTAAGTAGACATGGAGTTCCTGTATTCATTGTGTTTGACCGAGACCCTCGTTTTACTTCACGATTTTGGAATAAATTTCAAGAATATCTTGGCACTCGTTTAGATATGAGTACTGCCTATCATCCCCAGACAGATGGATAGTCAGAAAGAACCATACAGACCTTGGAGGACTTGTTAAGAGCTTGTACATTGAACTTCAAGGGAAGCTGGGATGAACACCTACCATTAGTAGAATTTGTTTACAATAACAGCTACCATGCCAGTATTGGTATGGCCCCTTTTGAAGCACTCTATGGCAAGAAATGTAGAACTCCACTACATTGGAATGAAGTAGGAGAGAGAAAATTAGGACCAGAAATGATCCAACAAACGGAAAAAGCTATTACTACCATCCGACAAAGGATGAAAGTTGCCCAGGATCGGCAAAAGAGTTATGCTGATCAACATCGTAAGGACCAAATAATGGACGTTGGAGAGTTTGCTTTACTTAAAGTATCTCCTTGGAAAGGAGTTACAAGGTTTGGAAAGAAGGGTAAACTGGAACCTCGTTTTATTGGACCCTTTGAAATATTAAGAAGAATAGGGCTTGTAGCCTACGAGCTAGCATTACCTCCAAACTTAGGACACCTCCATAATGTGTTCCATATCTCGGTCCTACGACTGTATAAACCTGATTTCAAGAAGCTAATAGATTATCAACCTATCGAAATCAATGAGGACCTGACATATGAAGAGGAGCCAATCCAAATAGTGGATCGTCAAGTTAAACAATTAAGGAATAAGGAAATTTTCTCTGTGAAAGTTATCTGGAGAAACCATGATGTTGAAGAAGCTACGTGGGAATTAGAAAAAGATATGATAGAAAAATACCCCCACTTATTCCACAAGTAAATTTCGGGGACGAAATTTTTGTAAGAGGGGGAGGATGTAATACCCCAGATATGGATAATTACTATTATAATATTAAAAGATGTTAACAAATAAATTTTGGACAAATTTATTTACGTATATGAAAAGTTATTTACTAACAATTTTTTTTTTTTGTAGATTTAAATTATTACTACTTTGGAATTAATGTTTGGACTTAAGACGCTTCCGGAATTAATTTGTGTAATATTAGTTACACGAAAGTAATATGAATTACTATACTGTTAGATTAATTTTTGGGGAGCAAATATTTGTAAGAGTAAATTGTCAATTGATATTACGGTGAACGACTCCGTAATAAGAAAGTAGTAGCTCCGTAATAGATAAGTAATGAACCTATAATGAGTCAGCATTACAGGTGTTGAAGCTTCCACCCAATGAGTAAGCATATTACTAAGCTAAGTCATTAGTAAGTTATACCACAGTCTGACACCTATTCGTAATTGTTAACATTTTGTAGCACTTCAATAGTTTTCAAGTTCGATGTAGGAAATATCTTAGATATTTTCATATTTCCAATGCCTATATAAGGAGAACCCTGCTACTCATTTTCCTCACAACCCTCTCAAACACAAACTCTCTAAACCCACGATAATATTTCAATAGCCTAATCTGTTGTATCGGAAGCTTGTCGGGTAAATATTAAAAGCTTTTATGAAGTTATTTAGTTACTTTCACTATTTGGTTATTCTGCATATATATAGAACCTGCATGAAACCTTAGATTCTAATGTCTCTGTAGATCACTTGGATAATTTCTATATATTTCATATTGTTAATCTCTGATCTCTGATGTATAAAATAAACTGTCAGAGACTAAATATAGTCCCTAATGAGTAAAATAGTCTCCGATGAGTAATTTAATCTCTGATGAGATAATTCAGTCTCCGATGACGTCAACCTTAGTCTCCTATGGGTTAAGATGACGTCATCAGTCCCTGATGGTTAATTCAGTCCTTGATAATGCTAGTCTCCAACCAGTTTGGCGCTAGCTTATTAAGTTTGGCGCTGAAGAAGTCATCCCCTGACAGTCAAGTTTGGCGATAGTCAAGTTTAATACCGACAAGTTTGGCGCTGAACAAATCCATTCCCTGATGGTCAAAAGCTATCCCCTGACGAGTAATTATCCCCAGATGGGCAATGTATCCTCTTACGGATAATTTATCCTGTGATGATAAATATCCACTGTTGAACAAAAATAACTTATTCCCTGACAACTATCCCCTGATGGCCGTATATATCCCCTGATAACCTATAGCTTATTCCCTGACAAGTAAGATACATTCCATGACGCAGATTTAGCATGACTTAAACATTATAACTCTATTACCTACACATATTATGATAATCCTAATATATGTTAATCATTTATAATTTATAAAACAGATTTTGCAGATCTATCATACAAATATCATCCCGGTCAAGGCAAGTAATGTATTTATTATTATTATTCTTTTCACGTATAACTTGGTTGTTCAAAGTTATACTTATTTTCTAAGGTGATATATTTATCATCCTTTTAAATATATCACACAATTATTTATATCTCAAAGTAAACACATTTATTCGATCTGTGTCAAGCTATGACAGATGATTAAACCTTTCTTCTTACGTATACATAATTGTTTCGTATGCGTACTGATAGAGAATTATTTGCTCAAACTGAGACAAATATCATTATGAGAAATACATGATTATAATATCTCGTTTATAAACATTCATTGGTTTTATACTATTTTGAGTTATTCAGCTTAATTCAACTTATAAAGGTAATAAATACCTAGTGACCTTCATTGAGACTACAAGAGTGCCGTGTGATCGTCTTGGACAGTCCCTTGAGGTGTCACGACCCATATTGAGATTACAAAGATATTATATAATCACCTTGGTAATCTCATTAAGGTGTCGAAATCTATCCACTGTCTCTACAAGGGGATCAACCCGGGTAATAAGAATGAGATTTTTGGATACTCTATTCTCCAGACCCTTATATATATATATATATATATATATATATATATATATGAAATGAAATTGATGGGATCAATCTGGGTAATAAAAATGGGATACTCTATTCTTTCGGCCCCATGAGAAAGTAGATGTAATTAAGTCTACTAAATGTCATACGTATGGACATAGTAGACCACAATGAAATAGCATTGGCCCGTTATTGTCATGTGGTAGATGATATTCTCAGTAGGCCCTTGTGTTGAACAAAATTGATGATCAAGTAAGTCATAGTACTGAAAGACATCATTGATGCGAGATGTTCAAGTAAGTCATAGTACTGAAAGGCATCCGAGAGTTATGTGGATATTTTGTATTTCTTGATTTCAGCGGCATAGTGTTGCCAATATTCATCCATCTAAAGATATGAGTACTCCCCATCTAAATCCAACAGATGAAACTTTAATACTTTTGTGTTATTTTGAAAACTATATTTTTGAACAGATTCCCTCAACCAGATTTATTATGTTTGTTCTATATTATATTACTTGTTGAGCTTTATTGCTCATACTTGCTTGATTCTCTTTCAGTTCAACCCAAGAAAGAAGAAGGTTCAAAGGATAATGAAAAGTCATATCAGAGTCAGCAAATTTGGCAGTCCAAGGCTCATAAATAGGATTTTCGGTTGGTTGATTTTGTTTGTTTTCAAGAAAAAAAGATTTGTTATTTCCGCTGCAGAAAACTTTCAAATTAATGTTTGTAATAATTACTATATGTTGTCCCAGTGAGATGCCGAGAACTTGTAGAAGGGGGGTTGAATACAAGTTCTTTGAAATCTTTTTGAGTTACTTGTTCTGTAAGAAATTAACTTTTCTTGCAGAATATAAAGAACAAGAATACAAATCAATTTATAAATAATTGCTTTATTGATTTACAATTGAATACAAATCCTAACAATTACAATAATGTAATTGTCAGCTTCTTTTCTATTCTGTATAGGAAAAGATACAAAACTATGAAAAACCTATACAGCTTCGAAGTTACAATTCTCTGTAAAAACTGATTACAGCTTCTATTCCAACTGAATTATCATTAACTCAGTTCCTATTTTGAATAAAATTCAGCTTCCTTATTCGAATCAAATACAATCTTTCCTTTTTGATAGGAACAGATTTCTGGTTAGTTCCCTTACCAGCTACGTCTTCAATAATATTTTACTTTACGTGGAAGACATTCCTTTTTAATTCGAACTCTGTACCTTTCAGGAAATAAATCACGATTAGTCCCTGATGCTTCATCTTTAGTCTCTGGTGACGTCATTACTAGTCTCTGGTGCATTTAGTCCCTGATGACATCAGCTTGTGTAGTCTCCGATAGAATTAATTAGTCTCTGACGCGTTAAGGCTTAGTCTCTGATGACATCAGCTTAGTTTCTGATGCTTTTAACTTTAGTCTCCAATGACATAAGCTTTAGTCTCCGACTCCTTTAGACTTAAATCTCTGATGACTTAAGTCTCAGTCTCCGATAGGCAAAACTAGTCTCCGACAGTTAAAATCTTTTTAGTCCCTGACCAATTCTCCTAGTCTTCGACAAGCCTTTTTACAAATTCTAACGGATCAAATACACATCTTGACTTTCTGAAGCTTTGATACATCATTCCTACAGTTACTTACAAATATGAAATAATTTTATCTCTTTACAAATAATGAATAAATTACAAACAAAGAGATAACTGCTAGCTACAAAACTTCAGTGTTACTAATTAACACTTTCTATACATTTGTACTCTAAGTAATCTAAAGACAATCATCATCAAATGTTCTAAAACCTAACAATCTCCCCCTAATTATGAATATCAGAATGATAAGCATAATTTCAAGGTTGATGATGATGTCAAAACTCAATATTACAATTACTTAGAAAAAGAATAAAGAATTTCTAACTACAAATGTATTCTAAACTAAGATCTTTGATCTGTTGTTCAGCTTCCACCAAGACTCAGGTTTAAATCCTATAAGTTTGGCTTCAAAAATAAAAAAAATTACAACTTATTTCAACAAACAACTTCAACACAACAATTTTACCTCATTTTTTCTTCAACAACTCCAGCCGTTCTTTTCTGTTTTTCCTCAGCAACTCCAGCCTATTTTTCAACAGATTTTTCAATACAAGCTCAATTTCTTCTTCAGCATCTTTGAGGAGAGTAAGAAATCCTTCAATGTGCCTCTCACTGATACTGTTAATGTCTCTGTTGTAGTCAAAGAAAACCTTCTCTCCATGAAAAGTCTCATACCACAATCCCAAAGGCTTAGACTTAGCTTCCGGTACTGAATCCACCTTATGCTCCATCTTCATCACCTTCTGAATTTGGCTTCGAAGTTTCATGTTGAGATTAGAAGTCTCAAGCACAACAGTCAGCAACCACTCCAGATCTTCTTTATTCTGTCCCTCCAAGGCTGGCTTTTTGAACTTCAGAGACTCTCCACCTTTTAAAAAGACATGGAGAAGCTCTTCATTGTTTTTACCCTTGATAAGATCAATCTTCTTTGTACTTTTCTTCAGGGCCTTGATTATTTCTTCAGTGCTAGCCATTTCAACCTTATAGGACTTCCTTGATGAAACTGTTCGTGGTTTTGTTGATCCACTTACAGCCACCAAGGCCGTCTCGGTTGACCTTGGAGGATCTTGAGAGGTAGGCTTCTTAATGGTTGCCTTGATCACAGGTTTCTTTGCAGATTCCTGGACCAAAGGTGTCCTCCTTGACTTTCTTTCTGCCTCTTCCATCTCTTTATTTTTCTCTTTGGTAATGGCTGCCTTCTGTGCACTTGATCTCCTTGTTGAAGTTTTCTTCTTCTTTGCCTCCTCCTCCTCCCTTGCTACTGCCATGTCCTCCTCCTCTTGAAGTTTCTGAGCTAATAATGCATCAGAATCTATTAATCTTTGATCACGAGGATTGACTAACTCAACTTTCCCTTCCACTTCAATTTCAATAGGAGTAGGAAAGTGAGCAGTCTTCATGGCATCCCCCAACAGCTTAGGTTGTCCTGGTTGAGTTGAAATCTTTTTCTTTGGTTCCTCAACCATGACTCCCTTGCCTTTGTCTTTTGATTTTGGGGCTTGTGTAGAGGAATAAGGAAAAGTTGCTGTTGTTGCTGTTGTTGAAATTGTTGTTGTTGTTGCTACTGCTGCAAGATCAGAATGCTTCCTTAGGATACTGGTCAACATTACTTGCAATTCTGCATTAAGGACAGAACCAGACTTGTGTGAATGTACAGGAGCAGTTTTGAATGGACCACTCTCCCCCTTTTTGACATCAGCATCTTGGGGTTTAGAGGAGGTGGCCAGTGTTTGAATTGCCTGTAACAAAAGTTGTTCCATTCGATCTTGCTTTTGGATCAGGAGTTGGATATTTGCTTCGAGGGCTTGAAGGCGACTGTCAGTCTTGGACTTATCTTTGACTAATGAATCAATTGCTGTGACAGTCCTCCTTGGCAAGTGTCCTTTATAGCACCTTCTAATCTTGTCTGTCTCCAACTCCATCCTTTCCTTGATTTGCTGCACTGCACCATTGATGCCAGTAACCAAGAAGTGGTGAAATTTTGTGTGTTTCTTATCCACCTTGGTTACTTCTTCAAAAATGTCCTTCACGGATGGTGCAGCAGCAGTTGACCCTATGTTGGTCACATAGTCCTGCCTCAACTGGGCGGCTGCTTCCTCCAGAGTGTTGGCATAAGAGGCATCAAGCCATTCATCAACATTATTCTCTGGAGCTTCTTCAGGCACAGGTTCATCTGCTAGGCTTGTCTTCAATGCAAAAATATGATCTTGTCTATGTTGTAGACCATATAACTCTTCAAAATCAGCATTGGACATCTCAGATATGACTTGTAAAGTTGCATCCCCTGTGCTTGATCTAATCTCTAGTTCTTCTGTTTGGATATTGATGGAAGGAGCAGAAGAAACCTGAGCTGCTTGTGAGCTGGTTTCAGCAGGTTGTAAAAATATACCTGCTGAAAATTTCTCTCTTTTCTTTTGTTCAAAGATCTCATCCTTGCTCACACCCTCTCCTTTTGCCTGGGGTTGGGCACCCAGCTTCCCTTTCTCTCCTTTTTCCAAGCTATCTAAAGCTTGACTCTCTTGTATGTGTATGGTCTCTCCTTTTTCCAGGGCAGGAGCCTGACTCTTACTAATTATTCTCACAACCTCACTCATTTGGATGGTGTCACTCTGTCCTACAGAAGTGGGGGTTGGAGAAGTGCTTGTGACAACATGGATAGGGGGTTCCCTTTGTTTATCTTGGGCTAGGGTTCTATCCATGGAATTTATTTGAGAGCTTGTCTCGATTATTGGCTCCTCTTGGAAAAAATCAAGAGAATTAATCATATTTATATCAAAAGAATCAAGAGTGGGAGAAAAAGGAGAAGAATGTACAGTGGGGAATGTTGGCTGTTCCTTAGATATTGAAAATTGAGGAACATCAAATGATGACTCTGTGTGTGCACTCCTTGTGTCACTCTTTTCTTTTATTATCTCTCTTTGGGTTTCCTCTTGTTGGTGAACAAGAGTTTGTGCAGACTTTGTACAGTATGTTCCTGGTTGGGAACTTTCTTCAATGTCAACATCCTTTTGGGAGGATGGTGACAGTTCACTGTTTGTCCTTATAACCTCCAATGCTTTTTGAGAAGCACTGGATTGGGCTTGGCTAAAGGTTATAACTCTCTTCTTTCTCTGAAGTGGAACTTCAGCTTTTGGTTCTCCCTCATCCTCACTTGCTCCCTTAATTATTTTTCTTTTAATTGGGAGTTTTGTGATTGTCTTTGGTTTTACAACCACAGTCTGTTGAGAGACTGTGGAGAGACTGTGGAGGGGGCTATGGACAGTTGATGTGAAGTGGTTGGAGGATTAATGGGAGTTTGGCTTTCAATATCCTCAAAAAATTGCAAAGAATAAAGATTTGGAAGCCTGTCAATGAGAATAGATCTCATTACAGGAGGAAAAAATAAAGGGACTCTTACCTTTGCAGATTTATGCTTCACGTCTATAAATATTCTTTTACTCTGCAAAACAGTTGGTAAAACTTGCATAACAGTAATATCAAGGTTAGGAATTAGATAATTAGCAATCATCATCAAAAACCTAGAATAATAAAATTTATTTTTACTGGTTTTAAGTTTTATCAACAAATTTTGCAGAATAAAGAGCCCAATGTTAAGATGTCTATCATACAGCACACTAAAAGCGATTTGTTGTGTGAGTGTAGTGATAGTATCATAGTCACTGCACTTAGTAGAAAATGCTTTTGTGATTATGTCAAAAAATAGTGACCACTCTTGCCTAAGATGGGATCGTGTTATAGACTCAACAGAAGTAATTTCTGCAGAATAATGTAAATTTTTTTTAACATAGAAACAATTTCTTCATCAGAAGCAAGTGAGTCATAGTTTTCATGAACAAGTAAATGTAAAGCATTATTAACTACGGTATGATCTATATTATAAATAGAGTTTGCATACCTGAAACTTACCATAGGGGAGGCAGTTTTCTCACCCTGGATGGTAGCAGTGGACCAGACAGCCGTGATAATCTCAGCGGCTTGAATGGGGGCTTCGTAAATGGCATACGAAAGACTGGATTGTTGAAGGAAATCCACAAAGGGGTGGTACTGGGCTTCAAAGACATGCTTATCAGCTACCCCTGCATGGTTTGTCTTGATGATATCAAAATCTCCAAACTTGAACAGAACTGTTTTAGCGGCCATTTTCAGAGATCTATGAACTTTGGAAGAAAACTTGAAAAAGGGTTAAATTGCAGAGTATTTGCAGAGAAAAAATAATTTTAGAGCTTGAGTGTTTGTAATTGCAAAGATGTTTGAATTTTGTTTTATCAAATTGTTCGAAACGTTTGCAATTCTTAAGGGTAGTGAACCGTTTTTTATCGTGGGAGAGATAACTACCATATTACCCTCGATCGGAGATTTCCCTGATCTCTGGTAAGTTCACTTGTAAGAGACTAGAAGAAGATTAGTCTCTGATAGTATTAGCTATCGGGGACTAGTTAGTCTCTGATAGTATTAACTATCGGGGACTAGTTAGTCTCTGATAGTATTAACTATCGGGGACTAAGGTAGTCTCAGATAGTATTGACTATCGAGGACTAGTTAGTCTCCGATAGTTCAATTTTTTAATTTAGTCGGGGACTAATTAAAAACAACTATCAGGGATTAAAATAGTCTCTTGCTTACTCTAGCTCATGTTATTCAATCCAGAAAATTTAATTCTAGCTTCACAAATTCTGTTTAAATAAAAATAGCTGCAATCCAGAAAATTAATTCTAGCTTCTAAAATTCTGTTTTAATAAAATAAAACAGCTTCTTTCCCGAAATTAAATTCTAGCTGCATACAACTAAACAACTTGTTTAAAAAAAATAATCAATTTTTAGAGACATAATTCAACATTCGTAATTCAGAAACTAATCTAGAAAAGGTAGATTCATCTAAAGGTTTTGTGAATATGTCTGCAAGTTGTTTATCAGTTGTTACCCAGTGTAATTTGATATTACCTTCACTTACATGTTCTCTTATGAAGTGATATCTAATATCTATGTGTTTTGTTCTTGAATGTTGCACTGGATTTTCTGTTATTGCTATGGCACTAGTATTATCACAATAAATAGGAATTTTGGATAATGACGTACCATAGTCTAGGAGTTGATTCTTGATCCATAGGATTTGAGCACAGCAACTCCCAACTGCGATGTATTCAGCTTCTGCTATTGAAGTAGAAACTGAATTTTGTTTCTTGCTGAACCAAGAAACAAGT
>CM025787.1:17089078-17121861 GCA_014636745.2 Centella asiatica | reverse complement strand
CACTAACAATTGGTATCAGAGCCTCTTAGCAGATTTCACTTGCTAAACACGATCATTATCTATGGCCAATAAAGTTGGAAACAGTAAAGTCCCCAAGTTGGAAAGGGGCAAATACTTCTTCCGGAAACAAAGAATGATAGTTCATCTTAGAGCTATTGATGATGAATACTTGCAGATTCTAGAAGAAGGACCTCACGTTCCCAAGAAGCTCATTCCTATAGAAGTCGTTAATGGAGTCAGTATTCTTGAAAAGCTTGTCCCAAAGACAACTGATGAAATGACGATAGAGGAAAGAGAAAAGGTGAAAAAGGATCTTAAGGTTACTGGAATCCTGAATAATGGTTTAGACAATGATATGCTGAATAGTATCATGAATCTTACTACGTCTAAATCTATATGGGATACCATACAAATCCTTTGTAATGGTACTGAGGAAGTGAGGGAAAATAAACTGCAACTGTTGACACAACAGTATGAGTGGTTCACAATGAAAAATGGTGAAACACTTACTGAAATGTTTGACAGATTCAACAGGTTGGTAAATGACCTGAGATTATATGGGAAGGCATATGCTAACAAGGATGTGAACAGAAAGTTCATGAGAGCCCTTCCCATATCATGGGATCCTAAGACAACAACCATCAGGGAATCCAAGGACATGAATCTTCTAGACTTGGATAGGCTTTATGGCACCCTAAAGACATATGAACTTGAGGTTCAACAAAGATCTGAAATGTCAGGGGATGCTAGAAAGCTTAAATCTGTAGCCCTGATGGCTGCCACGAAGGTCAAACAAGAAGCAAGGCCAAGTGTCTTGATGAAGCAGCAACTAGAAGATGCTGACATAGAAGGGGACAAAGAAGCTGACTTCAAGGAGGAAGAATATACTCCAGAAGAGTTAGAGGAGCTGGATGAAACCATGGCCTTTCTTGCAAAAAGGTTTTCCAAGCTGAAATTCCAAAAGCCTTCGGGAGCTAAAAGATTTTCAGCAAGGAAACTCAGTAGCACTAAAAACTTTATTCACAAATCAAGAATAAAGTGCTACAAATGTAATGAGATGGGTCACTTTGCAAATGAGTGCCGCAAGGCCACAAAAGATGGTGAATCCAGAGACAAAGAAGCTGTTGTGGATTACAAGAAGAAATACTTTGACCTTCTTAATGTAAACAAGAAGGGAAAAGTATATATAGCAGAGGGAAAGGACTGGGCTGACTCTGGTGAGGAAGAAAATGAAGAGTATGTCAACCTAGCCCTTATGGCCTCATCCACTGACAGTAGCAGCTCACAGGTAAGCCTCGAAATTTCCTCTAACATGTCTAAAACTGATTGTGTTAAAACTGTTAATGAAATGGCCTGTGAGATAAAGGATTTCTATGACACCTTGAGGAGTGCTGTAGCTGAAACTGAGAGAGTGCAGAAAATAAATGAACGGTTATCTGCTAGGAACACTCTTTTAGAATCAGAAAACTCCAGACTCGAGAGTCTTGAATAAGAACTCTCAAGGACTAAAAATCTTCTCGACTGTGCTATCAAAAGAGAGGAATGGACCTCAAATCTTCTTAGTCAAGAAAGGGAAGCCATTAAGAGATGGAATGAGTCAAGCAGGAAACTGGAGGATCGCTTGAAAAGTCAGAAATCTGATCCAAAATCTGGTTTGGGCTATGAAGAGACTCAAGTGCAGCAACCTCCTATTGAGGTTGAGATGGCAGCTAGCTTTGGAAAAAGGCCATCTCAAACTATCAAGTTTGTTAAGGCAACAGCAAAGCTAGAATCTGGGAATGTCTTCCCAGTGAATGAAGCTTCCACTAGTGGTGGGAGAGGCAAGAAAATTATCCTTGCCAAAACACTCAACCCTCCAATTATGAAAGAACTAGACTGTGCATCAGTGGATACACAGTCGTCAGGGGGAAAGAGTGCATCAGGCCGTTGTAGCCCGTCAAGGGAAAAAGGCCTGTCAGGGGAAAGTAGGAAGAATAGAAATGGTAAGCTAGGTGTTAATAAAACTAGTAATTATTCTTCCATTCATGAAGCCCCTAGAAAAGTGTGCTGGAATTGTGGTAATTGTAATCATTTATCTTTTCAATGCAAAGAAAAAACACAAATTTTAACTGGCACAATTTTGTATGCTGATGATTTACCAGTTGTTAAAGCCTGCTCCTCCAAGGAAAAAGGCAAAATAACTGTTGAGAAATGAAACGCATATATTGAAGCTCCCAAAAAGGAGAAAGTTTTAAGTTTGCCAAAACCAAAAGTTTTCAATAAAGATAAAGTTGTATTATCTATTACTGTGACTAAACCTAGAGGACCCAAAACAAATTGGGTACCAAAAACAATTTAAATGTTTTCTTGTGTGCAGGGAAAGATCAAAAGCAGTCAAATCTGGTTTCTAGATAGTGGCTGCTTAAGGCATATGACAGGAAGCAAAGCCCTGCTCACAGAATTTCAAGAAAAGGCTGGTCCAGTAATTTCATTTGGTGATAACAGCAAAGGACTAACTCTTGGTTATGGCAAAGCAGCAAGTGGGAATGTCTCATTTGAAAATGTAGCATTGGTTGATTGGCTTAAGCACAATTTGCTAAGCATAAGTCAACTAAGTGACAAAGGATTCATCACTTCCTTTAAAGGAGATCAGTGCCTAATCTCAAATGAAAGTGATGGGAAGCTGGTTTTGTCAGGGATAAGAAAAGGAGATCTCTATGTTGCTGATTTTAATTCAGTAAGTGGAGAATCATGTTTCTACAGCAAGGCTACTCCTGATGAAAGCAGACTATGGCATAAGAAGCTCTCTCACCTGAACTTTAAGTCAATTAATGATCTAGTGAAGAGAGAGTTGGTAACTGGACTACCCCAAATGGAGTTTATCCAAGAAGGATTATGTTCAGCCTGTCAACAAGGGAAGCAAAGGAAATGATCCTTTGTTAGCAAGGAAGCCACTATGATCAAAGATCCAATTCAATTGTTACATATGGATCTCTTTGGCCCTGTCAACATTATGTCAGTGTCAAAGAAAAGATTTGCAATGGTCATTGTGGATGACTACACCAGATACACTTGGGTAAAGTTTCAGCATGCTAAATCAGAAGTTTCTCAACAAATTATTGACCACATCAAGAAGGTGGAAACAGAATCAGGGTCAGTGGTTAGAATGTTGAGAACTGATAATGGAACTGAATTCAAGAATGCAGCTGTTGAGGGATTTTGTGTGGAGAAAGGCATAAATCATACATTTTCTGCTCCAAGGACTCCTCAACAGAATGGTGTAGTGGAAAGGAAAAATAGAACCTTGATAGAAGCTGCTAGGTCAATGCTAGCAGAGGCAAAGATTCCCACCTATTTTTGGGCTGAAGCAATTTCCACTGCTTGCTTTACTCAGAATAGATCACTAATCAACAAGGCTCACAACAACACACCATATGAGCTAATGACAGGGAGAAAGCCAAATATCAAGTTCCTCCATGTTTTTGGATGCAAATGTTTTGTTCTGAGGAATTTTGGTGAGAACTTAGGAAAATTTGATCCAAAAGCTGATGAAGCAATTTTCCTAGGTTATTCTCTGTCATCCAAGGCCTTTAGGGTTTACAACAAGAGACTTCAAGTGGTGATGGAGTCTATAAATGTAGCTTTTGATGATCAAGAAATTTCTGGGCTTGAAGACCCTGGTTTTCATGAAGAACTCAGGTTTGAAAATGAAGATGATATTGATTATCAAGAGAATGAAGCCGATGAGTGCAGACTAATGGAGAATTTATCCATTCCTGATGTCAATCCAAACAATGTAGAACCCCCTTCAGCAGATAGAGTTAATTTCCTGGACAACAGATCAGGGGATACTTCATCAGGGGATCATTCATCAAGACATGCACCATCAGGGGATAACTTGAACCTTGAATTTTCAACTAATTCGAGGGGAGAGTTTACAGAAGCTGGTAGCACAGGCTTAGGGGGAGGAGATAATAGTCAAGCAAGCTCATCAAGACACATCTCCAATCCCAAATGGGCCAGAAGTCACACCACAGATCTGATTATTTGTGACCCAAGCAAAAGAGTGCAAACCAGGAAAGCAACATCTAATGAATGCCTATATGCTTGTTTTCTTTCTCAAATTGAACCAAAGAAGTTTGAAGAAGCTATTCAATATGCAGACTGGATCTTGGCAATGCAGGAAGAGCTAAATCAATTTGAAAGGAATCAAGTATGGAAGCTTGTACCTAAGCCCAAAGATAGGATCATAATAGGTACTAAGTGGGTATTCAGAAATAAGATGGATGAAGCTGGCATTGTTGTAAGAAACAAAGCAAGACTGGTTGCAAAAGGATATCTTTAAGAAGAAGGGATTGATTTTGATGAGACCTTTGCACCAGTAGCCAGACTTGAGGCTATAAGAAATTTTTTAGCCTATACAGCATATTCAAATTTTAAAGTATATCAAATGGATGTGAAAAGTGCTTTTCTAAATGGGAAATTGGAACATGAGGTGTATGTCCAACAACCTCCAGGATTTGAATGTGCAAAATTTCCAAATCATGTCTACAAACTGGAAAAGGCACTTTATGGACTGAAGCAAGCACCTAGAGCTTGGTATGATACACTGTCAAAGTTTCTGGTGGAAAACAAATTTTCAAGAGGTATCATTGACAAAACTTTGTTCTTCAGACAACACCAAGGTCATCTGATTTTGGTACAAATCTATGTTGATGATATTATTTTTGGATCCACCGACACAAGACTGTGTGAAAAGTTCTCCAAACTCATGCAAAGCAAATATGAAATGAGCTTGATGGGTGAATTATCTTACTTCTTGGGATTGCAAGTTAAACAAGACTCTGATGGAATCTACATTCATCAGACAAAATATGCCAAAGAACTTTTCAAGAAATTCGATACGGAGGACTCAAAAGTAGCAAAGACACCTATGGCCACTGCAACCAAAATTGACCCTGATAAGAATGGAAAGAAAGTTGATTTGAAGACTTACAGGGGAATGATTGGATCATTGCTATATCTGACAGCAAGCAGGCCAGACATAATGTTTGCAACATGTCTTTGTGCAAGATATCAAGCTGACCCAAAGGAATCTCATCTCATTGCAGTGAAAAGGATCTTGAGATATATTAAGGACACTACAGAGTTGGGACTTTGGTGTCTAAAGGAATCTGGATTTGAATTGCTAGGATATTCTGATGCTGACTTTGGAGGATGCAGGATTGACGGAAAGAGTACAACAGGAAGCTGTCAGTTTCTAGGAGGAAGGCTTGTATCTTGGTTAAGCAAAAAGCAGCATTCTATTTCTACATCTACTGTTGAAGCTGAATACATTGCAGCTGGAAGTTGTTGTGCACAAATTCTATGGATGAAAAATCAGCTAATGGATTATGGTCTGAACTATTCCAAGATTCCAATAAGGTGTGATACCACTAGTGCCATTGCCATTGCTGAAAATCCAGTGCAACATTCCAGAACTAAGCATATAGAAATCAGATATCATTTTATCAGGGAACATGTTATGAATGGGAATATTGAATTACAGTTTGTACCTTCAAATCAGCAGCTGACAGACATATTCACCAAAGCTCTTGATGAAGCCACATTTTCAAATATAGTGGGAGAGCTGGGAATGGTGAATTATGCGTCAGGGTCAGAGTCAAACTCATAAAATTTGGTATTTCTAACTCATTTCATAAAGTTCTTGATAAAATCAATTGATATGTGGTCATATATGTTCAAATTGTAAATATATATACTTGTATGTTCTGCATTTTGTTGTTTTGTTTTGGTTTTGTCTGATGCATCAGGGTCAGGGTTTCCTTAAGGACGCATCAGGGTCAGGGTGTCTGGCTTGTTCGTCAGGGTCAGGGTATTCGATCTGCGCGTCAGGGTCAGGGTGTCCGGATCTCTCGTCAGGGTCAGGGTATTCGACTCATTCGTCTGGATCAGGGTGTCCGTCTTGTGCATCAGGGTCAGGGTATGTACATACAGTAAATCATCAGGGTAAGTTTAAATTTTTTTTTAACTGCATCGGGTTTCTAGGTCAGTTAAGTGATGCCAACTCATCATTGAGCTCTTCTCTCACTGATGACGTGTCATCACAAAAACTGAACTGACTCCCTGATAGCGTGTTTTTAGGAGAAGCTTTCAAACGTCAATAGGCGGGTATTAATACTCTATCTCTCCTACTTTTTGAAACTCCTCAAAGCATTTAATCTCTACCTGATATTTGCTAGAGTTTTTTTTCTCTCTCGTATTTATAGAAACCCTAGAACTTCAAATCTTCAAAGCATCCATGGCACGTCAACAAATTTAGAGGAACTTGACAGTCCCGCCCACAAACTAAGTGGGCTTCTTTGGCATTGATGATGTAAATGATTGCTTTAAACCGATAATGAACTATCTACTCAACTCTGAGTATAGTAAAGCCATCTTTACTGATGAAAAAAATGTCGGGGGAGGCACTGTCACAACTTTGGACAAGTGCCAAATTCATGTACTCCACCACCAAGCCTGATGTGGTCAAGGGTATCTCATTCAAAGTTTCGTCTGAGAAACGGAAAATAACTCCTTCCAGACTTAACTTTGTTTTGGGATTACCTACTCAAGATCTGGTGGATGTACCCAGTGATGCAGATCTACTAGATTTTTTGAGGGAACTGGGCTATAACGTTGCTCCCAACGCAGTGTTAAAGTTCAACGATCTCAAGAGGGTGAACGTGAAGAGGGAGATTTCTTATCTTTTCGACACCATCACCAAGGTGTTCTCAGGTAAGTGTTCTAACTTTGAGGTCATTACCTCTTTAACTTTAAAAATAGCTTACACAATAATTAGAAATGTAAATATAAATATAGGTAAAATAATTTTTGATGATCTTGTAAATAAATTAGGTAATCTTAATAATAGGAAATCTGAAATATATTATGCTAGAGTTTTGTACATGATTATTAAAGATCAGGTTACTAATCTTTCTTTTGAGAATGATATACCTGTACAGACATACAAGCAAACAAAGAAACTGTTTGCAGAAATACTGAAGAAATCGTATACAATTGAATCATTTGCTCTCCCAGCGCATATGATACGGGTAGTAAATTCTACACCTTCTCAAACTGTACATTCTTCACCTTCATCTACTATGGCAGAGAAAACAACCACCTCTCTGCCTACCCAAGTAGAACAACCAATTTCTTCACAACCACTCTCGACAGCCCAACCCACAGTCTCCCAAAAGACTGTTGGGATTAAAAGAAAAGCCAGTGAAGTTACCACAACAACTGAGGGGGAGCAAGGAGAGAGAGTGATTGGCTATAGGAGGAGATTGAAGAAGAAGACGGGAGCCACGAGTGTTACCCAACAACCTGACCAGGGCATATCCTCTCAACAGGATATAGCCTTTGATAAGGAATTAAACATATTTCTAACTAGTTCCTCTCAAAAGGGATTAGTTATTGAAAATAGTCCTCAACCAAGGACACAATTGAGTGAGACACATACACTGACCATAGACTCTGATGAACCTACCATCAGGGTCTCTGAGAGCCACTTGCAGATATCTGACACAGTGAGTGCACACACCAGTCAAGATGTTGTAGCTCAGAAGCTTCTCAATAAGATCAACATGAGTCATAAGCATTCTTCTACAACATCTTTTGATGAATCACCTCCTCGTTCAGTGATTCAGCCAACACTCCCATCTACACCACTTCCTTCTTTCTCTGTTCCTCAAATTTCTTCAGATATAATGACACAAACATTAAGTGCCATACAATCAGATTCTTCACATTCTCAATTCGTGGAGGAGCCAACACTCTCTGACACAGTGTTTGATAGTCACTACTCTCACATGGTTGACTCATTTTTACTTGATACAAACACTAGTGATCAAGCAGGGGACATAAACTCCACTGTACATACTACAACTATAACTCTTTATGTACCCCCAATTATATATACTTCCTCTATAGAAACATATACTTCTCCAATTATACATACTCACTTTACTTCTTCTCCTTCTCCTATCACAACTGTCGAAGCAGAATCTGTAAATACATCACTTGAACTGGTCACAGTTGATGATTTCCAAGCCTATAGGAGCCCCTCTAGGACAATTTTGAGTGAGACTGAGAAAATACTTAGTGTAGAGAGGCAAAGTCAAACCCTGGAGAGGACTTTGGCAAAAGGAGAGCAAGAGAGTATTGCCTTAGTAGGCAAAGAAAAAGGAGAGAATATGAGTGATGCCTTAGACGACAAAGAAAAAGGGGAGGATGAGAGAGATAAGGATGAGATCCTTGTAAATAAAGAACAGAGAGAAAACACAAATACTGTAAATATTACTTCTTCCTCTGCAAGTGATGAAGATGATGCTCCACAAGATGATTTTTCCCAGTTCATCGGAGTTGATTTATACTTTCGACAGAACCAAATATCTGATACTGTACAGTTATTGAAGCAAGAGTTAGCTAGGACTACTGATCCAGTCTTGATCAAAGTGTTAAAGTCACAGATCATGATTGGTCAGTCAATAGATATAGAAAACCAAAAATTGTATACACATTTTTCCACAAAGATACAAAATGTACAGCAAGTTGTCGACTCTTTGGTCACCAGCCAGACTCTACTCCGGATGAAGAAACAAGTTGACAATGTTGACCACAAGCTTGCTGATCTTTCTACTCAAATGAACAGCATGGAAACTCTGCAAAAATCCATGGCTGACACCATGAAACAACTTCTTCAAGTCACATCCCGACTCTCAACTCCCACTGATGATGCTGTCAAAAAGGGGGAGAATTCAACCAAGCAGACGTCAGGGGATGTTGCTGAGAAAACAAGTCAATCATCAGGGGATGTGACTACTTCTGTTCCTACTCCAAAACCCAAGGACAAAGGCAAAGGCATCCTGATTGAGGAACCCAAGAAGATATCCAACACTCAATCAGGGCCTAAGCTACTTGGAGACGCCATGAAGACAGCCCACTTTCCAACACTTGTTGAAGTTATAATTGATGGGAAAATGGAGTTGGTCTACCCTAAAGATAAAAAGCTAGTAGAAGCTGATGTAATCTTTGCACAACAACTTCAAGAAGAAGAGGAGAGGGAAATGGCAAAGGAACAGGAGGAAGAAATGAAGAAGAAGAAGAATGTCAGGCCTAGGACCTCCAAGAAACCTCAGCCAAGAAGATTACAGAACCCTAAAAGTGCATCAGGGGATAAAAATCAAGATAAAACTGAAGACCCTGATGTCACTACAAAGAAGTCACATGAAGCCAAGGACAAAGCACCTTCTCCTGTTACCAAAGAATATGGTCCCCACTCTAGCTGAATTTCTCAGAGAAGAAAGGCGTAAAAACCTGACATTTATGTTCTCAATAAAAAGCATAGATGTCAGGTTCAACAATAGAAGGGATCAGCTAATAACAGTTCAACTGAAGAGTGGGTCAGAATTCAATGTAGCAATGGACTAGTTCAGGAGAATGGATGCTGAGCAATTAGGACTGGTTCTAAACCTGATTCCAAGATCCTCTCAGGCTAATAAAGACTTAAGGGGGATAATCGATAGGCTGAGGAGAGCCATCAACAATGAAAGGAGCCTGCCCACAGCATTGGAAAGTCCTCTGAAATTATTCTATAGATCCACTGATGGGCAGGAGAAAAGTATAAGGATCAAAGAAGTTGATGGCCTAAACCTGGAGGAAGCGATGCATGTTCTGAATCAAATAGCAAATCATAAGAATGAACATGTCATCAAATTCAGAGTTCTGCTGATTCAAAGAGTACTGAAAGAGATCGAAGAAACCAGAGCTGATGACGGGAACACTGCAGTAAGGGATGTGCCACTAGTAAAGGGATTCAAAGTCTATCCTAAAATGATCACCAGCCCCATGGGAGTTCAATTCAAAAACAAAAAGGGGGAGATCATTACCTTTTACTGGTCACAACTTGCTGCAGCCAACATTCAAGAAATCAAGACAGTCATTGAAGCTTTGGAAACAAGCAGCAATGTCAACATAGTAAATTTCAGAAAGCTTCTTCAGAGGGATCTAGAGCAGCTGGAGACAGGAGCAGAAGACAACAGACTCAGAATTCCTGATCAAAACCCAGAACAAAGAAGACAAGGCCTTGGAAGTGACTCTCAACCTATAAAATCAAGTCATCCATTGCCCTTTGTCTCAGCAAAAAGAAAAAAGGATTCTGATGTCTAAATACAACATTCTTTTTGTAATAGATGTAGGTTATACTTGTACATAAATTCTTCTGTTAATTCATTCAAAATTCTTTCATGTATTTAGTATTGGTTTTGACATCATCATCAGTGCATCTAAGGATTTATGGTTATCAAATTGAGAAACATAAATAGAGGGAGATTGTTAGAGATAAATGATGATGATGATTATGTAATAAATTGTGCAACTGTAAATACTTAAGGTATTTTATAAACTTTAAGATCAGCACAAGTTTTGCACCCACTGATGATACACTTATTCATCAGTGTATGGTTAATAACTTCACAAGACAAGTCAGAAAACAAAAACATTCAAAGGACTTGACAAAGTGAAGAAGAATGTCTGATGCTACTTATAAACAGTCAAAGTATTCCGCACATCAGAAATTCTAATCAAAGTTACGTTGATTAAGTCCCGTCAGGGGAACCCATCAGGGGGAACCCATCAAGGGAACCCAACAGGGGAACCCATCAGGGTATGATGAAGGCAGACCAACCCGTCAGGGAAACACTTCAGGATATGTCATTGTCAGAAAAACCAATCAGGGCAACCCGTCAGGGGAAATGACCAACATGACATCAGTGGAAGCCATCAGTGTATGTCGTCAGTCATAACCATCAGGATCAAGAAGCACTGAGTGAAACTCAAGTGAAGGTTGAAGCCCTGATCCAGTCAATAAGCATCAGGGGATCCAGAAGCACTAATCAAAGTCCGTCAGGGCTGACAGTCAGTGGATCGTTGTGACAGCATGCACCCGTCATCAGTTCTTACACGGAAATCAACGTAACGTGTTACAAAAGCAAGAAATATCAACTGGAAAGATATTTCTTGAAGTTTGTTTATGATCCAATGAGAACTCTCACGCATTAAATGCACACAGATCAAGGGAAGAAAAGTAGCAACAAAGCATGCAACAGTCTAACACATAAAGTTTCGATGTGACATACTTGCGGCTAAGTTGAGAAGAGCAACACGTCTCAAGCATGTGATTTCATCCCACTGATTTATCATATAAGCAACGGAGCTCTCATTACAAAAACACAGTGATTGAATCTATCCAACAAATCAAACAGACTAAGAAGCACACAACACTAGGAAGCTCAGAAATATATTTCTTGAGAGATTTATTTTTTTAGAAAAAGTTTTTGTAGCTAGTGAGTGTGAGAAGCTGTGAATTTTATTTGCAGAATTTGTAGCTGTAAATCACATTTGTGATTATACAGATTTCCAGAAAAACCCCAAGTTTTAATATAACTATTTTAACTTGAATATGTGTGTTTATTTCTCATAGTTTTTCTATTTGTTTCAACTGTTTTCAGTAATCTCTTTTAAGTTTAAAAGAGAGAAAAGATTCAGGTGTTTGTATTTATCCCCCCCCCCCCTTTCTACAAACACTTGTGCTTATATTGCACTAACAAAATGCACACAGATCAGGGGAAAAAAAAGAAGCAACTAAAGTAGCAGCAGTTTGACACATAGTTTCAAAAAGATAATGATGTGACATATATGCAGAAAGTTGAAAAGAGTAGCACGTCTTAGCACGTGATTTCAACCACTAATCTTCTATATATGCAAAGGAGTTCTCATTACACAAAAAGTGAGATTAATCCAACAGATCAACAAACATAGAAGCACACAAATCACTAGAGCAACTTTGTAATATATCTTGAGAGAAATATTTCAAAGAAAGATTAGAAGCTAGTGAGTGTGAATTAGAAGCTGTAATTTTATTACAGATTTTGTAGTTGTTTAATCACATTCATGATTATACAAATTTCTAGAAAAACATCAAGTTTTAATACAACTAGTTTAACTTTAATCTGTGTGTTCATATCTTATAAGTTTTTCTGTTCATTGTAGCTGTTTCTAGTCAGTGTCAACTAAAGTTTTAAAAGAGCGAAAAGTTTGTAGTGTTTGTATTCATCCCCCCCTTCTACAAACACTTGAGCCTATATTGTTCTAACAATTGGTATCAGAGCCTCTTAGCAGATTTCACTTGCTAAAATCGATCAATAACTATGGCCAACAAAGCTGGAAACAGTAAAGTCCCAATGTTGGAAAGGGGAAAATACTTCTTTTGGAGACAACGCATGACAGTACATCTTAGAGCAATCGATGATGAATATCTTCAAATCTTAGAAGAAGGCCCTCACATTCCAAAGAAGCTCATTCCTCAAGAGGTGGTCAATGGAGGCAGTGTTATGGAATAGTTAGTTCCCAAAACAACTGAAGAGATGACTCCAGAGGAAAGAGAGAAAGTGAAAAAGGATCTCAAGATCATAGGCATCCTATATAATGGTTTAGACGATGATATGCTGAATAGTATAATGAATCTTACAACGTCTAAATCTATATGGGATACCATACAAATCATTTGTGATGGAACGGAGGAAGTGAGGGAAAATAAACTGCAGCTGTTGACACAACAGTATGAGTGGTTCACAATGAAAAATGGTGAAACACTCACTGAAATGTTCGATAGATTTAACAGGTTGGTAAATGACCTGAGACTATATGGGAAGGCCTATGCAAATAAAGATGTGAACAGAAAGTTCATGACAGCACTTCCCATATCATGGGATCCTAAGACGACAGCCATCAGGAAATCCAAGGACATGAATCTCCTAGTCTTGGATAGGCTTTATGGCACCCTAAAGACATATGAACTTGAGGTTCAACAAAGATCTGAAATGTCAGGGGATGCTAGGAAGCTTAAATTTGTAGCCCTGATGGCTGCCAAGAAGGACAAAGAAGAAGCAAGACCCAGTGTCTTGATGAAGCAGCAGTCAGGGGATGCTGAACTTGAAGGGGACAACGAAGCTGACTCCAAGGAAGATGAATATACTCCTGAAGAGTTAGAGGAGCTGGATGAAACCATGGCCTTTCTTGTTAAAAGGTTTTCCAAGCTGAAATTCCAAAAACCTGCGGGATCCAAAAGATTTTTAGCAAGGAAGCCTAGTAGCACTAAAAACTTTATTGATAAATAAAGAATAAAGTGCTACAAGTGTAATGAGATGGGCCACTTCGCAAATGAGTGCCGCAAGGCCACAAAAGAAGGTGAATCTAGAGTCAAAGAAGCTGAAGTGGACTACAAGAAGAAATATTTTGATTTTCTTAATGCAAACAAGAAGGGAAAAACATATATAGAAGAAAGGGAAAGGATTGGGCTAACTCAGATGAAGAAATTGCTGAAGAATATGTCAACCTAGCCCTGATGGCCTCATCCACTGACAGTAGCAGCTCACAAGTAAGTTTTGAAATTTCCTCTAACATGTCTAAAAATGATTGTGTTAAAATTGTTAAGGAAATGACTTGTGAGATAGAGGATCTTTATGACACTTTGAGGAGTGATGTTGCTGAGACTGAGAGAGTACAAAAAATAAATGAACAATTGACTGCAAGAAACACTATCTTAGAATCAAAACTCGCCAGACTTGAGAATCTTGAAAAAGAACTCTCAAGGACATAAAATCTTCTTGACTGTGACATCAAAAGAGAGGAATGGACCTTAAATCTTCTAAGTCAAGAAAGGGAAGTCATAAAGAAATGGAATGAGTCTAGCAAGAAATTGGAGGATCAATTAAACAGTCAAAAATCTGATCCTAAATCTGGTTTAGGTTATGGAGAGACTCTAGTGAAGCAACCTCCCATTGAGGTTGAAAAGGCAGCTAGCTTTGGAAAAAGGTCATTACAAACTATTAAGTTTGTAAAGGCTGTAACAAAGTTGGAAAAAGGGAATGTTTTCCCGACGAGTGAAGCTTCCACAAGAGGTGGAAGGGGCAAGAAACCTAGTCTTGCCAAAGCATTCAAACCTCCAGTCAGAAAAGAACCAAACTGTGCATCAGTGGATACACAGTCATCAGGGGGAAAGAGTGCATCAGTTCATCGTAGCCCTTCATGGGAAAAAGGCCTGTCAGGGGATAGTAAAAAGAATAGGAATGGTAAGCTAGGTGTAAACAAGGATAGTATTTACACTTCCATTCATGAAGCCCCTAGGAAAGTGTGCTGGAATTGTGGTAACAATAATCATCTATCTTTTCAATGCAAAGAGAAACCACAAATTTTGATTGGCACAATTTTATATGCTGATGATTTACCAACTACTAAAGCTTGCTCCTCCAAGGATAAAGCCAAGATAACTGTTGAAAAATCAAAAGCATATATTGAAGCTCCTAAAAAGGAGAAAGTTTTAAATTTGCCAAAACCAAAAGTCACAAATAATGAAAAAGTTGTATCACCATTAACTGTGACTAAACCTAAAGGACCCAAAGCCACTTGGTTACCAAAAACAAATTAAATGTTTCTTGTGTGCAGGGAAAAGTCAAAGGCAGTCAAGTCTGGTTTCTGGACAGTGGTTGCTCAAGGCACATGATAGGAAAGAAAGCCCTGCTCACAGAATTTCAAGATAAGGATGGTCTAGTGATTTTATTTGGTGATAACAGCAAAGGACTGACTCTTGGTTATGGCAAAGCAGCAAATGAGAATGTCTCATTTGAAAATGTTGCACTAGTTGATGGGCTTAAGAACAACTTGTTAAGCATAAGTCAACTATGTGACAAAGGATACATCATTTCTTTTAAGGGGGATCAATGCTTGATCTCAAATGAGAATGATGGGAAGTTGGTCTTGTCAAGGATAAGAAAAGGAGATCTCTACGTTGCTGACTTCAATTCAGTAAGTGGATAATCATACTTCTACAGCAAGGCAACCCCTGATGAGAGCAGATTGTGGCATAAGAAGCTCTATCACTTAAACTTCAAGGCCATAAATGATTTGGTGAAGAGAGAGTTGGTAACTGGACTACCTCAAATGGAATTCATCCAAGAAGGATTATGTTCAGCTTGTTAACAAGGGAAGCAAAGGAAAACATCCTTTGTCAGCAAGGAAGACACAATGAATAAAGTTCCAATTCAGCAGCTACATATGGATCTCTTTGGCCCTGTCAATATTATGTCAATGTAAAAGAAAAGATTTGCAATGGTCATTGTGGATGACTACCCCAGATACACTTGGGTGAAGTTTCAAAATGCTAAATCAGAAGTTCCTCAGCAAATCATTGACCACATTAAGAAAGTGGAAATTGAGTCAAGGTCAATGGTTAGAATTTTGAGGACAGACAATGGAACTGAATTCAAGAATGCGGCAGTTGATGGATTTTGTGTGGAGAAAGGCATCAATCATACATTTTATGCTCCAAGGACTCCTCAACAGAATGGTGTAGTGGAAAGGAATAACAGCACCCTGATAGAAGCTGCTAGATCAATGCTAGCAGAGGCAAGGATTCCCACCTATTTTTGGGCTGAGGCAATTTCCGTTGCTTGCTTCACTCTAAATAGGTCATTAATCAACAAGGCTCACAAGAAGACACCATATGAGCTAATGACAGGGAGAAAGCCAAGCATAAAGTTCCTACATGTTTTTGGATGCAAATGTTTTATTCTAAGGAACTTTGGTGAGAACTTAGGAAAATTTGATCCAAAGGCTGATGAAGCAATTTTCCTAGGTTACTCCCTGACATCTAAGGCCTACAGGGTTACAACAAGAGACTTTAGGTGGTGATGGAGTGTATAAATGTAGCTTTTGATGATTAAGAGATTTCTGGACTTAAAGACCCTGGTTTTCGTGAAGAGCTCAGATTTGAAAATGAAGATGAGACTAATTATCAAGAGATTGATGTTGATGAGTGCAGACAAATGGAGAAATTATGCATTCCTAATGTCAATCCAAACATTGTAGAAGCCCCTTCTTCAGATAGAAATTTCTTGGACAACAGATCAGGGGATACTTCATTAGGGGATCATTCATCAGGGCATGCACCATCAAGGGATAACTTGAACCTTGAATTAAGCACTAATTCAGGGGGAGAGTTTTCAGAAGCTGGGAGCACAGACATAGGGAGAGGAGATGACAATCAATCAAGCTCATCAAGATACATCTCTAATCCAAAATGGGCCAGGAGTCATACAACAGACTTAATCATTGGTGACCCAAACAAGAAAGTGCAGACCAGAAAAGCAACATCTAATGAATGCCTGTACGCTTGTTTTCTTTCACAAATGGAGCCAAAGAAATTTGAAGAAGCCATTCAAGATGTAGATTAGATAATGGCTATGCAAGAAGAGCTAAATCAATTTGAAAGAAATCAAGTATGGAAACTAGTGCCTAAACCCAAAGACAGAATTATAATAGGTACTAAGTGGGTATTCAGGAACAAGATGGATGAAGCTGGCATTGTTATAAGGAACAAAGCAAGACTAGTTGCAAAAGGATATCTTCAAGAAGAAGGGATTGACTTTGATGAAACCTTTGCACCAGTAGCCAGACTTGAGGCTATAGGAATTTTCTTAGCCTATGCAGCACATTCAAATTTCAAAGTTTATCAAATGGATATGAAAAGTGTGTTTCTCAATGGGAAACTGGAACAGGAGATGTATGTCCAACAACCTCTAGGATTTGAGAGTTCAAAATTTCCAAATCATGTGTTCAAATTAGAAAAGACACTTTATGGACTGAAGCAAGCTCCTAGAGCTTGGTATGACACATTGTCAAAGTTTCTGGTGGAAAACAAATTCACAAGAGGTATCATTGACAAAACATTATTCTTTAGACAACACCAAGGTCATATGATTTTCGTTCAAATATATGTTGATGATATTATCTTTGGATCCACTAACACTGGACTATGTGAAAAGTTCTCCAAACTCATGCAAAACAAGTATGAAATGAGTTTGATGGGTGAGTTATCATATTTCTTGGGATTGCAAGTCAAACAAGTCACTGATGGAATTTACATTCGTCAAACAAAATATGCCTAAAAACTTCTCAAGAAATTTGATATGGAGGACTCAAAAATAGCAAAGACACCAATGGCCACTGCAACCAAGATTGACCCTGATAAGAACGGAAATAAAGTTGATTTGAAGACTTACAGGGGAATGATTGGATCTTTGTTGTATCTAACAGCAAGCAGGCTTGATATAATGTTTGCAACATGTCTTTGAGCAAGATATCAAGCTGACCCAAGGGAATCTCAACTCATTGCAGTGAAAAGAATCATAAGATATATCAAGGGGACTACAGAGTTGGGACTTTGGTATCCAAAGGAGTCTGGATTTGAATTGATAGGATATTCTGATGCTGACTTTGGAGGATGCAGAATTGATAGAAAAAGTACAACGGGAAGCTGTCAGTTTCTAGGAGGAAGGCTTGTATCTTGGTTCAGCAAAAAGTAGCACTCAATTTTAATATCAACTGCTGAAGCTGAATATATTGCAGAGGGAAGTTGCTGCGCACAAATACTGTGGATGAAAAATCAGTTAATGGATTATGGCCTGAACTTCAACAATATTCCAATCAGGTGTGATAACACAAGTGCCATTGACATTGCTGAAAATCCTGTGCAACATTCCAGAACCAAACATATAGAAATCAAATATCATTTTTTCAGGGAACATGTTATGAATGGAACCATTAAACTACAGTTTGTACCATCCAATCAGCAGTTGGCAGACATATTTACCAAAGCTCTTAATGAAGCCACGTTTTTTAAACTTGTGGGAGAGCTGGGAATGGTGAACTATGTGTCAGGGTCATGGTCAAATGCCTATGTTCTGGTATTCCTAATTCATCTCAAATTTCTGATGAAATTAATTGATATGTGATTATATATGTTATTATTGTAAATATGTATATGTATACTTGTATATTTTGTGTTTATGTATAGTTGTGTTTGTATTTTGACTAATGCATCAGGGTCAGGGTCTCTGTCAAGGTGCATCAGGGTCAGGGTAGTCGACTTGCGGATTAGGGTCAGGGTATCCGGCTCGCGCATCAGGGTCAGGGCATCTGTCTTGTGCATCAGGGTCAGGGTATGTAAATACAATGAGCATTAGGGTAAGGTAAAATGTTTTTAACTGCATCAGGGGATTACAGTCAGTTAAGTGTTGACAACTCATCAAAAAGTTTTTCTCTCTCTGATGACGTGTCATCACAGAACTGAAACGACTCCCTGATTGCGTGTTTTCAGGAGCAGTTTTCAAACGTCAATAGGCGGGTATTTATACTCTATCTCTCCCACCTTTTAAAATACCTTAAAACATTTAATCCTTCTCTGATATTTTCTCGAGTTTTTTTCTCTCTCTTTCTCGTTTTCACAGAAACCCTAGAACTTGAAACCTTCAAACAACATCAATGGCACCCAACAACTCTCAACAAATCCCAAGGAATCTAGTAGTTTCACCCACAAACTATGTGGGTTTCTCAGACATTGATGGGGTAAATGATTGCTTCAAGCCAATGATGAACTATCTACTCAATTCGGGGTATAATCGAGCAATCTTCACTGATGAAGAAATGTCTGGAGAAGCACTTTCACAGCTTTGGTCAAGTGCTCGATTCATGAACTCTACAACAAGACCAGATGTTGTGAAAGTGATTTCATTCAAGATCTCCTCAGAGAAAGGAAAAATAACTCCTTCAAGGATTAACTTAGCACTGGGGTTACCGACACAGGACTTCATGGAAGTCCCTAAGGATGCTGAACTGCTCAACTTCTTGAGAGAACTGGGCTATAATGCTACTCCTAGCGCAGTGTTACAGTTCAAGGACCTCAAGAGGGTGAACGTGAAGCGGGAGATCTCTTACCTTTTCGACACCATCACCAAGGTGTTTTCAGGTAAGTGTTCTAATTTTGAGGTAATTACCTCTTTAACTTTGAAAATAGCATATGCAATAATTAGAAATGTAAATATAAATATAGGAAAATTAATTTTTGATGACCTTGTAAATAAATTAGGTAGTTTTAATTCCAGGAAATCAAAAGTTTATTATGCTAGATTTATGTATATGATTATTAAAGATCAAATTACTAATTTGTCTTTTGAGAATGATATCACTATACAGACATACAAGCAAACAAAAAAATTGTTTGTAGAAATAATAAAGAAATCATATACAGCCGAACCATTTGCACTTCCACTGTATATGGTACAGGTAGTAAATTTTTCATCCTCTACTTTCCAACCTGTAAATTCCTCATCTTTATCTACAATGGCACAGAACACAACCACTTCTCTGCCTACCCAAGTAGAACAACCAATTTCAACACAACCACTCTCTATAGCCCAACCCATAGTCTCCGAAAAGACTATTGGGATTAAAAGAAAACCCAGTGAAGTTACCACAACAACTGAGGGGGAGCAAGGAGAGAGAGTGATTGGCTACAGGCGTAAGAAGAAGAAGGGAGCCACGAGTGTTACCCAAAAGCCTGACCAGGCAGTATCCTGTCAAAAGGATATTGCCTTTTGTTAGGTTTTAGAACATTTGATGATGATTGTCTGTAGATTACTTAGATATACAAATGTATAGAAAGTGTTAATTAGTAACACTGAAGTTTTGTAGCCAGTAGTTATCTCTTTGTTTGTAATTCATTCATTCTTTATAAAGAGATACAATTATTCTTTATTTGTAAGTAACTGCTGGAATGGAGTATCAAAGCTTCAGCAAGTCAAAGTGTGTATTTGGTCCGTTGGAGTTTACAAAAAGGCTTATCGGAGACTAGGAAAAACTTGTCAAAGACTAAGGATTTTATCTATCAGAGACTAGTTTTACCTATCAGAGACTAAGGCTTACGTCATCAGAGACTAAGTTTAAAAGCATTGGAGACTAAAGCTTACGTCATCGGAGACTAAGTATAAAAGCATCAGAGACTAAGCTGACGTCATCAGAGACTAAGCCTAAAAGGATCGAAGACTAAATAACTCTATCGGAGACTACACAACCTGACATCATCAGGGACTAAAAGACCAGAGACTAGTGATGACGTCACCAGAGACTAAAGATGAAGCATCAGGGACTAATCATGATTTATTTCCTGATAAGATACAGAGTTCGAATTGAAGACGTAGCTGGTAAGGAAACAAGCCAAAAATTTGTTCCTAATCAAAAAGGAAAGATTGTGTTTAATTCGAATAAGGAAGCTGAATCATTGTTGATTTAGAATAGAAACTGAGAATTTCAGTTTTTAGAGAAGCTGTAATTAGGTTTACAGAGAGTTGTAATTCAAAGCTGTATAGAATTCATAGTTTTGTATCTTTACTATACAAAAAAGAAAAGAAGATGATGATCACATTGTTGTGATTGTTAAAATTTGTATTCAATTGTTAAAGAAATAAAAAGCAATTGTTTATAAATTGATTTGAATTCTTGTTCTTATTATTCCGCAAGAAAAGTTAATTTCTTAAAGAACAAGTAATCGAAAAGAATTCAAAGAACTTGTATTCAACCCCCCTTCTACAAGTTATCAGCTATCTCACTGGGAAACCTATAATTGAATTTATTCAATTAACACGTTCCAAGAGATGGCAAACGATGAAGCAAGCAGCTCTAGCATAATGGCTTATGCAGGAAGTCGTGATGGTGGAACCAGGATTCCAATTCTTAAAAGAGAAGAATATCCTATGTGGAAGCAAAAGATGTACATGCACTTGAGAGCAACAGATCCAGATTATATTGATAGGATTGAGAAGGATCCATATCTACCCAGGAAATTTATTCCTGCTAAAACTGTTGAAGGATCTGTTGTGGCTAAACACTTTGAACTTGCTCCTGAAAGTGATTATACAAACCAAGACAAGTTGCAAGTGTTAAAGGATGCTAAGGTGATGAACATACTTTACAATGGTATTGACAAAAATATGTTCACAAGCATCATTAATTGCACGACATCTAAACAACTCTGGGACACCATCAAAGTCCTGTGTGAAGGGACTGACCAAGTCCAAAAGAACAAGAGATCATTGTTGACTCAACAATATGAGTTCTTTTAAGCAAAGCCTGGTGAACCAATAATGTCAGTCTATGATAGGTTCAATACTTTGCTCAATGACTTGAAGATACTTGGTAAGTCCTATGATAATGAGGATGTCAACACCAAGTTCATGAGATGTCTTCCACCAAGTTGGGATCCAAAGACTACAGCTATAAGAGAGGCTCATGACTTGGACACCCTCACACTGGATAGACTCTACGGCAATTTAAAGACATGAACTTGAAGTAGAGCAACGACAACGCATGCACGGAAAGGATGGAGGAGCTGCGTTGATGGTTGAGACAAGCAAGTCTCAAGAGAAGCTTGATGATGAAACTTCCAGTGTAAGCTCGACTGATGAAGAAACTGAATCAATCACTGATGATGACATGGAGGAATTCATGGCTTTCATGGTGAAGCAATTCAAAAAATTTAGAGCTAGCAAAAAAGGAAGAAAATCATTAAGGAAGCCTAACCTTAAACGTGAGGGTCAAAAAGTCACCTTCGATTTAAAGAAAATAAGATATTACAATTGTGACGGGTTAGGGCACTTTGCCAATGAGTGCAGGAAGCCTAGATCTAATGATAGATCTAAGGATGAAAAATCAAGGAAGTCGGGGAATGACTTGAAGTGACGAGTCAAGTGATTCTACAAAGGTATGTGATACAAATCAGAATTTTAATGTGCTTAACTTAATTGATACATCTAGTATAGAAAGCATACAAAAAGATATGTCTGATTTGCATGTTAGTTTTAGATCTTTAACTATTGAACATACTAATGTAAAAGAATCACGTGACCTTCTTTTGAAAAGAAACAAATTTCTTGAAGAGAGATTGGTACAATTTGACACTATCAAGTCTGACTTAAACAAAGCTCATCATATGATCAATGCTCTGAAAAAGAGGGAATATTACTTAGTAGAGCAACTTGAAAATGCTCAAGCTAAGATTAAACAGTGGAATACTTCCTCTAAAAAGTTGACAGACTTGGTAGAGTGTTAGCCTTTAGAACCCGTTATGGTCATTATGAATTTGTGGTAATGCCTTTTGGACTCACCAATGCCCCTACTATTTTTATGGATTTGATGAACTGAGTTTTCAAGCCATATTTCGATAAGTTCATCATTGTATTTATAGATGACATTCTCATCTATTCTAAAACAAGAAAAGAACATGATGAACATTTAAGAATAACACTGGAGACATTGAGACAAGAAAAACTTTATGCCAAATTTTCAAAGTGTGAATTTTGGTTAAGAGAAGTGAAATTTTTAGGGCATGTGATCAATGAATCTGGAATTTTGGTTGATCCTATAAAAGTTGAAGCTATTGTAAATTGGCCGCAACCAAAGACACCTACCAAAGTGCGATGTTTTTTAGGGTTAGCAGGATACTATCGTCGATTCGTTCAAGATTTCTCTAAGATAGCAGTTCCATTAACGAATCTAACAAGGAAAATAGAAAAATATATTTGGACTCCAACTTGTGAGAAGAGTTTTCAAGAATTAAAGAAAAGATTAACCACCGCCCCAGTATTAAGTTTACCTGATAATAAAGGAGATTTTGTGATCTACAGTGATGCCTCAATGAATGGATTAGGTGCTGTGCTAATACAACATGGCAGAGTTATTGCCTATGCATCTCGGCAACTCAAGGACTGCAAAAAATGTTATCCAGCACATGACTTAAGAATTGGCTGCTATCGTTTTCGCATTAAAAATGTGGAGGCATTATCTCTATGTAGAGAAATGTGAGATTTACACTGATCACAAGAGTTTAAAGTACATTTTTACTCAAAAGGAATTGAACATTAGGCAAAGATGGTGGTTAGAACTGATTAAAGACTATGATTGTTCTATTAACTATCACCCTGGCAAAGCAAATGATGTAGCTGATGCATTAAGTAGATGTGAAAGGTTAAATGTGATAACAATTCAAGAAGAGGTAAGGATGGATTTGGAGAGGTTACAACTAAATGTTATCACAACTCAGCAAAGGGAAGAGATAGAGCAAGAGATTGGTGTAAAACCAAGTTTATTATCTATCATCAAAGAAGCTCAAGAGGAATATATAGAAGATAAAAGAAAAGTTACTAAAGAAGGAGAAGGGAAAATGTCGAATTCATGATGATGGATTAATGAGATTTGAAAATAGAATCTGGATTCTGACAAAATTGGAATTAAAAAGAAGTCTATTATAGGAAGCTCACAACTCTAAGTTCTCGATACATCCAGGTGGAACAAAATGTATCAAGATTTGAAACAAAATTTTTGGTGGCCTAGCATGAAAAAGGAAATAGCTGGATGGGTAAATACATGTCTCACTTGTTAACAAGTTAAAGCAGAAAACCAAAAGCCTAGTGGTTTGTTGCAATCCTTGGATATCCCAGAATGGAAATGGGAATATATTACAATGGATTTTGTAGTTGGATTGTCAGTAACTCAAAAGGGATTAAATACAATTTGGGTAATAGTGGACAAATTGACTAAATCTGCACATTTTCTACCTATTAAGGACACCTATAAAATGGACCAATTAGTCAGATTGTATGTAAAAGAAATCCTTAGTCATCATGGAGTGTCAGTTTTAATTATATCTGATCGTGATCCTCGTTTCACGTCTAGGTTCTGGCGAAGTTTTCAAGAGTATTTAGGAACAAGATTAGACATGAGTACTGCTTTTCACCCACAAACTGACGGGCAATCCGAAAGAATAATCCAAACCTTAGAAGATATGCTGAGAGCATGTTCTTTGGATTTTGGAGGGCGATGGGATGAACATATACCACTCATTGAGTTTGCTTATAATAATAGTTATCATACAAGCATAGGGATGGCTCCATTTGAAGCTTTGTATGGAAGGAAGTGTAGAACACCATTGTATTGGAATGAAGTTGGATAAAGGAAGTTAGAGGGACCTGAAGTAGTTCAACAAACTAAGAATGCAATCCGGACGATCCGAGCTAAGATAAGTGCAGCTCAAGATCGACAAAAGCAATATGCAAACCAACACCGAAAAGATCAAGCATTGGAAGTAGGAGGCTATGCATTGCTTAAAGTCTTACCTTGGAAAGGCGTGTTGCGTTTCGGTCAAAAAGGAAAGCTAAGTCCTCATTTCATTGGACCTTTTAAAGTACTCTGTCGTATTGGCGAAGTGGCTTATCAACTAGCACTATCCCCAGCTCTAGGTCATGTTCATGATGTTTTCCATGTTTCAATGCTATGACCTTATAAAGGAAATCATTCTGGCATTATTGACTACTAGCCTATTGAGTTACAACCAAATTTGCGTTATGAAGAAACACCAGTACAAATTTTGGATCGTCAAGTAAAGTTTTTGAGAAATAAAGAGATTGCACCTGTAAAAGTTTTATGGAGAAACCACAATCTTGAAGAAGAAACATGGGAACTAGAAGAAGTGATGATGCAAAAGTACCCTCAACTATTTCACCAGTAAAGTTTCGAGGATGAAACTTATTGTAAGGAGGGGAGAATGTGACGACCTGGAAAATTGTTTATCTATAAATAATTTATTTATTCATATTTGTTTTCTTATTAACGTGTATAGTTAATATGTGTTGTTTTTGAATGTTTAAATATTTTTGGACCCATAAAAGGATTATAAGTTGTTTGGATGTTGGTTGAGGACAAGCAAATGATGTATATATGTTTGGTAGCCTTTGTTAATTGCTTAAAGGAATGCAAGTATGAGGATTAGCAAGTCTAATTCAAAGCAATTTGAATGGCTTACGTAAGGGAAATGACATGATGAGTATGTATACTAATTAGATTAGTAAGCTGCTTGAGAGGCTACCTTATGTGCATGAAGGACAACAGCTGCTTAATACATATACCCAGCTGTTAAGAGTAATAATGAGTAGCCGTTTTACCGTCCAGATTAACCAATCATTTTATTTCAAAGCTTAATCTCAGCCTCCTATAAATACCTTATTCGGAGGTAACATTTCAATTTCTTTTCCAAAGATTTTCTTTCCTAAAGTTTTTCTTTAAATCTACCATCTCCATATAATTTCAAGTTCTTTCTTCCGGACAATTTCTTTCAAACAGACTGTGATTTCTTTCGTCAAACCAAGAGGTAAGAATTTTAAGTTATCCTCTGTTGTTCCTTTTTGCATGGCATCCGAGAGTAGTAGATATGCATGCTAGGATTTCAAGGAAAAATTAAGCTTTAAAAGAAAGGCTACGTTCTGTTATATTTTCATGTTCATGAAACATCCTAGCTTGAGTTTGTTCATATAAGGCCTTCCATCGAAACAGAGACAAGCTCTAATGTTAGTCTTTGATGAGTTAATGTTAGTCTCTGATGAGTTAATGCCAGTCTCCGATGATGTCACCCTTAGTCTCCGATGGCTTAAGATGACGTCATCAGTCTCTGATGTGATACAGTTAGTCTCCGACATACTAAGGTTAGTCTATGACGAGGATATGTTGTTAGTTTCTAATGGGCAAAGTATGATAGTCTCTGATGACTAAAGTTCTTAGTCCCTGACGAGTTCAGTGCTGAACAAGTGAGTTTGGCGTTGAATATTTTATCCATCGAGGAGTTTGGCGTTGGACAAATCATCCACTGATGAGTTCAGCGATGACTTGGGGAGTTCGGTGCTAAACAAGTTGTCACCCGACAAGTTTGGTGATGAACAGATTATCCCCTGATGGGTAATGTATCCCCAGACGGGTAAATTATTCCCTGATGGATGGATTATCCCCTGATAGGCATGCATCCCCTGATGGGTAAGGTATCCCCTGATGGGTAAATTATTCCCTGATGGATGTATTATTCCCTGACAGGCATGCATCCCCTGATGGGTAAGGTATCTCCTGACGGGTAAATTATCCCCTGATGGATGGATTATCCCCTGATGGGTAATGTATCCCCTGATGGGCAACTTCGTGCCCTGATGATCATTCTCTGATTTTACATAGTCATCTTTCAAGTATGGATTTCTCATGATATACCCACAATGATGTTTTACAGAACCCTTTTGCAACCAATATATTGAGTCTAGCTAAGGACCAAGGCAAGTATATACTCATTCCACTTTCTTTCTTTCTGATTACGTAGAAACATTATTTCGATTTACGTAAATAATTGATGTTAATGCCTATGCAAGATGATGATCTCTTTGATAATTAAGTAACATACGATCATTGATTCGACGTACGTGAAATGATGTTGATTATTGAGCTATGTGTTATTGGGTGTTTGCTAGTTGTTTAAAATCCCTAGCACACCAAAAGATGATAAAGATGATGTAAGGGTGTTGCAATACTTAATCTTGTATGCACACCCTAGCAACTTCCGTATGGATATATAGATCCGCTATTGGCTGTCACTGCTTTTATTTGTTGAGCACATCAATATTACTGGCAGTCACTGGTTTTAATTGTTAGCACGCCAAGGCTATTCAAAATGAGAAAATGTTTACAAGAAGATATATCTATATGGAAAGTTAAGGGGCTGTTGAATGCTTTCGCCTGGTATTCAGGCCAATGATGATTAGGGAATGAGAGACCGAGGCATCGGTAATCAAACCCTCGCAGACTAAATGTTTTCTGCAAGTGACTACGTATGTCAAATGATGGAATTAAATGACCAGGCTGACCAGCTGGGATGAAATTTGATTGTTAAAGGAAGTCAGATAATGATCAAGTTGGTCAGGTGATGCATTATCTGATGAAGAGAGGGCGAATCAAGGTTTATTTGTTAAAGAGGGTTAACCCATTTGTTTTCCCAGTGAGATGACAAGAACTTGTAGAAGGGGGGTTGAATACAAGTTCTTTGAAAATTCTTCGATTACTTGTTCTTTAAGAAACTAAAATTTTCTTGCGGAATAAAAAGAACAAGAACACAAATTTATTTATAAACAATTGCTTTATTGATTTACAATTGAATACAAATCCTAACAATCACAATAATGTAATCGTCAGCTTCTTTTCTATTATGTATAGGAAAAGATACAAAACTATGAAAAACCTATACAGCTTCTGAATTTCTCTCTGTAAAACTAAATTACAGCTTCTATATCAACTGAATTACATTTAACTCAGTTCCTATTCTGAATAAAATTCAGCTTCCTTATTCGAATCAAATACAATCTTTCCTTTTTGATTAGGTAAAGATATCTGGTGAGTTTCCTTACCAGCTACGTCTTCAATAATATTTTACTTTATGTGGAAGACATTCCTTTCTCAATTCGAACTCTGTATCTTTCAGAGATTAAATTACAATTAGTCTCTGATGCTTCTTTTAGTCTCCAACGACGTTAGTCCTTGACGTATCCTTTAGTCTCTGGTACATTTAGTCCCTGATGACTCTTTTAGTCCCTGGTACGTTTAGTCCCTGATGACTTTTCCCTGATGACGTCAGCTTGTGTAGTCTCCGATTGTGTTATTTAGTCTCTGACACGTTAAGGCTTAGTCTCCGATGACGTCAGCTTAGTCTCTGATTCCTTTTTCTTTAATCTCTGATGACGTAAGCTTTTAGTCTCCGATAGAAAAACTAGTCTCTGACAGTTAAAACATTTTAGTCTCTGACCAGTTCTTCTAGTCTCCGATAAGCCTTTTTGCAAACTCTAACAGATCAAATACACAACTTGACTTCTTGAAGCTTCGATACTCCATTCTAGCAGTTAATTACAAATAAAAAATAATCGTATCTCTTTACAAAGAATAAATGAATTACAAACAAAGAGATAACTACTGGCTACAAAACTTCAGTGTTACTAATTAACACTTTCTATACATTTGTATTCTAAGTAATCTAAAGACAATCATCATCAAATGTTCTAAAACGTAACAATCTCCCCCTAATTATGAATATCAGAATGATAAGCATAATTTCAAGGTTGATGATGATGTCAAAACTCAATATTACAATTACTTAGAAAAAGAATAAAGAATTACTAACTACAAATTTATTCTGAACTAAGATCTTTGATCTTTTGTTCAGCTTTCACCAAGACTCAGGTTTAAATCCTATAAGTCTGGGTTCAAAAATAAAGAAAATATAGCTTATTTCAACAAACATACCTTCCAACACAACCTTTTATTTTTTCTTCAGCAATTCTAGCCTTTCTTTCCTATTTCTCTTCAGCAACTCCAGTCTATCTATCAACAACTTTTTCAATATCAATTTAACTTCTTCTTTAGCATCCTTGAGTAGACTAATAAAGCCTTCAATGTGTCTCTCACTGACACTATTAATGTCTCTGTTGTAGTTGAAGAAAACTTTCTCTCCATGGAAAGTCTCATACCATAATCCTAGAGGTTTAGGATTAGCTTCCGGCACTGTATCCACCTTATGCTTCACCTTCATTACCTTTTGAATCTGGCTTCGAAGATCCATGTTGAGATCAGAAGTCTCAAGCACAACAGTCAGCAACCACTCCAGATTTTCTTTAGTTTGTCCCTCCAAGGCTGGCAAGTTTGTCCCTTCAAGCACAACAGTCAGCAACCATACCAGTAATATCAAGGTTAAGAATTAGATAATTAGCAATCATCATCAAAAACCTAGCATAATAAATTTTAGTTTTACTGGTTTTAAGTTTTGGCAACAAGTTTTGCAGAATTAAAAGCCCAATGTTTAGATGTCTACCATACAACACACTAAAAGCAATTTGTTGTGTGAGTGTAGTGATAGCATCATATCCACTGCATTTTGTTGTAAAAGCTTTAGTAATTATGTCAAAGAACAGTGACCTCTCTTGCCTTAGATGGGGTCGTGTAATAGACCCAACAGACTCAATTTCAGCAAAATAATTTAAGTTTTTCAACATAGAAATTATTTCTTCATCAGAGGCAGGGGAGTCAAAGTTTTCATAAACTGGTAAATGTAAAGCATTATTTACAACAGTATGATCTATAGTATAAGTAGTGTTTGCATACCTGAAACTTACCATAGGTGAGTCAGTTTTTGCACCTTGTATGGTAGCAGTGGACGAAATAGCCGTGATGACCTCAGCGGCTTGGACGGGAGCTTCATAAATAGCGTAAGTTAGTGTGGAGTTTTGAAGAAAATCCACGAAGGGGTGGTACTGGGCTTCAAAGACATTCTTATCAGCCACCCCTGCATGGTTGGTCTTAATGAAATCAAAGTCTCCAAACTTGAAAGCAATTGTTTTAGCGGCCATTGCAAGAGATTTGTGAACTTTGGAAGAAACTTAAAAAGAGGGTTAAATTGCAGAGTATTATCAGAGAGAAGATAATTTCAGAGCTTTGAGTGATTGTGATTGCAAAGATGTTTGAAATTTGTTTTATCAATTTGTTAGAAACATTTGCAATTCCTACGGATGGGTAACTACCAGTTTACCCTCGATCGGAGATTGTCCTAATCTCTGATCTGTTCACTCGTAAGAGACTAGAAGAAGATTAGTCTCCGATAGGGTTTACTACCAGGGACTAAGGTAGTCTCCGATAGGATTTACTATCGGGGACTAGTTAGTCTCTGATAGTATTAACTATCGGGGACTAAGATAGTCTCTGATAGTATTAACTATCGGGGACTAAGATAGTCTCTCATAGTATTCACTATCGGGGACTAAGATAGTCTCTGATAGTATTAACTATCGGGGACTAAGATAGTCTCTGATAGTATTAACTATCGGGGACTAAGGTAGTCTCTGATAGTTTAATTTTTTAATTTACAACTATCAGGGACTAGTTAGTCTCTTACTCACTCTAGCTCATATTATTCAATAATCAATCATTTGATTATTCATTTTATCAACTTTTTCCAGAAATAAAATTCTAGCTCCTGAAATTCTGTTTTAATAAAACAGCTTATTTCCAGAAAATTAATTCTAGCTGCATACAACTAAACAACTTGTTTAAAAAAAATTAATCAATTTTTAAAGGCATAATTCAACATTCCTAATTCAGAAACTAATCTAGAAAACGTAGATTCATCTAAAGGTTTTGTGAATATGTCTGCAAGTTGTTTATCAGTTGTTACCCAGTGTAATTCGATATTTCCTTCACTTACATGTTCTCTTATAAAGTGATATCTAATATCTATGTGTTTTGTTCTTGAATGTTGCACTGGATTTTCTGTTATTGCTATGGCACTAGTATTATCACAATAAATAGGAATCTTGGATAATGACATACCATAGTCTAGGAGTTGATTCTTGATCCATAGGATTTGAGAACAACAACTCCCAGCTATGATGTATTCAGCTTCTGCTGTTGAAGTAGAAACTGAATTTTGTTTCTTGCTGAACCAAGAAACAAGTCTGCCTCCAAGAAGTTGGCAGCTTCCACTTGTGCTTTTCCTGTCAAGCTTACACCCTACATAATCAGCATCTGAATAACCAATTAGTTTAAAATCAGATTCTTTGGGATACCATAATCCAAGGTTTGGGGTACCCTTTAGATATCTGAGTATTCTTTTTACAGCAATCAAATGTGACTCTTTAGGGTCAGCTTGAAATCTAGCACACAGGCATGTAGCAAACATTATATCAGGTCTACTTGCAGTTAGATATAAAAGAGAGCCTATCATTCCTCTATAACTAGTGATATCAACTTTCTTTCCTTTTAAATCTTTATCTAGTTTAGTGGAAGTAGGCATGGGTGTTTTTGCAGGTGCACAATCAATCAAATCATATTTTCTCAGTAAGTCTTTGATGTATTTTGACTGACTGATAAATATTCCATCAGGTGATTGTTTAATCTGCAATCCTAAGAAGAATGTTAATTCTCCCATCATACTCATTTCATATCTAGACTGCATAAGTTTTGAGAATTTTTTACAAAGATTTTCATTTGTAAACCCAAATATAATATCATCTACATATATCTGCACCAATATAATATCAGAGTCTTGTTTTCTATAAAATAATGTTTTATCTATGATACCTCTAACAAATTTGTTTTCAATTAAAAATTGAGATAGAGTATCATACCAGGCTCTTGGTGCTTGTTTTAAGTCATAAAGTGCTTTGTCTAACCTATATACATGATTTGGAAATTTGGAGTCTACAAAACGTGGGGGTTGGCAAACATAGACTTCCTCTTCCAATTTTCCATTTAAGAAAGCACTTTTGACATCCATCTGGTACACATTGAAGTCCTTGTAGGCTGCATATGCCAAAAAGATTCGTATTGCTTCAAGTCTTGCTACTGGTGCAAAAGTTTCATCATAGTCTATTCCTTCTTCTTGAGAATATCCTTTTGCAACCAGTCTTGCTTTGTTCGTTGTAATTGTACCAGCTTCATCCATTTTGTTTCTGAAGACCCATTTGGCACCAATAATTGATCTATTCTTTGGTTTAGGTACCAGTCTCCAGACTTTGTTTCGAGTGAATTGGTTCAATTCTTCTTGCATGGCAATTATCTAGTCAGGATCTTGAAGTGCTTCCTCAATTTTCTTTAGCTCAATCTTTGATAGAAAACTGAGATATAAACATTCATTTTGAGTTGCACTTCTAGTCTTGATTCCATCCTCTAAACTTCCAATTATCAAATCTGGCGTGTGGTCTCTTAACCATGGAATTGCACGTGGCAGATTTGATCTTAAAGTTGTGCCTACATTTTCTAGATTGGTGTCATCCATTCTAGCTTCATGATCAGAGAATGCTCCCCCTGAACCATTGACTCCTTCATTATTAGCTCCCCCTAAGCTATTTATTTCTACTGAATCCAGTGTCAATATAGTTTCTGATTGTGCATCAGTAACTCTAGTCTCTGGTAGACCATTAATCTCCGATGGGATACTAATGTTACCAGTCTCTTGAATTCCATCTAACATTCTATTTTCTGATAGAGTATTAGTTCTAGGCACTTCATGCACAACTGTTAGCTCCCCCTCAATTATGTAGGGATCATTGCTATCTTGGGGTTTTTCAGTTGTCTCTGATGGATATTCCCATGCATCCAATTCATTCTCAAAACTGAGAGGTTCATGCAATCCTTGTCTAATCATTCCTGGAATCTTTTTATCATCAAACATGACTTGAATTGATTCCACAATGACCTTTGTTCTTAGATTATATACTCTGTATGCTTTGCTTGACAGAGAATAACCTAAGAAGATTGCTTCATCAGATTTGTTGTCAAACTTTCCTCTTGACTCTGATGAATCTCTCAGTACAAAGCATTTACAACCAAACACATGTAAGAACTTGAGAGATGGTTTTCTCCCAGTCATTAACTCGTAAGGTGTTTTGTTGTATGCTTTGTTAATCAAGGATCTATTCTGTGTAAAGCAAGCAGTACTTATAGCTTCCTCCCAAAAATATGTGGGAAGCTTAGCCTCTTGTAACATAGTCCTTGCTGCTTCAATAAGGGTTCTATTTTTCCTCTCAACAACTCCATTTTGTTGAGGGGTTCTTGGAGCTGAGAATTGATGTGTTATTCCTTTTTCAGTGCAGAATTCATGTACTTGGGAATTCTTGAATTCTGTTCCTCTATCGCTCCTCAGTTTTGGCTTTGCTATAGAGACATGTGATTTGATCAGTAAAAGAAATAAGATTTGCTACATACAAATTTCCTTTTCTTTTTCCAGTCAATATCACATTCCCAGATTCCTTGTCACATACCTGGCATAGGTCTTCTTTAAAGGTGACATGAAATCCTTTATCATATAGTTGACTCACACTTAACAAATTGTGCTTTAAGCCGTCAACCAGTGCTACTTTTGTGAAGATGACATCTCCATGTTCAACATTGCCATATCCCCTTATATGGCCTTTGCTGTCATCTTCAAAAGTGACTTTTGGGCCACTTTTCTCTTCATACTGTTT
>CM025787.1:17049469-17071097 GCA_014636745.2 Centella asiatica | reverse complement strand
TGTTGAGTCAACAGTGAACGTCTGTTCTTTCTGACTTGATCAGTCCCCTCACATAGGACCTTGATAGTGTCCCAGACTTGTTTAGATGTCGTGCAATTGATGATGCTATTGAACATATGTTTGTCTATTCCATTATAGAGTATGTTCATAACTTTAGCATCTTTCAACACTTGTAACTTGTCCTCGTTGGTATAATCACTTTCTGGTGCAAGTACAAAGTGTTCTGCGACAATAGATCCTTCGACAGTTTTTGCAGGAATAAACTTCCTGGGTAGATAAGGACCCTTCTCAATCCTATCTATGTAATCTGGATCTGTTGCTCTCAAGTGCATATACATCTTTTGTTTCCACATTGGATATTCATCCCTTTTTAGAATAGGGATCCTGGTTCCACCATCACGTCCTCCATTATACGCAATCATGTTAGAGCTGCTTGCTTCTTCGTTGTTGGCCATCTCAGAATCTTGTTAATTGAGTATCTTCAATTAGTGGCTCTGATACCAATTGTTTTCCCAGTGAGATGACCTGGAACTTGTAGAAGGGGGGGGTTGAATACAAGTTCTCACAACTTTTTCAATTTCTTGTTCTTTAAGAAATTAAACTTTTCTGCGGAATATAAAGAACAAGATCAAAACTTTATAAACAATTGTTTTTATTGATTTAACAATTGATTACAAGTTTTCTAACAATCAAAACAAGCTTTTGATCGTCAGCTTCTATTCTGTATATTTAGAGATAATACAACCCCTTTCAATTCTCTATTCTATACATACACAGCTTCGTATTCCTTTTCTGTAATTTATAATTACAGCTTCTAAAACTAAGTTATTAAAAACCTAGCTTCCTAATTCAAATCAAATACAATCTTTCCAATTGAAAGATTTCTAACAAGTTTCCTTATCAGCTACGTCTTCAATAAAGTCTACGTGTGCATGGAAGACTTTCCTTCTTTGATTTGAACTTTAACTCCATCAGTGATTAAGTCTTCGACTAATCTCCGATAGCTTCTTTAATTAGTCCCTGATCACTTCTAGTAATCTCCGATGCTTTACATCGAGTAATCTCTGATGTTTTACTTCGAGTAATCTCCGATGCTTTGGCTTTAGTCTCTGGTGACGTCAGCTTTTAATCTCCGAGGTATTGTTTTAATCTCTGATGACGTCAGCATTAATCTCTGACTCTTTAGTTACAATCCCCGATGACGTAAGCTTTAATCTCCGATGACCAATCCTTCAATCTCCGATGAACAAAACATTTTAATCTCCGATGAAGGATTCTTCAATCTCCGATGGGCAAAGTCCAATCTCTGATGAACAAAACTTTATTCTCTGATAGACTTTTCCCTTAATCTACGACAAGCCAAAATCAATCTCCGAAGGACTAATTAATTTAAACAACTTGTTGAACAGACTCAACAAGTATTCCAGCAGTACATACAAAAGAAATGAACCTATCTCTTTATTATAATGACTAATTTACAAATAAGAGATACTACTGCTAGCTACAAAACTAAAGTGTCACAAACCAACACTTTTCGGTACATTTGTATTCCTAAGTATTCTAAAGACAATCATCATCAAATGTTCATAAAACCTAACATAGAAAGACATGTCATGTATGTGGTAACCCCAATCACATAGCTGTTAACTGTAGGAGTAAAAATAAAATTCCTATAACTGAGACTGCACCTTCAAAGAGAATATGTGAACATGGCGATGTCATCTTCACTGAAGTAGCACAAGTTGATGGCTTAAAGCACAATTTACTAAGTGTGAGTCAACTATGTGATAAGGGATTCAATGTCACCTTCAAAGAAGATAAATGTTTGGTGTGTGACAAAGAATCTGATAATGTGATTTTGACAGGGAAAAGAAAAGGAAATTTGTATGTTGCAAATCTTATTTCTTTTGATGATCAAATCACACGTCTGTATAGCAAAGCTTCAACTGATGAAAGTTGGCTTTGGCATAAGAAGCTTTCCCACTTGAATTTCAAGAACATCAACAAGCTTGTGAGGAAAGGACTGGTAGCTGGCATTCCACAATTGGAATTTACACAAGATGGATTGTGTGATTCATGCCCGAAAGGGAAACAAAGAAGTGTGTCATTCAAAAGCAAACCAGCAATATCAATCACTGACCCTTTACAGTTGTTGCACATGGATTTATTTGGTCAAGTGAATGTGATGTCAATCTTAAGAAATAGATATGCTTTGGTTATTGTGGATGATCACATGAGGTATACTTTGGTAAAATACCTCCATACAAAAAATAAAGCTGCTCAGTTGATAATTGATCATATCAAAAAGATAAAAACTGAGTCAGGAAAAGCAGTAAGGGTGATAAGGAGTGATAGAGGAACAGAATTCAAGAATTCCCAAGTTATTGAATTCTGCACTAAAAAAAGAATAACTCATCAATTCTCAGCTCCAAGCACCCCTCAACACAATGGAGTTGTTGAGAGGAAAAATAGAACCCTTATTGAAGCATCAAGGACTATGTTACAAGAGGCTAAGCTTCCCACATATTTTTGGGAGGAAGCTATAAGCACTGCTTGCTTTACACAGAATAGATCCTTGATAAACAAAGCATACAACAAAACACCTTACGAGTTAATGACTGGGAGAAAACCAACTCTCAAGTTCTTACATGTGTTTGGTTGTAAATGCTTTGTACTGAGAGATTCATCAGAGTCAAGAGGAAAGTTTGACAACAAGTCTGGTGAGGCAATCTTCTTAGGTTATTCTTTGTCAAGTAAAGCATACAGAGTATATAATCTAAGAACAAAGGTCATTGTGGAATCAATTCAAGTTGTATTAGATGATAAAAAGATTCCAGGAATGATTGGACAAGGATTGCATGAAGCTCTCAGTTTTGAGAATGAATTGGATGCATGGGAATATCCATCAGAGACTACTGAAAAACCCGAAAATAGCAATGATCCCTACATAATTGAGGGGGAGTTAACTGTTGTGCATGAAGTACCAAGAACTAATACTCTATCAGAGACTAGAGTATTAGATGAAACTCAAGAGACTGGTGAAATTAGTATTCCATCGGAGACTAATGGTTCACCAGAGACTAGAGTCATTGATGCATAATCAGAGACTATATTGACACCAGAGACTATAGAGATAACCAGCTCATGGGGAGCTAATAATGAAGAAGTCAATGGTTTAGGGGGAGAAGTTTCTGATCATGAAGCTAGATTGGATAACATCAATCTAGAAAATGAAGCCTCAACTTCAAGATCAAATCTGTGACGTGCAATTCCATGGTTGAGAGACCACACACCAGATTTGATAATTGGAAGTCTAGAGGATGGAGTCAAGACTAGAAGTGCAACACAAAATGAATGCTTATATCTCAGTTTTCTCTCAAAGCTTGAGCCAAAGAAAATTGAGGAAGCACTTCAAGATCCTGACTGGATAATTGCCATGTAAGAGGAGTTAAACCAATTCACTCGAAACAAAATCTGGAGACTGGTACCCAAACCAAGGAATAGATCAATAATTGGTGCCAAGTGGGTCTTCAGAAATAAATTAGATGAAACTGGTATAATTACAAGAAATAAAGCAAGACTGGTTGCAAAAGGATATTCTCAAGAAGAAGGAATAGATTATGATGAAACTTTTGCACCAGTAGCAAGACTTGAAGCAATCAGAATCTTCTTGGCTTTTGCAGCATATAAGAACTTCAAGGTGTACCAGATGGATGTCAAAAGTGCTTTCTGGAATGGAAAATTGGAAGAGGAAGTCTATGTTTGCCAACCCCCAGATTTTGTGGACTCCAAATTTCCAAATCATGTCTACAGGTTATACAAAGCACTTTATAGCTTAAAACAAGCACCAAGAGCCTGGTATGATACTCTATCCCAATTTTTACTTGAAAATAAATTTGTTAGAGGTATCATAGATAAAAGCTTATTTTATAGAAAGCAAGGCTCTGACATTATATTGGTGCAAATATATGTAGATGATATTATATTTGGGTTTACAAATGAAAAACTTTGTGAAAAATTTTCAAAACTTATGCAGTCTAGATATGAAATGAGTATGATGGGAGAATTAACATTTTTCTTAGGTTTGCAAATAAAACAATCAACTGATGGAATATTTATCAGTCAATCCAAGTATATCAAAGACTTATTGAGAAAATATGATTTGGTTGATTGTGCATCTGCAAAAACACCCATACCTACTGCCACTAAGCTAGATAAAGATTTAAAAGGAAAGAAAATTGATATTACTAGCTATAGAGGCATGATAGGCTCTTTTTTGTATCTAACTGCAAGTAGACCAGATATAATGTTTGCTATATGTTTATGTGCTAGATTTCAAGCTGACCCTAGAGAGTCACATTTGATTGCTGTAAAAAGAATTCTCAGATATCTAAAGGGTACCCCAAACCTTGGTTTATGGTATCCTAAAGAATTTGATTTTAAACTAATCGGTTATTCAGATGCTGACTATGCAGGTTGCAAGCTTGATAGGAAAAGCACAAGTGGAAGCTGCCAACTTCTTGGAGGTAATATCGAATTACACTGGGTAACAACTGATAAACAACTTGCAGACATATTCACAAAACCTTTAGATGAATCTACTTTTTCTAGATTAGTTTCTGAATTAGGAATATTGAATTATGCCTCTAAAAATTGATTAAATTTTGAGAACAAGTTGTTTAGTTGTATGCAGCTAGAATTAAATTTCTGGATTGAAACTGTTTTTTTTATTAAACAGAATTTTAGAAGCTAGAATTTAATTTCTGGAATGTAGCTGTTTTTTTATTAAACAGAATTTTAGAAGTTAGAATTTAATTTATGGAATGTAGCTGTTATCAAATAACAGAATTTTTGAAGCTAATAATCATTAAACTTGATTGTTGGAAATATTTTGAAAGCTTAAGAGAAAGAGACTATCTTAGTCCCTGATAGTGTTTTTAAATTAGTCCCCGACTGAATTAAAAAATTTGAACTATCGGAGACTAACTAGTCTCCGACAGTCGTTTTTAATTAGTCCCCAACTGAATTAAAATTTGAACTATCGGAGACTAACTAGTCCTCGACAGTCGTTTTTAATTAGTCCCCAACTGAATTAAAAATTTGAACTACCGGAGACTAACTAGTCCTCGATAGTAGTTTTTAATTAGTCCCCGACTGAATCAAAAATTTGAACTCTCGGAGACTAACTAACTAGTCTCCGACAGTTGTTTTTAATTAGTCCCCAACTGAATTAAAAAAAAAAAATTTGAACTATCAGAGTCTACATTAGTCCTCGACGTCATTTTTGGTTAGTCTCTGACTCAATCAAAATGAACTATCGGAGACTAATCGGGTCTAGTCTCTTATGAGTGACCTTATCAGAGATTAGGGCAATCTCTGATCGAGGGTAATCTAGTAGTTATCCTACCCACGATCGAAAAACGGTTCACTATCTTTAGAATTGCAAACGTTTCTAATACTTTGCTAAAAGTAAAATCAAACACATTTGCAATCATAATCTCTCAAAGCTTTGAAATTATTTTCTCTCTGCAAATTCTCTGCAATCTAACCCTATTTCAAGTTTCTTCAAAGTTCACAGATCTCTTCAAATGACCGCTAAAACAGTCTGTTTCAAAGTTCACAGATCTCTTCAAAGTTCGTGGATTTCCTTCAAGACTCCACTCTATCATATGCCATTTATGAAGCTCCCGTCCAAGCCGCTGAAGTTCTCACGGCTGTCTGGTCCACTGCAACCATCCAGGATGAGAACACTGACTCTCCTGTGGTAAGTTTCAGGTATGCAAACTCTGTTTATAATATAGCTCATACCGTAGTTAATAATGCTTTACACTTGCCAATCTATGCAAACTTTGACTCCCCTGTCTCTGATGAAGAACTTCTTTCTATGTTAAAAAACTTATATTATTCTGCTGAAATTAGTTCTGTTGGGTCTATAACACGACGACATCTAAGGCAAGAGTGGTCACTGTTCTTTGATATAATAACTAAAGCATTTACTTCAAAATGCAGTGGCTATGATGCCATCACTACACTCACACAACAAATTTCTTTTAGTGTGTTGTATGATAGACATCTAAACATTGGGCTTTTAATTCTGCAAAATCTTTTGGTAAAACTGAAATCTGGTAATAAAAATAAAATTTATTATGCTAGGTTTTTGATGATGATTGCTTATTATCTAATCCCTAACCTTAATATTACTGGATTGCAAGTTGTACCAACTGTTTTGCAGAGTAAAAGAATTTTTACTGATGTGAAGCATAAATCTGCCAAGGTAAAGGTTCCCTTATTTTTCCCTCCTGTCATGAGAGCTATTCTCATTGACAGGCTTCCAAATCCTTATTCTTCGCAATTCTTTGAGGATTTTGAAAGCTAAAACCCCATTAATCCTCCAACCACTTCACAACAACAATCCATAGCCACCTCCACAGTTTCCCAAAAGATTGTGGTTGTAAAAACAAAGACAGCCGAGAAGCTCCCAATAAAAAGAAAAATAATTGAGGGAGTAAGTGAGGATGAGGGAGAACAAGAACCTGAAGTTCCACTTCAGAGAAAGAAGAGATTAATAACCTTTAGCCAAAAGCAATCCATTGTTTCCCATCAAGCAATGGAGGTTATAAAGAAAAACAGTGAACTGTCACCATCCTCCCAAAAGGATGTTGACATTGAAGAAAGTTCCCAACCAGGAACACACTGTACAAAATCTGCACAACCTCTTGTTCACTAACAAGAGGAAACCCAAAGAGAGCAAATACAAGAAAAGAGTGACACAAGGAGTGCACACACAGAGTCATCACTTGATGTTCCTTAATTTTCAATGTCTGAGGAACAGCCAACACTCCACACTGTACATTCTTCTCCTTCTTCTCCCATACTTGATTCTTTTGATATTACACATTTAAATTTAAATTCTCTTGATTTTTCTCAAGAGGAGCCAATACTCGAGACAAGCTCTCAAATACATTCCATGGATAGATCCCTAGCCCAAGATATACAAAGGGAACCCCCTATCCATGCAGTCACAAGTACTTCTCAAACCCCCGCTTCTGTAGGACAAAGTGCACCCATCCATATGAGTGAGAAAGTGCGAATAAATAGTGAGAGTCAGGCTCCTGACCTGGAAAAAGGAGAGGATATAAACAACCAAGAGAGTCAAGCTTTAGAAAGCTTGAAAAAAGGAGAGCAAGAGAAGCTGGGTGCCCAACCCCAGGCAAAAGGAGAGGGTGTGAACAAGGATGAGATCCTTGAACAAAATAAACGAGAGAAATTTTCAGCAGGTGCATTTTTACAACCTGTTGAAACCAGCTCACAAGAAGCTCAAGTTTCTTCTACTCCCTCCACAAATATCCAAACAGAAGAAACTGGGAACAGTTCAGGCACAGGGGATGCAGCCTTAAACATTATTTATGAGATGTCCAATGCTGATTTTGAAATGTTATATGGTTTACAACAAAGACAAGACCACATTTCTGCATTGAAGACACGGCTTGCAGATGAACCTGTGCACGAAGAAGCTCCAGAGATAAATGTTGATGAATGGTTGGATGCCACCTATTCCAACACACTGGAGGAAGCAACTGCTCATTTAAGGCAGGATTATGTGACCAACATACGGTCAACTGCCTCTGCACCTTCAGTCAAAGATATTCTTGAAGAAGTAACCAAGGTGGATAAGAAACACACAAAGTTTCACCACTACTTGGTTACTGGAATAAATGGTGCAGTGAAGAGAATGGAGGAAAGGATGGAGTTGGAGACAGAAAACCTGAGAAGGTGCTATGAAGGACACTTGTCAAGGAGGACTATCACTGCAATTGATACTCTTATCAAAGACAAGTCCAAAACTGACAGTCGACTTCAAGCCCTTGAAGCAAATATTCAACTCCTGATCCAAAAACAAGACCGAATGGAACAGCTACTGATGCAGGCAATTCCAAATCTGGCCACCTCCTCTCAACCCAAAGATGTTGATGTCAAAATGGGGGAGAGTGGTCCATCCAATGTTCCTGTACAAAAGCAAAAGTCTGGTCTTATTCTTGATGCAGAATTGCAAGCAATGTTGGACAGGATCTTAAAGAAACATTCAGATCTTGAAGCAGCAACAAAAACAACAACAACACAACTTCCAACAACAACAACAACAACAACAACAGCAACAACAACATCTCTTTCTTCCACTGCACAAGCCCCAACAATAAAAGACAAAGGCAAAGGTGTCATGGTTGAAGATTCAAAGAAGAAAACTACTACTCAACCAGGACAACCCAAGCTACTGGGGGATGCCATGAAGACAGCTCACTTTCCTACTCCAGTTGAACTGATAGTGGATGGGAAAGTGGAGTTGGTTGATCCTCAAGAACTGAAACTGATAGAATCTGATGCACTACTAGCTCAGAAACTTCAAGAGGAGGAGGATATGGCAACAGCTAGGGAGGAGAAGGAGGCAAAGAAGAAGAAAATCTTTACAAGGAGATCAATTGCATAGAAAGCAGCCATAACCAAGAAGAAGAATAAAGAGATGGAAGAGGCTGAGAAGAAACCAAGAAGGAAACCTTTGGTCCAGGAATCTGCAAAGAAACCTGTGATCAAGGCAACTATCAAGAAGTCTACCTCTCAAGATCCTCCAAGGTCAACTGAGACTGCTTTGGTGGCTGTGAGTGGACCAACAAAGCCACAAACAGTTACATCAAAGAAGTCTTACAAGGTTGAAATGGCTAGTACAGAAGAAATAATCAAAGCCCTGAAGAAAAGTACAAAGAAGATAGATCTAATAAAGGGTAAAAATAACAAAGATCTTCTCCATGTCTTTTTAAAGGATGGAGAGTCTTTAAAGTTTGAAAAGCCAGCCTTGGAGGGGCAAGCCAAAGAGAATTTGGAATGGTTGCTGACTGTTGTGCCTGAAACTTCTGATCTCAACATGGATTTTCGAAGCCAGATTCAAAAGGTAATGAAGGTGAAGCATAAGGAGGATACAGTGTCGGAAGCTAATCCTAAACCTCTAGGATTATGGTATGAGACTTTCCACGGAGAGAACTTTTTCTTCAACTACAACAGAGACATTAATAGTGTCAGTGAGAGACACATTGAAGGTTTTATCAGTCTACTCAAGGATGCTAAAGAAGAAGTTGAATTGATACTGAAAAAGATGTTGATAAACAGACTGGAGTTGCTGAGGAGAAATAGGAAAGAAAGGCTGGAATTGCTGAAGAAAAAATAAAAGGTTGTGTTGGAAGGTATGTTTGTTGAAATAAGCTGAATTTTTTTTTGTTTTTGAAGTCAGGCTTATAGGATTTAAACCTGAGTCTTGGTGGAAGCTGACCAACAGATCAAAGATCTTAGTTCAGAATACATTTGTAGTTAGCAATTATTTATTCTTTTTCTAAGTAATTGTAATGTTGAGTTTTGACATCATCATCAACCTTGAAATTATGCTTATCATTATGATATTCATAATTAGGGGGAGATTGTTAGGTTTTAGAACATTTGATGATGATTGTCTTTAGATTACTTAGAGTACAAATGTATAGAAAGTGTTAATTAGTAACACTGAAGTTTTGTAGCCAGCAGTTATCTCTTTGTTTGTAATTCATTCATTCTTTGTAAAGAGATATAATTATTTCTTATTTGTAAGTAACTGCTGGAATGAAGTATCAAAGCTTCAGTAAGTCAAAATGTGTATTTAATCCGTTGGAGTTTACAAAAAGGATTGTCAGAGACTAGGAAAACTTGTCAGAGACTAAGGTTTTTTATCTATCAGAGACTAGTTTTGCCTGTCGGAGACTAAGGCTTACGTCATCAGATACTAAGTCTAAAGGAGTCGGAGACTAAAAGCTTACGTCATCAGAGACTAAAGTTAAAAACATCAGAGACTAAGTTGACGTCATCGGAGACTAAGCCTTAAAGCATCGGAGACTAAATAACTCTATCGGAGACTACACAATCTGACGTCACCAGGGACTAAAAGCACCAGAGACTAGTGATGACATCACCAGAGACTAAAGATGAAGCATCAGGGACTAATGGTGGTTTATTTCCTGAGAGATACAGAGTTCGAATTAAAAAAGAATGTCTTCCACGTAGTTCAAGATATTATTGAAGACGTAGCTGGTAAGGAAACTAACCAGAAATCTCTTCAAAAAGAAAAGATTGTATTTGATTCGAATAAGGAAGCTGAATCAATATTGATTTAGAATAGGAAAACTAAAAAAATCAGTTAGAGTGAGAGAGAGAGAAGCTGTAATTAGTTTTACAGAAAATTGTAATTCGAAGCTGTATAGGTTTTTTATAGTTTGTATCTTTTCCTATACAGAATAGAAAAAAAGCTGATGATCATATTTATTATGATTGTTAGAATTTGTAATCAGTTGTGAAATCAATATAGCAATTATTTATAAATTGATTTGAGTTTTTATTCTTTATATTCCGCAAGAAAGTTTAATTTCTTAAAGAAAAAGAAATTCTAAAAGTATTCAAAGAACTTGTATTCAACCCCCCTTCTACAAGTTCTCGGCATCTCACTGGGAAAACACCACTCTAGTGCACTGTTGGAGATGACAAGCACTGGATGGTCTCGTGCACAACTCTGAGATTCATTAATTACTACTTGCACATGATAGTCCTTGGTGAAAAATACACACCGCAGTTCTTCTTGCAGTGAGACTTTCTTGATCAAAATCTTTACAAGCATGGCTGGATATTAACCTTGGTTAACGGGTACTACATGAGTTAAGAAAACAAGTAGTCGCTGGCACACATGCAGCCTCCCGTTGCAGTCACTAAGCACACTAATCTCCTCTTTCATGAATGATTAAATTAATCTCTTAAAGATTTGAGATTAATATATTCGTATCCCTTTGATGGTTTTACAAAGGAACTAGAATCATTGAATTTTGGACATCACATGGAAATAAGACTCAAGCATTAAAAATTCATACCTCATAGGAAATCATCTCATAAACATTTTATTTCTATTTATTTAAGAAAATAAAATTTTGGGTGGTCACACATGTTCTCCCTGCTCATCGTTACAACAATGCAAGGAATTTGGAATTTAGCAAAGGTTGGGTTAGGAGCAAACTCTAGAAACCACCTCAACCAAAGAGAAGAGGTAAACAACAACACAACACAACATGATGCATTTGAGATATTATTGCTACCATAGGATTAGTCACATTTCTTCTCTTTGCCTTGTGGATCCCTACTATACTGTTGGGTCTTAAAAACCAAAAACGAGACAAGTATGGGTCCTCAAGGCTACTAACCTAACCGGACCCAAGTCTTGTTGGGTACCAAAGTGACTCTGCTTATGTATTGTATGTTGTGAGCAAGGAAACAATTTGGTACTTGGACAGTGGTTGTTCAAGACACATGATAGGAGACAAAGCCTTGCTCACTAATTTTAAGGAGAAAGATGGATTTCAAGTAATATTTGGAGATAATAGTTCTGGAAAAACAAAGGGATATGGTTTAGCAGGAAATGAAGTAGTCTACTTCAACAAGGTTGCTTATGTGGAAGGTCTCGGGCACAACTTGCTTAGCATAAGTCAGTTGTGTGATAAAGGGTATAAAGTAACCTTCTTAGACAATCAATGTCAAGTAAGAGATCTTCAAACAAATTCTCTGAAGTTTTCTGGCTCAAGAAATGGTAATGTTTGTGTAGTAGATTTGGCTAAGCTAAGTCCTGCTGAAACAACTTGCTTTCTTATTAAAGCTTCAGCAAATGCTAGTTGGTTATGACATAAGAGACTTTCACACTTAAATTTCAAAATGATTTCAAAACTCCTTGCTAAAGAACTAGTAAAAGGTTTACCTAAATTTTCCTTTGAAAAAAGAAAAACCATGTAGAGCTTGCCAATTCGGTAAGCACACAAAACAATACTTCTTAAGCAAACCTGAAAAATCAAACTCTATACCTCTCCAACCATTACATCTTGATTTGTTTGGCCCTATATCAACTAGTCTTGGTGGAATGAAATATGGATTCATTATTGTGGATGATTTCACAAGATATACATGGGCATTATTCCTTGCTCACAAGAATGATGCACTAGTAGAGTTTGAGAAGTTCAGTAGACAAATGCAAAATGAGAAGGAACTCAGAATCAAGTCAGTAAGGAGTGACCACAGAAAAGAATTTGACTTTGGAGGATTAATGAGTTCTTTGTTAAGCAAGGAATATCTCACAACTTCTCAGCACCAAGAACTCCACAGCAAAATGGAATGACTGAAAGGAACAATAGAACCTTGGAAGAAGCAGGAAGAATATTGCTTGCTGATGCTAGACTCCCTGTGTCACATCCGTGTCCCAAATCGCATATTCGTGAACATGCATTCCACTTGATATTTGACATTTGCATTGTTTTATATTTGCATAAATAATGATATATCAGTCCATATAGATTAAGAATACATCATTTAGAAAGCAAGCTTAATTAGAACGCTTTTAAAAGGAGAGTTAGGATATCAAAAATATAGATTTCGTTCAAGGGGTTAATTAGCGGGTATTATGAAGCTTTTGTGCCATTTCGCAAATACATATTAGTTGAGACCCTTAGTAGAAAAGTAGAAATCTGCACTACTTTTTGGCTGTATTAGGCTGGAATTCTGCACTATTTTTGGGCTGTAGTAGGCTTTGTCTTCAAGTGAAAAAGGCTGGACAATTCTTATTGGACCAAATTAAGCACCTTGCCACCTCATGCTTAATTTGGACTAAACAAGAAGCCACTAGAACAAGGGGAGCAGTCCCCTTTTCCGCTGGAGAACACTTAGGAAGGCTGAAAACCATAAGAGAACAGGGGAGAGCAGATTTCTAGCATAGCAGATTTCAGCATAGCAGATTTATTAATTGTGTAGTTCTTGCATCTGATCAAAGTGAGTTCTTCCCTTCCATTCTTTTGTGTTTAATAACCTGCACTTTAGTAGCATATTGGAGTTATTAGATGTTAAGGTAATAGAGTTTTCAAATTGTTTCAGTTGGGCTAGAAAAACAGTTGCTGCTGCACCTAGTTGCTGCTGCACTTAGTTTCTGCACTTAATTTTCTGCAGCACTTAGTTTCATCATGCATCATAGCCATGTTTCATGCATATAATTAGTACTTATGCATGGTGAATGAGTTTTAAACATGCCAATATGTGTTATAGGAGAAGAGAACTTCGGGGGCAGCGAGAGGGGAGGTCAACAGCGTTAGTTTCGCTGAATTTGTGAGTAAATCCATGGTATACTTATGTGTTATATTTGTGTATCTTGGATGATATATGATTGTTTGCTTATTGTATCATGTCTATATGGGATTACTTGCTATATTTGATGAATTAAATGTGTAATTGACAGTTTGGTGTACAAGCTGAAAATATGTGCTATTGGTAATTGTAATGATCCGAACTATATTTGGAATATTATCGATATGAGGAATTATGTATATGAGCTATGGGTACTAAATTGAAATGAGAACTATATGTATATTGTGCATTTGAATTCATATGACTTAAAGGAAATGGTATGGCTGATATGTTCAGGTATTTGCAAATATATTGGTTATATTGGTTACATGAAAAATAGGTGGACTAAGTGCTGTACGAGGTGAAAACCCGTATGAGCCACCTCTGGGATCCATTCTATCATACTGGCTGGCCAGCAATTTATTTGATTAAACCTACGGGTTCATACTGTTGGTTATTGGAAAGATCTTTGTGATCTGTATACAGGAATTCCCGGGGCAATATTCTGACACATCGAGCCACTACCGTAAAAAGAAAAGAATATAGCATTGCATATTTGATATATCTGAATTGATTTGAGATATATGAATTATATATGTAAATTGTATGATATGTGTGGGGTTTACTCATTGAGTTGCGACTCATATAAAGCGCTAAATGTTTCAGGTTGTGCAGTATAGCTTTTGAGCTGTTTTGCAGCTTTGTGCATACTTCGACGCGACAGAGGTCGGGAAGCCGTGATCACACTCTCTCTCTCCAGTCCATTTGTGCATATAGTTTTTCTTAGAATGTATTTTTTGGGGCTGATTAGGATTTTGGCTTGTAATGTATAAGATATGTTTTGTATAATAGGTTGTGTTTATGTTGTTTAGAAGTGTCTAATATTTCAGATCGTTTGATGTTGAATTTAATGACTTGTTGAATATGGTATTTGAAATGTAATTGCTGTTTATTTGTTATTCGAGTTGGGTCTTTACATCCTGAATATTTCTGGGCAGAAGCAGTGAATATTGCCTGCTATATGCAAAATCGTTCTATCATACATCCAACTCTAAACAAGACTCCATACGAGCTATGGAAAGAAAGAAAGCCCAACATCAACTATTTTCATATCTTTGGATGTCCCTGCCATGTTCACAACAATGGTGAGGAGTACTTAACTAAATTTCAAGCAAAAATCGATGAAGGTATTTTCTTAGGGTATTCCACTCATAGAAAGGCTTTTCGTATTTTCAATAAAAGAATTCTAACAGTTGGGGAATTTATCGATGTAGTATTTGATGAATCTAACCATGAGAAACCAAGTGGTTCACTCCCTTTTATAGCTGAGCAGGAACATGATGAAAGTTAACAAACTCCAGAAACTAAGGAAGATCCTGCTGAAGAACCTTCAGAAGAAAATATTCCAATAGAAAGCACCCCTGCTGAAGTAAAAGATGATGAACCCAACTTGGAGGAACTAAAGCAGTAAGACACTCGAATGGATCTACCAAGGAAAATGAAGTGGACTAAGTCTCACTCAGAAGACTTGATAATTTGCAACCCCACAAGTTCAGTAAAGACTAGAAGATCTACTCAAAATGAAAATAGTTTTCTAAGTTTTCTATCTCAAATGGAACCAAAGAAAATTGAGGATGCTCTTGTTGATGCTGATTGGATCCTTGCTATGCAAGAAGAGCTAAACCAATTCAGCAAGAACAAAGTTTGGAATCTAGTTCCCAGGCCAAGAAATCATATAGTAATAGGCACCAAGTGGGTATTCCGAAACAAGATAGATGAAGATGGAATCTTCACAAGGAACAAAGCAAGACTTGTGGCCAAGGGCTACTCACAGGAGGAAGGAATTGACTATGATGAAACCTTTGCTCCAATAGCAAGGCTGAAGCCATAAAAAATTTCCTTGCTTATGCTGCTTATCAAGGCTTCAAGGTGTTGCAAATGGATGTCAAAAGTGCCTTTCTGAATGGGCAACTTCAGGAGGAAGTATACATTGAGAAACCTTTAGGTTTTGCTGATCATTCTCATCCTAACCATGTATATAAGTTTGAAAAAGCATTATATGGTCTTAAGCAAGCACCACGGGCATGGTATGACACTCTGTTTTCCCAGTGAGATGCCGAGAACTTGTAGAAGGGTGGGTGGGGGGGGGGGTTGAATACAAGTTCTCTGAATACTTTTCGAATTTCTTGTTCTTTAAGAAATTAAACTTTCTTGCGAAATATAAAGAACAAAAACTGAAATCAATTTATAAACAATTGCTATATTGATTTCACAACTGATTACAAATTCTAACAATCATAATAAATATGATCATCAGCTTCTTTTCTATTCTGTATAGGAAAAGATACAAACTATGAAAAACCTATACAACTTTGAATTACAATTTTCTGTAAACCTAATTACAGCTTCTCTCTCACTCTAACTGATTTTTCAGTTTTCCTATTCTAAATCAATATTGATTCAGCTTCCTTATTAGAATCAAATACAATCTTTCCTTTTTGAAGAGATTTCTGGTTAGTTTCCTTACCAGCTACGTCTTCAATAATATCTTGAACTATGTGGAAGACATTTCTTTTTAATTCGAACTCTGTATCTCTCAGGAAATAAACCACCATTAGTCCCTGATGCTTCATCTTTAGTCTCTGGTGATGTCATCAATTAATCTCTGGTGTTTTTAGTCCTTGATGACGTCAGATTGTGTAGTCTCCGATAAAGTTATTTAGTCTCCGATGCTTTAAGGCTTAGTCTCCGATGACGTCAGCTTAGTCTCTGATGCTTTTAACCTTAGTCTCCGATGACGTCAGCTTTAGTCTCCGACTCTTTTAGACTTAGTCTCTGATGACGTAAGCCTTAGTCTCCAACAGGCAAAACTAGTCTCTGATAGATAAAAAATCCTTAGTCTCTGACAAGTTTTCCTAGTCTCCGACAAGCCTTTTTGTAAACTCCAACAGATCAAATACACATTTCGACTTGTTGAAGCTTTGATACTCCATTCCAGTAGTTACTTACAAATAAATAATAATTGTATCTCTTTACAAAGAATGAATGAATTACAAACAAAGAGATAACTGCTGGCTACAAAACTTCAGTGTTACTAATTAACACTTTCTATACATTTGTACTCTAAGTAATCTAAAGACAATCATCATCAAATGTTCTAAAACCTAATTATGAATATCAAAATGATAAGCATAATTTCAAGGTTGATGATGATGTCAAAACTCAACATTACAATTACTTAGAAAAAGAATAAAGAATTGCCAACTTCAAATGTATTCTGAACTAAGATCTTTGATCTGTTGTGCAGCTTCCACCAAAACTTAGGTTTAAATCCTATAAGTCTGGCTTCAAAAATAAAAAAAAAAATTACAGCTTATTTAACAACCAACATACCTCCAACTTCAACAACTTCATCTTTTATTTTTCTTCAGCACATCCAGCCTTTCTATCAACAGCTTTTTCAGTATCAATTCAACTTCTTCTTTAGCATCCTCGAGTAGACTGATAAAGCCTTCAATGTGTCTCTCATTGACACTATTAATGTCTCTGTTGTAGTTGAAGAAAACTTTCTCTCCGTGGAAAGTCTCATACCATAATCCTAGAGGTTTAGGATTAGCTTTCGGCACTGTATCCACCTTATGCTTCACCTTCATTACCTTTTGAATCTGGCTTCAAAAATCCATGTTGAGATCAGAAGTCTCAGGCACAACAGTCAACAACCATTCCAAATTCTCTTTGGCTTGCCCCTCCAAGGCTGGCTTTTCAAACTTTAAAGACTCTCCATCCTTTAAAAAGACATGGAGAAGATCTTTGTTATTTTTACCCTTTATTAGATCTATCTTCTTTGAACTTTTCTTCAGGGCTTTGATTATTTCTTCTGTACTAGCCATTTCAACCTTGTAAGACTTCTTTGATGAAACTGTTTGTGGCTTTGTTGGTCCACTCACAGCCACCAAAGCAGTCTCAGTTGACCTTGGAGGATCTTGAGATGCAAACTTCTTTGTAGATCCTTTAATCACAGGTTTCTTTGCAGATTCCTGGACCAAAGTTCTTCTTCTTGATTTCTTCTCTACCTCCGCCATCTCCTTATTCCTTTTCTTGGTTATGACTATCTTTTGTGCACTTGATCTCCTTGCAGAGATTTTTTTTTTCTTTGCTTCCTCCTCCTCCCTAGTTGCTGCCATATCCTCCTCCTCTTGAAGTTTCTGAGCTAGTAATGCATCAGATTCTATCAGTTTCTGTTCTTGAGGATAGACCAACTCCACTTTCCCATCCACTATCAGTTCAACTGGAGTGGGAAAGTGAGCTGTCTTCATGGCATCCCCCATTAGCTTAGGCTGTCCTGGTTGGGCAGATTTTGATTTCTTTCGATCCTCAACCAAAACACCCTTGCCTTTGTCTTTTGATGTACTTTGGGCTTGTGCAGTTTTTGAGTAGGAGGAGAAGCTTTCTTTGTTGTTGCTACTGTTGTTGTTGTTATTGTTTGTTAGGTTTTAGAACATTTGATGATGATTGTCTTTAGATTATTTAGAGTACAAATGTATAGAAAGTGTTAATTAGTAACACTGAAGTTTTGTAGCTAGCAGTTATCTATTTGTTTGTAATTTATTCATTATTTGTAAAGGGATAAATTTATTTCATATTTGTAAGTAACTGCTGGAATGATGTATCGAAGCTTCAGAAAGTCAAGATGTGTATTTGATCCGTTAGAATTTGCAAAAAGGCTTGTCGGAGACTAGGAGAATTGGTCAGGGACTAAAAAGATTTTATCTGTCGAAGACTAGTTTTGCCTATCGGAGACTAAGACTTAAGTCATCAGAGATTAAGTCTAAAGGAGTCGGAGACTAAAGCTTACGTCATCGGAGACTAAAGTTAAAAGCATCAGAGACTAAGCTGACGTCATCAGAGACTAAGCCTTAACGCGTCAGAGTCTAAACAATTCTATCGGAGACTACACAAACTGATGTCATCAGGGACTAAATGCACCAGAGACTAGTAATGACGTCACCAGAGACTAAAGTTGAAGCATCAGGGACTAATCGTGATTTATTTCCTGAAAGATACAGAGTTCGAATTAAAAAGGAATGTCTTCCACGTAAAGTAAAATATTATTGAAGACGTAGCTGGTAAGGAAACTAACCAGAAATCTGTTCCTATCAAAAAGGAAAGATTGTATTTGATTCGAATAAGGAAGCTGAATTTTATTCAGAATAGGAACTGAGTTAATGATAATTCAGTTGGACTAGAAGCTGTAATTAGTTTTTACAGAGAATTGTAAATTCGAAGCTGTATAGGTTTTTCATAGTTTTGTATCTTTTCCTATACAGAATAGAAAAGAAGCTGACGATTACATTATTGTAATTGTTAGAATTTGTATTCAATTGTAAATCAATAAAGCAATTGTTTATAAATTGATTCGTGTTCTTGTTCTTTATATTCCGCAAGAAAAGTTAATTTCTTAAAGAACAAGTAATTAGAAAAGATTTTAAAGAACTTGTATTCAACCCCCCTTCTACAAGTTCTCGGCATCTCACTGGGAAAACAATTGGTATCAGAGCCTGTAATTGAATTTATTCAATTAATACGTTGCAAGAGATGGCCAATGATGAAGCAAGCAGCTCTAGCATAATGACGTATGCGGGAAGTCGTGATGGTGGTACTAGAATTCCCATACTTAAAAGAGAAGAATATCCTATGTGGAAGCAAAAGATGTATATGCACTTAAAAGCAACAGATCCAGATTACATTGATAGGATTGAGAAAGGTCCTTATCTACCTAGGAAATTTATTCCTGCTAAAATTGTCGAAGGATCTGTTGTTGCAGAACACTTTGAACTTGCTCCAGAAAGTGATTATATGAATGAAGACAAGTTGCAAGTGTTAAAGGATGCTAAGGTAATGAACATACTTTGTAATGGAATTGATAAAACTATGTTCACAAGCATCATAAATTGCACTACGTTAAAGCAAATCTGGGACACCATCAAAGTCCTGTGTGAAGGGACTGACTAAGTCCGAAAGAACAAAAGATCATTGTTAACACAACAATATGAGTTCTTTCAAGCAAAGCCTGGTGAACCAATAACATCAGTATATGAAAGGTTCAACACTTTGCTCAACGACTTGAAAATACTTGGGAAGTCCTATGATAATGAGGATGTCAATACTAAGTTTATGAGATCTCTTCCACCAAGTTGGGATCCAAAGACAACGGCAATAAGAGAGGCTCATGACTTGGATATCTTCACACTGGACAGGCTCTACGGAAATTTAAAGACCTATGAACTTGAAGTAGAGCAACGACAACACATGCATGGCAAGGATAGAGGAGCTGTGTTGATGGTTGAGACAAGCAAGTCTCAAGAGAAGCTTGATGTGGAATCTTCTGATGCTAGCTCAACTGATCAGGAAGATGAATTGGATTCTGATGATGACATGGAGGAATTCATGGCGTTTATGGTCAAACAGTTCAAGAAGTTTAGAGCAAGCAGGGAAGGAAGAAAATCGTCAAGAAAACCTAACCCTAAACGTGAAGGTCAAAAAGTCACCTTCGACTTAAAAAAGATAAGATGCTACAACTGTGATGGGTTAGGGCACTTTGCCAATGAGTGCAGGAAGCCTAGATCTAATGATAGATCTAAGGATGAGAAATCAAGGAAAGACTTTGCTGACAAGAAAGCTAAATCCAAGAGCAAAGCCTTGATTACTGATGGAAAAGATTGGATTGACAGCGACTCTGATGAAGAAGTTGTCAACTTTGCCCTAATGGCTCGTAGTGACGAGTCAAGTGATTTTACAAAGGTATGTGATGCAAATCAGAATTTTAATGTGCTTAATTTACTTGATACTTCTAGCATTGAAAGCATACAAAAAGATATGTCTGATTTGCATGTCAGTTTTAGGTCTTTAACTATTGAACATACCAATGTAAAAGAATCACGTGACAATCTCTTGAAAAGAAACATGTTTCTTGAAGAAAGATTGGCACAATTTGACACTATTAAGTTTGATTTAAACAAAGCTCATCACATGATTGATGCTTTGAAAAAGAGGGAATATTACTTAGTAGAGCAACTTGAAATTGCTCAAGCTAAGATTAAACAGTGGAACACTTCCTCTAAAAAGTTAACAGACTTGGTAGAGTGTCAAACAATAGGTCAAAAATCTGGACTAGGTTATGATGAAAATCTAGACAAGAGTTCAGATTTAAATGATCTATTCGAATCTGCAAACTCCTCAATTAGCAAGCCAAATTTTAAAAGAATTAATTTTGTCTCTCCTGTTTTTGAACCTAAATTTATTAACACTCAAGATCAACAATTCACTGCAAAAACAAAAAGTAATCAAAAGACAGTGAATGTTGTTGATAAGAGTGAAACAAAAAGATTAAATATTGGGTTCATAACAAAGACACAACTAAATAAAAAACTGGAGAATCTTCCAGACAAAAAGGCTGAAAAATTGGTGGAGTTAAGGAGAAAGAAGAAAAATAGGAATGGAAAGATAGGCATTAATAAACATACAAACTATGCTAGAATGTCTGATGCTCCTAAAAAGACATGTCATGTATGTGGTAACCCCAACCACATAGCTATAAACTGTAGGGGCAAAAATAAAATTCCTATAATTGAGACTGCACCTTCAAAGAGAATAAAAGATAAATCACCAGTAAAAAGGTTAGAACATCTTTGCATTAAAACTGAAAATTCTAAGCTTGACAGTCTCTCACAAACAAGTAGCAAGACTAATGATTGTCCTATTGAAGTTAAAACTGTTAAAAGACAATCAACTCAATCTGAGTCAAGTCTTGAGTCTACAACTAGTGAGAAAGAACCCAAGAAAGTCTGGGTTCCAAAAATCTCAAACTAGTTACTCTCTACTGTGCAGGGCAAAAAGAAGAAATCATGGTACTTGGATAGTGGCTGTTCAAGGCGCATGACTGGAGATAAGACCCTACTAAAATAGTATGAAGAGAAAAGTGGCCCAAAAGCCACTTTTGGAGATGACAGCAAAGGCCATACAAGGGGATATGGCAGTGTTGAACATAGAGATGTCATCTTCACAGAAGTAGCACTGGTTGACGGCTTAAAGCACAATTTACTTAGTGTAAGTCAACTATGTGATAAAAGATTCCATGTTATCTTTAAAGAAGACCTATGCCAGGTGTGTGACAAGGAATTTGGGAATGTGATATTAACTGGAAAAAGAAAAGGAAATTTGTATATTGCAAATCTTATTTCTTTTACTGATCAAATCACATGTCTGTATAGCAAAGCTTCAACTGATGAAAGTTGGCTTTGGCATAAGAAGCTTTCCCATTTGAATTTCAAGAACATCAACAAGCTTGTGAGGAAAGGATTGGTAGCTGGCATTCCACAATTAGAATTTACACAAGAAGGATTATGTGATG
>CM025787.1:17001091-17049369 GCA_014636745.2 Centella asiatica | reverse complement strand
CTCTATAGCTAGTAATATCAATTTTCTTTCCTTTTAAATCTTTATCTAGCTTAGTGGCAGTAGGCATGGGTGTTTTTGCAGATGCACAATCAACCAAATCATATTTTCTCAATAAGTCTTTGATATACTTGGACTGACTGATAAATATTCCATCAGTTGATTTTTTTATTTGCAAACCTAAAAAAATGTTAATTCTCCCATCATACTCATTTCATATCTAGACTGCATAAGTTTTGAAAATTTTTCACAAAGTTTTTCATTTGTAGACCCAAATATAATATCATCTACATATATTTGCACCAATATAATGTCATAGCCTTGCTTTCTATAAAATAAGGTTTTATCTATGATACCTCTAACAAATTTATTTTCAAGTAAAAATTGGGATAGAGTATCATATCAGGCTGTTGGTGCTTGTTTTAAGCCATAAAGTGCTTTGTCTAACCTGTAGACATGATTTACAAATTTGGAGTCCACAAAACCTGGTGGTTGGCAAACATAGACTTCCTCTAACAATTTTCCATTCAAGAAAGCACTTTTGACATCCATCTAGTACACCTTGAAGTTCTTGTAGGCTGCGTATGCCAAGAAGATTCTGATTGCTTCAAGTCTTGCTACTGGTGCAAAAGTTTCATCATAATCTATTCCTTCTTCTTCAGAATATCCTTTTGCAACCAGTCTTGCTTTATTTTTGTAATTGTACCACTTTCATCCAATTTATTTCTGAAGACCCACTTGGCACCAATTATTGATCTATTCCTTGGTTTGGGTACCAGTCTCAAACTTTGTTTCGAGTGAATCGGTTTAACTCCTCTTGCATTGCAATTATCCAGTCAGGATCTTAAAGTGCTTCCTCAATTTTCTTTGGCTCAATCTTTGAAAGAAAACTGAGATATAAAAATTCATTTTTTGTTGCACTTCTAGTCTTGACTCCATCCTCTAGACTTCCAATTATCAAATCTGGTGTGTGGTCTCTCAACCATGGAATTGCACGTGGCAGATTTGACCTTGAAGTGGAGGCTTCATTTTCTAGATTGATGTTATCCAATCTAGCTTCATGATCAGAGACTGCTCCCCCTAAACCATTGTCTACTTCATTATCAGCTCCCCCTGAGCTGTTTATTTCAATAGTCTCTGGTGTCAATATAGTCTCTGATTGTGCATCAGTGACTCTAGTCTATGGTGAACCATTAGTCTCCGATGGAACACTAATTTCACCTGTCTCTTGAGTTTCATCTAATACTCTAGTCTCTGATAGAGTATTAGTTATTGGTACTTCATGCACAACAGTTAACTCCCCCTCAATTATGTCGGGATCATTGCTATCTTGGGGTTTTTCAGTAGTCTCTGATGGATATTCCCATGCATCCAATTCATTCTCAAAACTGAGAGGTTCATGCAATCCTTGTGCAATCATTCCTGGAATCTTTTTATCATAAAAAACAACTTGAATTGATTCCACAATGACCTTTGTTCTTAGATTATATACTATGTATGCTTTACTTGACAAAGAATAACCTAAGAAGATTGCCTCATCAGACTTGTTGTCAAATTTTCCTCTTGTTTCTGATGAGTCCCTCAGTACAAAACATTTATAACCAAACACATGCAAAAACTTGAGAGTTGGTTTTCTCCCAGTCATTAATACATAAGGTGTTTTGTTGTATGCTTTGTTTATCAAGGATCTATTCTATCTAAAGCAAGCAATGTTTATAACTTCCTCCCAAAAATATGTGGAAAGCTTAGCCTCTTGTAACATAGTACTTGCTGCTTCAATAAGGGTTCTATTTTTCCTCTCAACAACTCCATTTTGTTGAGGGGTTCTTGGAGCTGAGAATTGATGAGTTATTCCTTTTTCAGTGCAGAATTCAATCACTTGGGAATTCTTGAATTCTGTTTCTCTATCACTCCTTATCACCCTTACTATTTTTCCTGACTCAGTTTCTATCTTTTTGATATGATCAATTATCAACTGAGCAGCTTCATCTTTTGTATGGAGGTATTTTACCCAAGTATACCTCATGTGATCATCCACAATAACCAAAGCATATCTATTTCTTAAGATTGACATCACATTCACTTGACCAAATAAATCCATGTGCAGCAACTGTAAAGGGTCCGTGATTGATGTTGTTGGTTTGCTTTTGAAGGACACACTTCTTTGTTTCCCTTTCTGGCATGAATCACACAATCCATCTTGTGTAAATTCCAATTGTGGAATGCCAGCTACCAGTCCTTTCCTCACAAGCTTGTTGATGTTCTTGAAATTCAAGTGGGAAAACTTCTTATGCCAAAGGCAACTTTCATCAGTTGAAGCTTTGCTATACAGACATGTGATTTGATCAGTAAAAGAAATAAGATTTGCAACATAGAAATTTCCTTTTCTTTTCCCTGTCAAAATCACATTATCAGATTGTTTGTCACACACTAAGCATTTATCTTCTTTGAAGGTGACATTGAATCCCTTATCACATAGTTGAATCACACTTAGTAAATTTTGCTTTAAGCCATCAACTAGTGCTACTTTAGTGAAGATGACATCTCCATGTTCAACACTGTCATATCCCCTCGTATGGCCTTTACTGTCATCTCCAAAAGTGACTTTTGGGCCACTTTTCTCTTCATACTATTTTAGTAGAGACTTATCTCCAGTCATGTGCCTTGAACAACCACTGTCCAAGTACCATGATTTCTTCTTTTTGCCCTGCACAGTTGAGAGTAACTAGTTTGAGATTTTTGGAACCCATATTTTCTTGGGTCCTTTCTCACTAGTTGTAGACTCAAGACTTGACTCAGATTGAGTTGATTGTCTTTTAACAATTTTGACTTTAATTGGACAATCATTAGTCTTGCTACTTGTTTGTGAGAGATTGCCAAGCTTAGAATTCTCATTGTTAATGCAAAGCTGATTTAACCTTTTTACAGATGATTTAACTTTTATTCTCTTTGAAGGTGCAATCTCAGTTATAGGAATTTTATTTTTACTCCTACAGTTAACAGCTATGTGATTGGGGTTACCACATACATGACATGTCTTTCTAGGAGCATCAAGCATTCTAGCATAATTTGTATATTTATTAATGCCAATTTTTCCATTCCTATTTTTCTTATTTCTGCTTAACTCCACTGATTTTTCAGCCATTTTATCTGGAAGATTTTCCAATTATTTACTTAACTGTGTCATTGTCATGAACCCAATATTTAATCTTTTTGTTTCACTCTTATCAACAACATTCACTGTCTTTTGATCACTTTCTGCTTTTGCAGAGATTTGTTGATCTTAAGTGTTAATGAATTTGGATTCAATAACAGGAGAGACAAAATTAATTCTTTTTACAAAATTTGGCTTACTAGTTGAGGAGTTTGCAGCTTCGAATAGATCATTTAAATCTGAAATTTTGTCTAGATTTTCATCATAACCTAGTCCAGATTTTTGACCTATTGTTCGACACTTTACCAAGTCTGTCAACCTTTTAGAGGAAGTATTCCATTGTTTAATCTTAGTTTGAGCATTTTCAAGTTTCTCTACTAAGTAATATTCCCTCTTTTTCAAAGCATCAATCATATGATGAGCTTTGTTTAAGTCAGACTTGATAGTGTCAAATTGTGTCAATCTCTCTTCTAGAAACTTGTTTTTTTTCAAGAGAATGTCACGTGATTCTTTTACTTTGGTATGTTCAATAGTTAAAGATCTAAAACTAACATGCAAGTCAGACATATCTTTTTGTATGCTTTCAATGCTAGATGTGTCAAGTAAATTAAGCACATTGAAATTCTGAGTTGCATCACATACCTTTGTAGAATCACTTGACTCGTCACTTCGAGCCATTAGAGCAAAGTTGACAACTTCTTCATCTGAGTCGCTGTCAATCCAATCTTTACCCTCTGTAATCAAGGCTTTGCTCTTTGATTTAGCTTTCTTGTCAGCAAAGTCTTTCCTTGATTTTTTATCCTTAGATCTATCACTAGATCTAGGCTTCCTGCACTCATTGGCAAAGTGCCCTAACCCGTCACAATTGTAACATCTTATTTTCTTTAAGTCGAAGGTGACTTTTTGACCTTCACATTTAGGGTTAGGCTTCCTTGACGATTTTCTTCCTTTCCTGGTGGCCCTAAATTTCTTGAACTGTTTGACCTTGAATGCCATAAATTCCTCCATGTCATCATTAGAATCCAGTTCATCTTCCTAATCAGTCGAGCTAGCACTGGAAGATTCCTCATCAAGCTTCTCTTGAGACTTGCTTGTCTCAACCATCAACGCAGCTCCTTTGTCCCTGCCATGCATGCGTTGTCGTTGCTCTACTTCGAGTTCGTAAGTCTTTAAGTTCCCGTAGAGCCTGTCCAGTATGAGTATGTCCAAGTCATGAGCTTCTCTTATGGCTGTTGTTTTTGGATCCCAACTTGGAGGGAAAGATCTCATGAACTTGGTGTTGACATCCTCATTGTCATAGGACTTTCCAAGTATTTTCAAATCATTGAGCAAAGTGTTGAACCTACCATAAACTGACGTTATTGGTTCACCATGCTTTGCTTGAAAGAACTCGTATTGTTGTGTCAAGAATGACCTCTTGTTCTTTCGGACTTGGTCATTCCCTTCACATAGGACTTTGATTGTGTCCCAGATTTGCTTCGATGTAGTGCAATTTATGATGCTTGTGTACATATTTTTATCAATTCCATTATAAAGTATGTTCATCACCTTAGCATCTTTTAACACTTGCAACTTGTCTTCGTTTGTATAATCACATTCTGGAGCAAGTTCAAAGTGTTCTGCCACAACAGATCCATCGCGGTTTTAGCAGGAACAAATTTCCTGGGTAGATAAGGACCCTTCTCAATCCTATCAATATAATCTGGATCTGTTGCTCTTAAGTGCATGTACATCTTTTGCTTCCACATCGAATATTCTTCTCTTTTAAGGATTGGAATTCTGGTACCGTCATCACGACTTCCCGCATACGCAATTATGCTAGAGCTGTTTGCTTTATCGTTGGCCATCTCTTGGAACGTATTAATTGAATAAATTCAATTAAAGGCTCTAATACCAATTGTTTTCCCAGTGAGATGCCGAGAACTTGTAGAAGGGGGGGTTGAATACAAGTTCTCTAAATACTTTTCGAATTTCTTGTTCTTTAAGAAATTAAACATTCTTGCGGAATATAAAGAACAAAAACTCAAATCAATTTATAAACAATTGCTATATTGATTTCACAACTGATTACAAATTCTAACAATCATAATAAATATGATCATCAGCTTCTTTTCTATTCTGTATAGGAAAAGATACAAACTATGAAAAACCTATACAAGTTCGAATTACAATTTTCTGTAAACCTAATTACAGTTTCTCTCTCACTCTAACTGATTTTTCAGTTTTCCTATTCTAAATCAATATTGATTCAGCTTCCTTATTCGAATCAAATACAATATTTCCTTTTTGAAGAGATTTCTGGTTAGTTTCCTTACCAGCTATGTCTTCAATAATATCTTGAACTACGTGGAAGACATTCCTTTTTAATTCGAACTCTGTATCTCTCAGGAAATAAATCACGATTAGTCCCTGATGCTTCATCTTTAGTCTCTGGTGACGTCATCAATTAATCTCTGGTGCTTTTAGTCCCTGATGACTTCAGATTGTGTAGTCTCTGATAGAGTTATTTAGTCTCCGATGCTTTAAGGCTTAGTCTCCGATGACGTCAGCTTAGTCTCTGATGCTTTTAACCTTAGTCTCCGATGACGTCAGCTTTAGTCTCCGACTCTTTTAGACTTAGTCTTTGATGACGTAAGCCTTAGTCTCCGACAGGCAAAACTAGTCTCTGATAGATAAAAAATCCTTAGTCTCTGACAAGTTTTCCCAGTCTCCGACAAGCCTTTTTGTAAACTCCAACCGATCAAATACACATTTCAACTTGCTGAAGCTTTGATATTCCATTCCAGTAGTTATTTACAAATAAATAATAATTGTATCTCTTTACAAATAATGAATGAATTACAAACAAAGAGATAACTATTGGCTACAAACCTTCAGTGTTACTAATTAACACTTTCTATACATTTGTACTCTAAGTAATCTAAAGACAATCATCATCAAATGTTCTAAAACCTAACACACTCTATCTTCCTTTTTAGTTATTGAAGGATTCAGTAAAGGTAAAGTTGACACCACTTTATTCATTAAGAAGCATAAAGATAAAACACTACTAGTACAAATTTATGTATATGACATAATATTTGGTTCTCCTAATGAAAAACTTTGTGCAAGATTTGATAAGTTTATGCAGAGCAAATTTGAGATGAGCATCTTTCTTGGACTTCAAATTAAGCAAAGCAGTGATGAAATTTTCATAAATCAATCCAGGTATACCAAAGACCTACTTAAGAAGTTCGGATTGGAGACAACAAGTCCTATGAAAACTCCCATGTCATCAGCAACAAAGTTGGACAAAGATGAGCAAGGTAAATCCCTAGATATAACAAACTATCGAGGTATGATCGGATCCTTGCTTTACTTAATTGCAAGCAGACCTGACATTATGTTTGCTACATGTATTTGTGCACATTTTTAATCTAACCCCAAGGAATCACATTTAGCTTCTGTTAAGAGAATTTTCAAATATCTCATAGGAACTCCTAACTTAGGAATATGGTATCTAAAAGATTCTAACTTTGACCTTGCTGGCTGTTTGGATGCTGACTTTGTTGGGTGTAAAATTGATCGAAAAGCACAAGTGGTACATGCCAATTTCTGAGAAGAAGACTTGTCTCATGGTTCAACAAGAAGCAAAATTTTGTATCAACATCCATTGCTGAAGTTGAGTACATATCAGTAGGAAGTTGCATTGCACAAATTCTATGGATGAAAAATCAACTTGTTAACTATGGGTTTGATTTCAAGTCTATCCCTATATTTTGTGATAATACTAGTGCTATAGCTATTGCTTATAATCTTGTTTTACACTTTAGGACTAAACATATAGATATAAGGCATCATTTCATTAGAGATCACGTACAACAAGGTACTATAGAGATAAATTATATTTTTACTGAAAATCAATTAGTAGACGTTTTTGCAAAACCCTTGGATGAAAATCGTTTTAACAAACTAATAAGTGAATTAGGCATGCTAAATTTAGAGTAAGAGTCTATTGTACTAACATTTTTCTCTTAAGCAAGGACATACATCCTTAGGAATACAATAAACTCTCTGCTCAGGAGAAGAAAAATATCCTGCTGATAACTAAGCAGCCCTTTTCAATGTTGCTGTGTCAATTCATTCCATTCTGATGAAACCTCAAAGATGTTGCTGATATTGAGCATCATTTATCAATGCTGCTGTCTTAATCTACATTGACCTTGCTGCAAATTTCATGAAAAGGGGAGACTCCTCGACAAAAGTGTTGTTTCAGAAACTAACTCCAAGACCTTGCTTATCCTATAAGCAAAAGATGTTCATGCTGGTTACAAATTCACAGTTCCTGCTCATTTCTTGCTCCCAGTGGTAACTAAGACCAGGAAGGACATATTTGCTTGCTATCTATAAGCATGATATATTTTATTTACTATATCCCATCAATCCTTATCACCAGCAAAGACTTGCAATCACATCCTACTGATGTCTCAATGACTTATCGAAAATAAAGTCATTTCCACTTTTACTACCGTAAAAATAGTCCATCATTACTTTAGTCGTTTATTTTCTCTCACTACATTTAATGTCACTCTACCCCATTATCTATTTATGGTTGTTGTCTTTTCGGTAATTAATTCTCACCACTACCCACGTATTTCTCTCCCACTAACTCCTCCACTACTCATCTCAGTAACTGCTCAAAACCTCTTCAATTTCTTTTCACCCCCTATATAAACACTTTCGCCCTTCTTATTTTTTTTAACCTTCTATCGCTCTCAACTCTCTCTTTCTAAACTTCTGTCAAAATCACCGTCTTTCAACCCTAAAATCACCACTTTTTCTAACTAAACACAGCATGATGACAAACTAGCTAGATAAAATTAAGTCTGAGTCTATTGACCTAGACTCCTTTGCTGATGATCAGCAAAATGCTGATGCCCGTGAAGTTATATTGCTGTCGATGAATAGCAGAATCCGCTATGTGATTTCTGCTGACTACCCAATCTATGAAGAAGTAATTAGAAAATTTTGCCAAGGTGTACAAGTCAGAGACAACATCTCTGGGCGAGTTAATGGACAGCAAGTCTCCATTACAATAGCAAGCATCAGAGATGTACTCCAGATGACAAGTCAGGGCTTGCTGCCCCCGCCTACCCTAGTCCTTGTTGTACTAGCAGACCTTGGGTATGTCAGAAATCACAACACCAAGAAGAGGAAGGATTTCTCAAAGAAATGGGACTTCCTCATAGATATCCTCCATAAGACTTTGATGTGCAAGTTCACCTCACAAGATGAGGCATCAGCAAGGGTCATCTCCCTTGTATCCCTGCTGAAGTCTGAGCAGGAAATCAACTGGGCTCAGACTTTCTTCAATTTGCTCAAAGAATTCTTATTCGACAAGAAGAAAACAAAGATCAGACACGGGTGAACACTATCCCTGCTACACAAGGGTATTTTAGGAGACAACTTCCTAGTAGGGACCAGATCAAAGAAGCTCCCCAAAAGCAAGATAATTACCCTCTCTATTTTGCGTAATTACGAACGCAACTCTGTTGCCCTAGTGAAAGCAACTGCTGAAAGGAGGACAAAGAAGTCAGCAGACTATGCTGAATACCTTACTGAGGGACAACAAAATGTTCAACATCTTGTTGAGGAACAACCATCTACTGCAACAGTACTTGCTGTCCAGATCAAACCCAGTAGGAAGAGAGATGTGCTGCTGCTCAAATTCAGCGGCCTAAAAAGAAAACTAAAGTTGTTGCTGCTGATCTTGACTTTGATCCAGCCACCCTCGACTCTGAGGAACAAGAAATGTATGATTTCTTTATGGAATTGTACGATGAAGACGCTGCTGCCAAGGCCATTGCAGAAGGAGGTTCGGATGTTGAGCCTCCTACTGATGATGAGCAAGTATAAGACCAGCAGGATATTTCCTTTGTTATCTCCATCACTACCGTATCAGTAGAGGATGAACTTTTCAAGGAAATTGACGACTATTATCCTACTGATAAGTCACCAGTGGTCACTGCTGCCACTCAGAAGAGTTCATCAGATGAACTTTTTAAAGAAATTGATGCTGTCACCGGGGAGATCATTGTTGCTGATCAACCAACCCTCACTATTGAACTACCATCAACAAGTGATGCTGCCACGCCTACTGAATTGGTGAGCATCACTGAAGTCCTGGAGGTTGTTGACACACCTGATAGTGTCACAGGTCCAGAAGCTAAGGATGATGCTGGTGATGTGGAGATTACTGGAGAGCAACAGCACACTAACTTACGTCTTGCTTATTTGATCAAACTAAAGCCAATCACAGAGGAAGACTTCTACAATGATCAATCAGCAGAGACCAAAACTACCAAACCTTCTGCTGCTCGACGACTTGTCTTGCCTCCCTTTACTATTAGAGTTGTTCAACCATCAACAAGAAAACATATTGCTATTAAAAGGAAGGGCAAAGCCAAGAGAACTACAGAGTCTAGCAGCAATGACTCTGACAGCAACTCTAATGAAGTTCCTACTAAAAGAAGAATGGAACAAAAATCAAAAGAACTCATCAGAGCCTTGTTGATATAAGATGCAGAACAAGCAGGCTTGGATCGCAAGGCTTACCTTGCTGAACAATTTGTTGAAGGACCTAGTGGCCTTTCACCACCACTAGTACTTGCTAAGGGGGAGCTTGCTGAAGAAGTAAAAGATTATGATGGAGAAGATGTCAACATTCTCCCTACTGAAGAGGAGCCTACTGCTGAGGGGGAGTAAGCTATACAGAAAGAGTTAGACATCGAACAAATGGCCAAGGTAATTGCTGCTGGAATCAGGATGGTAAAAGAGACCTAATTGAAGACAACAACTTTGACCTCCAAAATGACTACTATCTTCTCGATTATAATCTTGACCTCATAGTAAGGCATTTTCGATGGATCTTGCTAAAGAGATTGAAAGAGCTTGGTTTTGATGCACCTGTTAGGTACACGTCTTACTACACTCGTGCAGAGAAGGAAATTATGCTATATGAGCACTTTCTGGATTAGATGCTTGCTGAAAAATCCAAGGACTGTTGAGAATGTAAGTAGCATTTATGGAACCTCAGTAGTCTCCAGGAAAAACCTTCAAGAAGAAATCATTCCATTTGAGGCTTCAGTAAGAAGCAGAAGATTATGGCTTGGGTTGACCGATGATTTCTTCTCCTATATGTTGCCTGTTGATTTTATTCTCTTTCTCCCCATGCTTCATTCCTACTGGTGTGGAATGGGTATGTGAGCTATATCAGACTCCTTTTGCAGAACTCCGAACTTCATGGCGCATATTGAAAATCCTTGGAGGGCAGCCTGGAACATGATTGACTCAGATCTACATGTTGATGACACTGATGCTGCCTTTGCCAATAGACTTCGAATGGACATGTGTAGACACAGGTTTCCCAACATCCCTGCTGCCAACAACCCTACTGCCAACATTCCTGCTGCTGAGGGATATATTCCTCTTGTTGACCTCTCTTCTGAAGACTTTACGTGTGCAAGAATCAAAACTTTTGCTTCTGGGAAGTCCACTGTCCCAATAAGGCTTGAAGACTCCTATCCATCCAAGCCTCCTTCTATTGCCTCTAAGCCTATAAAGACAGCTCGCTCGCACTCCAAGTCAAAAAAAAAAGGCTTGCTGAACTTGACTCCATAATGGATAAGGTCTTACCAAGTCTCAACTCACAACCTGCTGAATCTGAACAGAGTTCCAAGGCACCTCCTGCTGCTTCTGAGCTTGAAGACCGAATTAATAAAATTGAGCGTAAGCAGGATCAGATTTTGCACACCCTCAATAAGCTCATTGATTTTCTTCGTGTCATGGAAGATGATATCAAAAAGGGGGAGAGAGATCACGATGCACAACAACAAGATCAAGCTTTGACTCCTGGTCCTACTCCTGTTGTGACTCCCACTACTGTCGCCAAAAGAAGGGTTCCCAAACACATCCCTGACTTTGCTGTACAAATTCTCAATCCTTCTCCATATATGAGACTTTAGAAGGCACTTGAGGAAGTAGATGTGATGACAAAGACGTCAGAACCTGCTGAAAGTCTCAAACTACTTGCGAGTATTAAAGATTCTAAATCCAAGATCAAGAAGTACGAGTTGGAAATGAAAAGGCTCAGAGATCAGTAAAATAAAAGGGAATACAACTGGAAGAAATAAAGGATGGAGAGGAGAAAGCAAGAGAAGGAAGCTCTGAAACGAGAAAGGGAAGAGGCTAAAGAAAGGAGAAGACTAAAGCTATTGAACTTTGGAGAAGAAGAACATCAAGGAACTGCAGAAAGTGAAGATTAGCAAGAATAGTGTTAGGTATAAATGGTGATGATACTTAGAGTTTTGTTTGTGCATCTGTACATACTCAAGGTGTTCCATAAACCTAAGTATATGCACATATTTTGCATCCACTAATGATCAACTTAGTCATCAGTGGATAAAGTATTTCACACTAAACAAGTCATCAGTTGAAATTTCTAAAGGACTTGATAGTGAAGAGGGATGTCTTTTGTTACTCAAAAACATTTAAGTATTTCGCACATCAGACATTCCAAACAAAATCAACAAAGCTTCAATGATAAGGGCAAAGGCATCTTGATTGAGGAACCCAAAAAAAAATCACATACTCAATCAGGGCCTAAGCTACTTGGAGATGCCATGAAGACAGCCCACTTTCCAACACCAGTTGAAGCAGTAATTGATGGGAAAGTGGAGCTTGTCTTCCCTCAAGACAAAAAGCTTGTGGAAGCTGATGCGCTATATACACAACAACTTCAAGAGGAAGAAGAGAGGGAAATGGCAAAGGAGAAGGAAGAAAAAGAAAAGAAGAAAAAGAGTGTCAGGCCAAGATCCTCTAGGAAACCTTAGCCAAAGAAATCTCAACCTCCCAAGGGTGTATCACGGGATAAAGACAAAGAAAAACCAAAATCCCCTGATGCCACCAAACCCAAGTCATCTGAAGCAAAGGATCAAGCACCTTCTCCTATAACATATGGACCACCCACATTAGCTAAATCCCTAATAGATGAAAGGCGCAAGAATTTGACATTTATGTTCTCAATAAATAGCATAAATGTCAGGACTAATAATAAAAGGGAAAAGCTAATCACCATTCAATTGAAAAATGGGTTGTAGTTCACAGTCACTCTGGATTGGTTTAGGAGAATGGATATTGAGCAACTAGGATTGGTCCTGAACTTAATTTCCAAGACATCGATGCTAAACAGAGACTTGAGGGGGATGATCTAAAGGCTGAGGAAAGACATCAATGATGAAAGAAGCTTACCCACAACTTTAGAGAGACCATTAAAGCTATTCTACAAATCAATTGATAGACAGGAGAAAAGTATAAGAGTCAAAGATGTTGATAGGCTTAACCTGGAGGAAGTGATGCATGTTCTAAGCCAAATAGCTTATCATAAGAATGAACATGTCATCCAGTTCAGAATCCTGCTGATACAAAATGTGTTGAAGGAGATTGAAGAAACCAGAGCTGATGATAGGAATACAACAACGTACAGTAAGGGATGTGCCCCAACTAAAAGGATTCAAATAATATCCTAAGATGATCACAAACCCCATGGGTGTAGAATTCAAAAATACAGAAGGGGAGATCATTACCTTTTACTAGTCACAACTTGCTGCAACTAATGTGTCAGAGATCAGATCAGTCCTTGAAGCTTTGGAATCAAGCAAAAATGTCAACATTGTAAATTTCAGAAGACTTATTCAAAAGGAACTAGAGCAGCTTTTAGCAGGAGGAGAAGCCAACAGGCTCAGGATTCTAGATCAAAACCCAGATCAAAGGAGACAAGGCCTCAGAAGTGACACTCAACCTATTGAATCAAGTCATCCATTGCCCTTTGTTTCAGCTAAACAAAAAGGGGGATCCTGATGTCTAAGAGTGTATATTTTTGTAATAGTTATAGGAAATACTTATACATTTTTTTTATACAATAGAATAGATCAATTCAATTTTGTTAAATTTCTGATAGATTATAGTTTTGGTTTTGACATCATCATCAGTGCGTTAAGTTGTTATCAAATTGATAATCATAAATAGGGGGAGATTGTTAGGTATAAATGATGATGATGCTTAGAGTTTTGTTTGTGCATCTATACATACTCAGGGTGTTCTATAAATCTAAGTATATGCACATATTTTGCATCCATTGATGATCAACTTAGTCATCAGTGTATAAAGTATTTCACACTAGACAAGTCATCTGTTGAAAATCTAAAGGACTTGATAGTGAAGAGAGATGTTTTTTGTTACTCAAAAAAATTTAAATATTTCGCACATCAGACATTCCAAACAAATCAACAAAGCTTCAGTGATTAAAACCATCAGGGGATGACAAAGGGAGATCAACCTGTCAGGAAAATGCATTAGGGTATGGCAGTGATAAGCCAAACTCATCAGGGGGAATGCGTCAAGGCTTGATAGTGACATGCCAACCTGTCAGGGGAACTCATCAGGGTATGATAGTGTCAAGTTAACCCGTCAGGGGGGCTCAACACTGCATCAGTGGATGTTTCAAGTCCACATTAGGGCTTGCTATCAGTGGACAGTTATGACTGCATACACTAGTCATCAGGTTTTACACGCAAATCAATGAAGCTTGTTACAGAAGCAAGAGATATAAACTGGAAAGATATTTCTCGAAGTTTGGTGGTCCAATGACAACTCTCGATCATTAAATGCACTTAGATCAGGGGAAGAAAAATAAGCAACAAAAGTAACAGCAGTCTGACACATCGTTCTTAAAGGACATCGATGTGACATATATGCGACTAAATAGAAAAGAGCAGCACGTCCAAGCACATGGGTTCAATTACTGATCTTCTATATATGCAAAAGAGTTTTTTCATTACAAAAATATCCAACAGATCAACCAACAAGAGAAGCACACAACACTAGAGAGAAGCTTTGTAATATATCTTGAGAGAAATATTCAAAGAAAGTGAGAAACTAGTAAGTGTGAAATTGAAGCTGTAATTCATTACAGATTTTGTAGCTGTTTAATCACATTTGTGGTTAAATAGATTTCCAGAAGAACATCAAGTTTTAATACAACTATTTTAACTTGAATATTTGTGTGTTCATTTTAAAGTCATTATATTTTTTCTGATATTGTAGCTATTTCCATCAGTGCTTAGCAAGTTTTTAAAGATCGAAAAGTTTTGTGCATTTGTATTCAACCCCACCCCCTTTCTACAAACACTTGAGCCTATTTTGTTCTAACAATTGGTATCAGAGCCTACTAGCATATTACACTTGCTAGACGATCATCATCAATGGCCAACAAAGCAGGAAATAGTAAAGTCCCCATGTTGGAAAGGGAAAATAATTTTTCTAGAAACAAAGAATGATAGTTCATCTAAGAGTAATCAATGATGAATACTTACAAATTCTAAAAGAAGGCCTCACGTTCCAAAGAAGCTCATTCCTCAAGAGGTTGTCAATGGAGTCAGTGTACCAGAAAGATTGGTTCCAAAGACTACTGAAGAAATGACTCCAGAGGAAAGAGAGAAAGTAAAGAAGGATCTAAAAGTCACAGGCATCCTATATAATGGCTTAGACGATGATATGCTCAACAATATCATGAATCTTACAACGTCTAAGTCAATATGGGATACCATCTGGATCCTATGTGATGGAACTGAAGAAATGAGGGAAAATAAACTGCAGCTGTTGACACAACAGTATGAGTAGTTCACAATGAAAAATGGTGAAACACTCACTAAAATGTTTGACAGATTTTACAGGTTGGTAAAATGACCTGAGGATATATGGGAAGGCTTATGCTAATAAAGATGTGAATAGAAAGTTCATGAGAGCACTTCCCATATCATGAGATCCTAAAATGACAGCCATCAGGGAATCCAAGGATATGAATCCCCTAGACTTGGATAGGCTCTATGGTACCCTAAAGACATATGAACTGGAGGTTCAACAAAGATTTGAAATGTCAGGGAATACTAGAAAGCTTAAATCTGTAGCCTTGATGGCTGCCAAGAAGGATAAAGAAGAAGCAAAACCAAGTGTCTTGATGAAGCAACAGTCAGGAGATGCTGAAAAAGAAAGGGACATTGAAACTAACTCAATGGAGGATGAGTACACTCCTGAAGAGTTAGAAGAACTGGATGAAACCATGGCTTTTCTTGCAAAGAGGTTTTCCAAGCTGAAATTTCAAAAACCATTGGGATCAAAAAGATTTTTAACAAGGAAACCTAGTAGCACTAAAAATTTTATTGACAAATCAAGAATAAAACGTTACAAATGTAATGAGATGGACCATTTTGCAAATGAGTGCTGCAAGGCCACAAAGGAAGGTGAATCCAGGGGAAAGGAAGCTGATGTGGATTACAAGAAGAAATACTTTGACCTTCTAAATGCCACCAAGAAGGGAAAAGCTTACATTGCAGAGGGAAAGGACTGGGTTAACTCAGATGAAGAAGATAATGAAGAATATGTCAACCTAGCCATGATGACCTCATCCACTGACAACAGCAGCTCACAAGTAAGTCTTGAAATTTCCTCTAACATGTCTAAAAATGATTGTGTTAAAATTTTTAAGGAAATGGCTTGTGAGATAAAAGATCTTTATGACACCCTAAGGAGTGTTGTAGCTGAGACTGAGAGAGTGCAGAAAATAAATGAACAGTTGACTGCTAGAAATACTCTTTTAGAATCAAAACTCTCTAGACTTAAGAGTCTTGAAAAAAAACTCTCAAGGACTAAAAATCTCCTTGACTGTGTTGTTAAAAGAGAGGAATGAACCTCCAATCTTCTGAGACAAGAAAAGGAAGTCATAAAGAAATGGAATGAGTCTAGCAAAAAACTGGATGAGCAATTAAACTGTCAGAAATCTGATCCCAAGTATGGTTTAGGTTATGAAGAGACTCTTGTGAAGAAACCTCCTATTGAGGTTGAAAATGCAGCTAGCTTTGGAAAAAAGGCCAATACAACCTATCAAATTTGTAAAGGTTGTAACAAAGTTAGAAAAGGGGAATGTTTTCCCAATGAGTGAAGCTTCCACAAGTGGTGGGAGAGGCAAGAAATATGTTCTTGCCAAAGCACTCAAACCCTCAGTCAAGAAAGAACTAGATTGTGCATCAGTGGATACTCAGTCATCAGGGGATAAGAGTGCATTAGGCCATCGTAGCAAACTGCTCAAGCATGCACCCCTAAGGGTAAAGATAAGAAAATTTTTGTTAAATTAGATGTGTATAATGTAGCTCCTAAAAAGGAGAAAGTCTTTAATTTGCCAAAACCAAAAGTCACACATGATGAAAAAGTTGTTTTACCATTAACTATGACTAAACCTAGAGGACTCAAAGCCACTTGTGTTCCAAAAAAAAATTAAATGTTTCTTGTGTGTAAGGAAAGGTCAAAAGCAGTGAAATCTGGTTTCTAGATAGTGGCTGCTCAAGACACATGACAGGAAACAAAGCCCTGCTCACAGAATTTCAAGAAAAGGTTGGTCTAATGATTTCTTTTGGTGATAACAACAAAGGACTGACTCTTGGTTATGGCAAAGCAACAAATGAGGATGTCTCATTTGAAAATGTAGCACTAGTTGATGGACTTAAGCACAACTTATTAAGCATAAGTCAACTATGTGACAACGGATACATCATCTCCTTTAAAGGGGATCAGTGCTTGATCTCAAATGAAGATGATGGGAATCTGGTCTTATTAGGAATAAGGAAAAGAGATCTCTACATTGTTGATTTCAATTCAGTAAGTGGAGAATCATGCTTCTATAGCAAGACAACCCCTGATGAGAGCAGACTGTGACATAAGAAGCTCTCTCACATGAACTACAAAGCTATCAATGATTTGGTGAAGAGAGAGTTGGTAACTAGACTACGTACCTCAAGTGGAATTCATTCAAGAAGGATTTTGTTCAGCTTGTCAACAAGGGAAGCAAAGGAAAACATCCTTTGTCAGCAAGGAAGCCACAATGATTAAGGATCCAATTCAATTGCTTCATATGGATCTCTTTGGGCTTGTCAACATAATGTCAGTGTCAAAGAAAAGATTTGCAATGGTCATTGTGGATGACTACACCAAATATACTTGGGTCAAGTTCCAAAATACTAAATCTGAAGTACCTTAACAAATCATTGATCATATAAAGAAAGTGGAGATTGAGTCAGGGTCAGTGGTTAGGACATTGAGGACAGATAATAGAACTGAATTCAAGAATGCAGTTGTTAATGGATTTTGTGTAGAGAAAAGCATCAATCATACATTCTTTGCTCCAAGGACTCCTCAACAGAATGGTGTAGTGGAAAGGAAAAATAGAACCCTGATAGAAACTGCTAGAACAATGCTAGTAGAGGCAAGAATTCCTACTTATTTTTGGGCTGAGGAAATTTTCACTGTTTGCTTCACTCAAAATAGGTCTTTGATCAACAAGACTCACAACAAGGCACCATACGAGCTAATGACAAGGAGGAAACCAAACATCAAGTTCCTACATATTTTTGGATGCAAATGTTTTGTATTAAGGAACTGTTAGAATAAAATAGCCTAAAGTGTTTGTAATTGGGGGGGGGGGGGGGGGGGGGGGAATTCAAACACTCAAAACTTTTTCTTCTTTATGCACAACAGAAAATAGCTACTGTACTTTGAAAAACAATAACAGATAATTTGATGAACACACGTATTCAAGTTAAAATAGATTTATTAAAACTTGAGGTTTTTCTGGAACTCTAGTTAATCATAATTGTGATTAATCAGCTACAACTTCTGTAATGAATTACAGCATCTAATTCACACTCACTAGCTTCTCACTTTCTTTGAAATATTTCTCTCAAGATATATTACAAAGCTGCTCTAGTGATTTGTATGTTTCAGTGTTTGTTGATCTGTTGGATTGATATTTTGTGTAATGAGAACTCTTTTGCATATATAGAAGATCAGTAGGTGAACCCACATGCCTAGACGTGTTGCTCTTCTCAAGTTAGCCACATATATGTCACATCGTTGTCCTTTAGGAACTATGTGTCAGAAGTTTCCTTGATGACCTGACTTAGTGAAGAATATTTCTTCCCCTGATGATCAAATCAATCATCAGTGGATGCAAAATTTGTGCAGTTACTTAGGTTTATTGAATACCATAAGTATTTACAGATGCACAATTTATTCTATAAACATCATCATCATTATTTAACTCTAACAATCTCCCCCTATTTATAATTATCATTTTGATAACCTTTGTCCTTGGATTTTGGAGCAGGAGCAGTCACATCCCCTGATGATTGAATTGTTGATTTCTCAGCAACATCCCCTGACAATGGCCTGATAGATTTCTCCCCCTTTTTGACAGCATCATCAGTGGAAGTTGAGAGTCTGGATGTGACTTGAAGAACTTTGTTTAGAGTGTCACCCATGGACATTTGCAGAGTTTCCATGCTTAACATCTGAAAGGTGAGATCAGCAAGTTTCTTGTCAACATTGTCGGCTTGTTTCTTCATTCAGAGTAGAGTCTGGCTGGTCACAAGAGAGTCGACAACTTGATGTACGTTGTTGATCTTATTGGTGAAGTGTGTATAGAGCTTCTTATTTTCAATATCTACAGATTGACCAATCATGATTTGTGACTTTAACACTTTTATCAAGATTAGATCAGTGGTTCTTGAGAGCTCTTGCTTTAGTAACTGTACAGTATCAACCATTTGATTTTGCTGAAAGTATAAATCAACTCCAATGAACTGGGAAAAATCATCTGCTGGAGTATCATCTTCATCACTTTCAGAAGAGCTGGAATTATTTACAATATTTACAGTATATGTATTTTCTCTATTTTCTTTATTTACAAGGATCTCATCCTTATCTCCCTCAGGCTCTCCTTTTTCTGTGTCTTCTAAGGCATCACTCATAGACTCTCCTTTTTCTTTGCCTTCTAAGGCAGTACTCTCATTCTCTCCTTTTGTCAAAGTCCTCTCAGGGGTTTGACTTTTCCTCTCTTCACTAAGTATTCTCACATCCTTACTCAAAATTGTCCTAAAAGGGCTCCTATGGGCTATGAGATCAACTACTGTGGTCGGTTCAAGTAAATTATGTACAGTTACTGGTTCCACAAAATTGATAGGAAAGGGAATGGAAGAAATTTGTGTATGTACAATTGGAGAAGTGTATGTTTCTATAGAGGAAGTATGTACATGTGGGGGAACATAAAGACTTATTGTTGTTGTATATACAGTTGAATTTATGTCCCCTGTTTGATCAACAGTGATTGTATCAAGTAAAAATGAGTTAACTATTTGAGTGTGTTGACTATCAATCACTGTGTCAGGGAGTGTTAGCTCCTCCATGAATTGAGAAAATGGAGAATCTGATTTTATGACACTCAATGTTTATGTCATAATATCTGAAGAAATTTGAGGAACGGAGAAAGAATGAAGTGGTATAGACGGGAGTGTTGGCTGGATCACTGAATGAGGAGGTGATCCATCAAAAGAAGTTGTGTGTGTACTCACTGTGTCAATTATCTGCAAGTGGCTCTCAGAGACCCTGATGTTAGTTTCATCAGGGGCTATAGTCAGTATATGTGCCTCACTCAACTGTGTCCCTGGTTAGGGACTATTTTCAATAACTAATTCCTTTTGAGAGGAACTAGTTAGAAATATGTTTAATTCCTTATCAAAAACAATATCCTTTTGAGAGGATACTGCCTGGCTTGGCTATTGGGTAACACTTGTTGCCACCTTCCTTTTTAATCTCCTGTAGGCAATCACTCTCTCTCTCCTTGCTCCCCCTCAATTAGTGTATCTTCTTCAGAGGTTTTCCTTTTGATTCCCTTAGTCTTTTGGGAGACTAAGGGTTGGGCTATTGAGAGTGGTTGTGTGGAAATTGGTTGTACTACTTGGGAAGGCAGAGAAGTGGTTGTGTTCTCTTCAATAGTAGTTGTTAGAAGAATTTATAGGTTGGGAAGTAAAGGGAGAAGTACGCACTACCTGTTCCATATGCAGTGAAAGAGCAAATGGTTCTGCAATGTACGACTTCTTTATTATTTCTATAAATAATTTCTTTGTTTGCTTGTAGGTCTGTACAATAATATCATTCTCAAAAGAGAGATTAGTAATTTGTTCCTTAATAATCATATACAAAAATCTAGCATAATAAACTTCTGATTTCCTAAAATTAAAACTACCCAATTTATTTACAATGTGACATACCCCAAAATCCCTTAATGGATCAGGGCTTCGTCAAAAGAAGGAAAAGATAACCATACATCCATACATAGCATAACTACTGGATAAGGGCAGTATTAGAAAGTTATTACAACCCAAGAATCATACAATTACAGCGGAAGCTATTACATCATCTTTTAAATACAAACCAAAATCAACACTACTTCTAACTTCTTCCTCCCTCCCTTCAAATCTTCTTTCCTTCCTTCCTCAGTCTTATCAAAAGAATATATAACTTAGTAGTTTATCAACTTTGTTTTCCCCTTATCAGAGGGTTCAGCCTTAGCGTTCTGCCTTGCAAGACATTAAAATTCAACATGGGTGAGCGATTTACGCCCAGCAAGTATATACACATCGAAAAAAATATATAAGCAATTTAAAAGAATGTATCTGGAACATCGAAGGAAGTTCAAGTCTATTTATGAGGCTTGGTGAAGCAATGCCAAGGCCTCGGAAACCTTCAAAGATCATTGAGGATTCACTGATGATACACTACATGTGACCCTCCTTGAAGAAAGACAGGTATACATCCGAGCATAACTTCCTCAAAATATTCATCGGGGGCTAAACCCGTGGATCTGCTAACCATACAGTATACAGCTGGCCAAACTGGACTGCATGATCCCTCTTGTGTGGACTACGTAGTCATTTATCATTCCTCTAGGTCAGGTGAAGAACACATCAGCACCTTTCCCTTCCTCTTGCCAACCATGTGGCATAACCCATTTAAGAGACATCATTCTCATTCATTTGCACAGATATAAGATGGTAACATAGCTGGAATTCAAAGCTCATTTATATCCATGCATCATCATTTATATCATGCTAGCGGAATTTAAAGCACAGCATGCTTATTCATAAAAAAAAATAATTGAAACATAAATCAAGCTTTGCACGCATATCGAATCAAATGATAATGCATTAACTGAAATAAACATCAGATTGAATGTATATATTTGCATCAACTTGCAATTAAACATAAGGTTGTGAATATACTTGCCTCGGTCCTTTGCACTCAACCAAATTAATTTACTCGTGAGTGGAAAATTATGTAAGAATATACATATCACAAGATGAATTAAATATCTTGGTTAAAATATGGGAGAAAATGCACATGTGATGTCCTTAACTTTTAACGTCTCAATCTGATATAAAAGCTGTTGAGGTTAAGAAATCGATTAAAACATCTTAAAATAATTTAAGAAAATAATATTTTATAGTTTTAAGAAAATAATATTTTATAGTTTTAAAAACAAACTGTGCATCAGGGAATTACTACACTTTAACTCATCGGAGACTATGGATGACGTCATCAGAGACTAAACTTAGCCTGTCGGAGACTAAGAAATGACGTCATCAGGGACTAATGACGTCATCTTAATTCTATCGGAGACTAAGAGTGACGTCATCGGAAACTAACTTCTCATCAGAGACTAATGACATCATCTTAACTCATCGGGGACTAATGATGACATCATCAGAGACTAACTCATCTCATCAGAGACTAACGACGTCATCTTAACTCATCGGGGACTAATGATGACATCATCAGAGACTAACTCATCTCATCAGAGACTAATGACGTCATCTTAACTCATCGAGGACTAATGATGACATCATCAGAGACTAACTCATCTCATCAGAGACTAATGACGTCATCTTAACTCATCGGGACTAATGATGACAACATCAGAGACTAACTCAAACCCGTCGAAGACTAGGTTAAGGCCTGTCTCAGATACAGGGTCGTCTTCCTCACTCCTCCATGGGTGGTGCTCTCAACCATAACCACACTTAGGTCAAAACTCATTATTCTCTCAGTGATACGTAACATTTCCTATGGTCTGCAAGCCATCCTAGACACGATTTAGGGTTCAAACTCAGGTTAAAGAATACTCAAGCATGGAGTTGCAATTACTGACAAAAGAATGTTTGGTAGTTAAAGGTCTGTCTACCAGGTGGTTGTCAACAATATTACACCCATCATAGACAACTTTTGAAATAAATGACATTAACTCCGGCGTTAAAATATGCATTAAGTCATACTTTTGGAAATAAATGAACAAGGTATTAAATGCGGTACATATGACCGAAAAAAAGTGTAAGAAATAGAGCAGGACTTTAATGAAATGCTCTTACCTCCTTAGTGGCAAGAAGGAGTTAAAGGCTCTAGTTGTTCTTCCCAAAAATACAGTTGTTTAGAGAGTAAGTTTGGATTTGGTGGTACACCGTAGAGAAGTTTATAAAAGTGGGGCAAGGGTTGTACCAACGTGATATATATATATATATCACCTGTTTAGCAACAAGGGCCATCGGATTTATTTGATATAAGATATTGGCTATGAAAAGAAAAGAAGTGACTGATGAGAAAAAGGTTGGTTGCAACGGCTGCTAGTACTCATCGGTCATTTATCATAGCCCACTCTATGGTACAGATGGAGGTGATGTACATTAAATGCTACTGTCTCCCCGCATTAGGTTTTTAAAAATAAAATGGGTATTGTAGCTAATCTTGCTCACACTTGGTGAGCCCTTTTTCCCGCGTGAACACACCCTCTTATAAGTCAATTCTTGAATGCAATACCCTTTTAAATACTTGAGCTTTAAAATACATTTAAAATCTTTTGGACATCACATTGCCATTGAATTTTTATAATAAAGTATAATTTTATTATTTATAACCAATAAGGAAGTAAACCTTCATGCATAAAATAAAATAAATCTCATAATCAAAATTTCATTGAGATTTTCGGTTTCTCACATACAAGATCATCAAAAATTAATTTACCTATATTTATATGTACATTTCTAATTATTGCATAAGCTATTTTTAAAGTTAAAGAGGTTATTACCTCAAAGTTAGAGGACTTACCTGAGAACACCTTAGTGATGGTATCAAAGAGATAAGAAATCTCCCACTTCATATTAACCCTCTTGAGGTCCTTGAACTTTAACATTGTGCTAGGAGCAGCATTATAGCTCAATTCCCTCAAGAAGTTGAGCAGCTCAGCATCATTAGGTACTTCCACGAAGTCCTGTGTAGGTAACCCCAGTGCAGAGTTAATTATGGAAGGGGTTATTTTTCCCTTCTCGGAGGAAATCTTGAATGAAATCCCTTTCACAGCATCTGGTCTTGTTGAAGAGTTCATAAATTTAGCACTCGACCAGAGTTGTGAAAGTGCTTCTCCGGACATTTCTTCATCAGTGAAGATTGCTCGACTATACCCAAATTTGAGTAGATAGTTCATCATCGGCTTAAAGTAATCACTCACCTCGTCAGTGTTGGAGAAGCCCACATAATTTGTGGGTGGAACCACCAAGTTTCTCGAAATCTGTTGAATGTTGCTGGGTGCCATTGATATTGTTGAAGCGCTAGGGTTTCTCTGAATATGAGAAAGAGAAAAAGAAAACTCGAGCTGATATCAGAAATAGATTAAATGTTTTAAGGTGCTTTAGAAAGTAGGAGAGATAGAGTATTAAATACCTGCCTTTTGACGTTTGAAAACTGCTCCTGAAAACACGTAATTAGGGAGTCATTTCAGTTCTGTGATGACACGTCATCAGTGAGAGAAGAACTTCCTGATGAGTTGTCATCACTTTACTGAATATAATCCCCTGATGCAGCTAAAAGCACTTTACCTTACCCTAATGCTCAATGTATATACATACCTTGACCCTGATGCACAAGACGGATGCCCTGACCCTGATGCGCGAGTCGAATACCCTGACCCTGATGCGCGAGTCAAATACCCTAACCCTAATGTGCGAGTCGAATACCCTGACCCTGATACATCAGTCAAAAACAAATACACACAAACAAAAACACAAAATATACAAGTATATATATATATATATATTTACAATAGTAACATATATAATCACATATCAATTAATTTCATCAGGAATTTATGAGATAAGTTAGGAGTACCAGAACTTTAGGCATTTGATAGTTTGTCTTGTTCTAACTAACTTTTTGACAAGACTTTTATCCAGATATTTTACTTTCATATTACATAACTCACCATGCCCAGCTCTCCCACTAGATTGAAGAAAGTAGCTTCATCAAGAGCCTTGGTGAATATGTCTGCCAGCTGCTTGTTGGTAGGAACAAACTGTAGTTCAATAGTTCCACTCATAACATGTTCTCTGATGAAATGATATCTGATTTCTATATGCTTGTTTCTTGAATGTTGCATAGGATTTTCAGCAATGACAATGACACTAGTGTTGTCACACCTGATTGGAATTTTATTAAAGTTCAGGCCATAATCCATTAATTGATTTTTCATCCATAGAATTTGTGCACAACAACTTCCAGCTGCAATATATTCAGCTTCAGCAGTTGATGTAGAAATTGAGTGCTACTTTTTGCTGAACCAAGATACAAGCCTTCCTCCTAAAAATTGACAGCTTCCTGTTGTACTTTTTCTGTCAATTTTGCATCCTCCAAAGTCAGCATCAAAATATCCCAGCAATTCAAATCCATACTCCTTTGGATACCAAAGTCCCAACTCTGTAGTGCCCTTGATATATCTCAAGATTCTTTTCACTGCAATGAGATGAGATTCCCTTGGGTCAGCTTGATATCTTGCACAAAGACATGTTGCAAACATAATGTCAGGCATGCCTGCTATTAGATACAGGAGAGATCCAATCATTCCCCTGTAAGTGTGACAACCCCAAAAATCCCACATAGGACCCGGGCGCTGTCAAAATTGACAAAAGAACAAAAACAACATCCAAGCATACATATCATTAAATAAGAGAAGTAAATTGTATTCTCTATTACAATCATCCAAAAATAATCTAACAACGGAAGTCCATGAGGGCCCACACAGGCCTTACAACCTAAACAAATCAAAAATCGTCTCACGTTTCGCTCTTTCAAAAATAAATAAACAATCCACAAGAAAGAAATGAGAAAGCATTCACTATGTCATCCTTTCTTTGCCTTTAGCAGATGGCTCAGCCTTCCCGTCATAACCTGTAAAACATTATATAATAGCAACATGAGCGATTTACGCCCGCAAGTAATATACTCAAGTATTGGCGGCTTTGAAATGAGAGAAAATTTTCTTGGCTTAAGTGTTTATGAGGATTGGACGGAAACATTGTCCACACCTCTAAAAAATCTTCAAAGAAAATACATATATAGTTTCTAGGGTCCCCGAATTATAACGAGGGATTTGACCCTTTACTTGGAAGAAATCTTGAATTGTTCATCTGCCCTCTCTTCATCAAATAGTGCGTCACCCGGCCGGCTTAACCACTTTCTGACTTCATCTCTTCATCAAACGACATATCAGCCGACCAGCCTGATCGTTTGACTTCATCATAATGACATATGTAGTCGAAGCAGAAACTTTAGTCTACGAGGGTTCGGTTACCGATGCCTCAGTTTCCGTTCCCTATTATCCTTAGGCCTAGGGTACCAGACAAACGCAACCCATTAGCCTTTAGTTATCCACACGGATATACTTTACAAGTTGGGGTAAGAAGAATTTGGTTATGTTATATTCGTATAGGATTTACCTTGGCGCGTTAGCGAATTTAAATGACTAACGTCCGCCCAAAGAATGCTTGATTCTAGAACAACATTTTCCCGTACATCGGATCAAAAGATCGTATTACTTAACTTTGAAGAAATTTAATCATGAGTTTTGACATAAATATCTTGGATACATTACGCATATCGAAAGAATGATCATGCGTATTTATTGAAAGATAGTAGAGTGAGTATATACTTGTCTTGGTCCTTAGCTAAAAATATCAAACTCAAATCAATTGTGAGTGGAAGACTCTGTAAAACATGCATATAACATGAGAAATCTATATTTTTGATAAAAAAATATATATATGATAAAAGATGCACATGTGATGTCCGTGAACTTTTAAACATCTAAGTTGGCATTCTGAACCTTTGAGGTTTAATAAATAATTAATAACATCATAAAATAATTTAAGAAAATAATATTTTATACTTTCAAAGCAAACTGCGCAATCAGTTGATAAACATTGAAGTGGAAAAGGTGGTCATCAGGGGTTGTAGTTTTATCCATCAGGGGATGACTGCGCGCCAGGGGATGCCTGCTCGTCAAGGAATGACCTTTGGTCATCAGGGGATGATCCTCGACCATTAGGGGATGGTCTTCAGTCATCGCTGAACTCACTAAGTCATCGCTGAACTCATCAGTGGATGATTTGCTTAGCAACAAACTCCTCGGCGGCTAGTTTTTTCAACGCCAAAATCCATAAGTCATTGCTGAACTCCTCAGGGACTAAGAACTTTAGTCATCAGAGACTAGCATAATTTGCCCATCAGAGACCACGGATGACGTCATCAGGGACTAAACTTAGCCTGCCGGAGACTAAGGCTGACGCAATCAGAGACTAAGAAAGTTTCCTCCATCGGAGACTAACGTTAACTTGTCAGAAACTAATGTTAACTCGTCAGAAACTAATGTTAACTCGTCAGAGACTAATGTTAACTCATCAGAGACTAACATATCTCATCAGAGAATAACAGATCTCATCAGAGACTAACTCAAACACGCCGAAGACTAACTTGGAGTCTCCCAGGGACTATTTTATAGGGTCAGAGACTAACTCCAACCCATCGAAGACTAAGTTTAGAACTTGTCTCAGGTATAGTGGTGTATTCCTCACTCCTCCATGGGTGGTGTTCTCACCAGGTGACCAAGACCACGACTAGGGAAACTCTCAATATCTCATCTGTAGTAAGTAACATTCTTATCGTCTACCACAGCTCGTAGACGCTACTAAACCTTAAGGACTCAGGTTGAGGAAAACTCAGACATGGTGTTTTCACTACTAATAAAAAGGAATGTTTGGTAGTTAAAAGTTGTCTACTAGGTGGTTAAAGAGGATAGCTTTTGAAATAAAAGACATTAATATCAAATGTTAAAACAATACATTAAGTCATACTTTTGGAAGTGAACAAACCTAGTATGCTCACAAACATGGCATGCATAATAGAACAAAAAGCGCAGGAACAGAGCAGAGCTTTAGTAAAGTGTTCTTACCTTTTGGCTGCAGAAAAGTAGTTAAAAACTTGGTTTTTTTTTTCTGAGAAAGACAGTGGTTCCTCGAGAGTGAACTTGTTGTCCCAGTGAAATAGCCTAGAACTTGTAGAAGGGGGGGTTGAATACAAGTTCTTAAAATCTTATCGAATTTTTGTTCTTCAAAGTATATTAACTTGCGGAAATTAAAGAACAAAAATAAGAACAAATTTATAAACAATTGTTTTTATTGATGAACAATTGATTACAAATTCTAACAATCAGAATTTGATTGTCAGGTTCAAAATCCTGTACGCTATTTATAAATCTTTACAAACATACAGCTTCAAAATCTGAATCATAATTCAGCTTCTAATCCCATTCAATGTATATTTTCTATGTACAAAAGGAATAGGTTATTTCTCTGGTTGTTCTCATTCTCCATGTTTCCTAACCAGCTTCGACTTTTACAACTCTTCAAATCTCCATATCAAAGATGACTTCTAATCCAATTAGAAGTTTGTCTTGTATCAGAGTGTATTTTTAATTTAGTCTCTGACGGCTTCAACGTGTTTTAGTCTCTAATCAAATGTGTAGTCTCCGACAGCTTAAGCTTTAGTCTCTGATGACTTAATCTTAGTCTCCGATGTCTTACGCTTAGTCTCTGATGACTCAAGATTAATCTCCGATGCTTTGAAATTAGTCTCCGATGCTTTAAGCTATAGTCTCTGATGAACAATTTCTTTAGTCTCCGATAGACTAAACATAGTCTCTGACTTGTTGAAATCTCTGATACAATTCTGATAGTCTCTTATAATACAAAGTTTAACTTACTCTCTTATAAAAATAAATTGCATAAATCAGATAGTAAACTATCAGCTACAAAACTCTAATGCTATAAACTAGCACTTTCTGTACATTTGTATATCTAAGTATTCTAATTACAATCATCATCAAATGTTATAAAACCTAACAATCTCCCCCTATTTATGATTATCGAAGTGATAAACATAAAACAAGGTTAATGATGATGTCAAAACTCAAAAATTACAAGAATAACTTAGAATCAAAAATTTAAAGAATTTACTAACTACAAATGTACCTGAATTAAGATCTTTGATCTTAAACTCAGCTTCACCTAGACTCAGGTTTAAATCCTATAAGTCTGGCTTCAAAAATAAACAATCAACAAATAACTTTAACCTTTCTTCTTGATTTCAGCAGCCTTGTCCTCCAAAAACTTCCTAAACTTGATCTCATTTTCATTAGTCGACTCTTTGAGTAGAGCAATGAATCCTTCAAGTTCTCCCTGACTAATTATAATTATCTGTTTTTCATAATCAAAGAATAACACATCACCATGAAAATTCTCATACCATAATCCATAAGCTCTCGGAGGAAGATTCAGTCAAGGTAAAGTTGTCAACCTTCTCATTTCTTCAAGTTCCTTCTGAATTTGGCTTCGAAATTTTAGGTTAAATGCAGAATCTTCAGGGACAACAGATAGCAGCCACTCCATATCTTTGAATGACCTCATCTCTAGGCTTGGCTTTTGTAAACTCAGAGTCTCTCCATCTTTTTGAATGACTTTGAGATACTCCTTGTTATTTTCATCCTTTTCTAAATTAATGGACTTAACACTCTTCTTAAAAGCCTCATTTAATTCAAAAGTGTTAGCCATTCCAATCCTAGAGATTCTACTGCTTGGCACTGTTGTAGATTGTCTTGGTTTGAATAAAGTGACCATAGCAGTTTGAGATTCACTCATCAATGGCTTTCTCCTTACCCTTTGCTCAACCTGCTCAATCTCCTTATTTCTCTTTCTTGTCATTGCAGACTTCTGAGCTCTTGTCTTCTTTGTTGGCTTTCTTTTTCTTAGCTTCCTCCTCCTCCTTTGCTCCAGCCATATCCTCTTCCTCTTGTAACTTCTGAGCAAGTAAAGCATTAGCTTCAATTAGTTTTTGCTCTTGAGGATAAACTAACTCTACTTTCCCATCCACTATCAATTCAACTGGAGTGAGAAAGTGATCAGTTTTCATGGCATCCCCTAATAGCTTAGGCTGTCCTGGTTGAGCAGATTTTGCTTTCTTTGTTTCCTCAACCAGAATGCTTTGCCTTTATCTTTGTGGGTGCTTGGGACTATTAAAGTAGAAGAAGGAGTTGCTGCTACTGTTGTTGTTGTTGGTATTGTTGTTGTTGTTGTTGTTGTTGTTGTTGTTGTTGTAACAGCTATGTTTGACTTGATGGCTAAATCCAGTTTTGTTTTAGCACCTTGAATTCGTTGGAATTCGATAGGTTATTTTTAACTAGTTAGAGACTAGTTAAAAACAACTATCAGAGACTAATTTTAACTAGTCTCCGATAGGTTATTTTTAACTAGTCAGAGACTAATTAAAAACAACTATCAGAGACTAATTTTAGTCTCTCATTCAAATTTCTTCAGAGACTAATTTAAACTAGTCTCTGCTTCATTTTTATTTCAACAGTTATCCAATAATCAATTCAATGATTATTAGCTTCAAAGATTTTGTTTGTTCATAACAGCTACATTCCAAAATTTAAATTCTAGCTTCTAAAATTTTGTCCATTAAGAATAGCTGCAATCTAGAAATTAAGTTCTAGCTTTTAACAGTTTTACAAACTTGCTCTTTGAAATTTTACTCAATTTTTAGAAGCATAATTCAACATACCTAATTCATAGACTAACCTAGTAAATGTAGGTTCATCTAAAGGCTTTGTGAATATGTCAGCAAGTTGTTTATCTGTTGTAACCCAGTGCAATTCAATGTTTCCTTCACTAACATGTTCTATAATGAAGTGATATCTTATATCTATATGTTTTCTTCTTGAATGTTGTACTGGATTTTCTGTTATGGCTATAGCACTTGTGTTATCACAATAAATAGGAGTTTTTGATAATGTCATACCATAATCTAGGAGTTGATTTTTGATCCACAGAATTTGAGCACAGCAACTCCTAGCTGCAATGTATTCAGCTTCAGTCGTTGAGGTTGACACTAAATTTTGTTTCTTGCTAAACCAAGAAACAAGTCTGCCTCTAAGAAATTGGCAGCTTCCACTTGTGCTTTTTCTGTCAAGCTTACATCATCCTGCATAGTCAGCATCGGAATAGCCAATTAGTTTTAAATCAGATTCTTTAGGATACCATAACCCAAGATTTGGAGTACCCTTTAGATATCTGAGTATTCTTTTAACAGCAATTAAATGTGACTCTTTTGGATCAGCTTGAAATCTTGCACACAAACATGTGGCAAACATTATATCAGGTCTACTTGCAGTTAGATATAAAAGTGAGCCTATCATGCCCCTATAGCTAGTTATATCAACTTTCTTTCCCTTTGTATCCTTATCTAGCAAAGTAGTAGTAGCCATGGGTGTTTTTGCAGATGTACAATCAACCAAATCATTTTTTCTTAGTAAGTCCTTAATGTATTTGGACTGACTAATGAAAATTCCATCAGTTGACTGTTTTATTTGTAGTCCTAAGAAAAATGTCAATTCACCCATCATACTCATTTCATATCTAGACTGCATTAACTTTGAAAATCTTTCACATAATTTTTCATTTGTAGAACCAAATATGATGTCATCCACATATATTTGCACAAGTATTAAATCAGAACCTTGTTTTCTATAAAAAAGTGTTTATCTATGATACCTCTAACAAATTTATTTTCAAGTAAAAACTGAGAGAGAGTGTCATACCAGGCTCTGGGTGCTTGTTTTAAGCCATAAAGTGCTTTATCTAACCTGTAGACATGGTTTGGAAACTTGGGATCTACAAAACCTGGTGGTTGTTCAACATAGACTTCTTCTTCCAATTTTCCATTCAAGAAAGCACTCTTGATATCCATCTGGTACACCTTGAAGTTTTTGTAGGCTGCATATGCCAAGAAAATCCTTATTGCTTCAAGTCTTGCAACTGGTGCAATCGTTTCTTCATAGTCAATTCCTTCTTCTTGAGAATAACCTTTTGCTACCAGCCTTGCTTTATTCCTTGTAATTGTACCAGCTTCATCCAATTTATTTCTGAAGACCCATTTGGCACCAATTATTGATCTATTCCTTGGTTTGGGCACCAATCTTCAGACCTTATTTCTTGTGAATTGGTTCAATTCTTCCTGCATGGCTATTATCCAGTCAGGATCTTGAAGTGTTTCTTCAATTTTCTTTGGCTTAATTTTTGACAGAAAACTGAGATAAAGACATTCATTTTGTGTTGCACTTTTTGTCTTGACTCCTTCCTCTAAATCTCCAATGATCAAATCTGATGTATGATCTCTCATCTAAGGTCTTGTAGGTGGCAGATTTAATCTTGAAAATTAGGCTTCATTTTCTAGATTGACATTGTCCGATCTATTTTTTGGATCAGAGACTGCTCCCCCTAAACCAGTGACTTCTTCATTATTAGCTCCCCTTGAGCTATTTGTTTCATCTTGACTAGTCTCTAGTGTGTTAGTTGTCTCTGATTGTACATTTATGTTACCAGCCTCTTGTGTTTCATCAGATACTAATTCTCTAGTCTCTGATGTATTATTAGTCCTTGGTACCTCATGTACAATCATTAACTCCCCCTCACTGATTGGAGGAAAATTGTTTTCTAGGAGTAATTCTTCAGTCTCTGATGGATCTATCCATGCATCCAATTCATTTTCAAAACTGAGAGGTTCATGCAATCCTTTTCCAATCATTCCTGGAATTTTACTATCATCAAAAACAACTTGTATGGATTCCACAATGACCTTTGTTTTTAGGCTATACACTCTATATGCCTTGCTTGATAGAGAATAACCTAAGAAGATTGCTTCATCAGATTTGCAATCAAATTTTTCTCTTGTTTCTGATGAATCTCTCAGCACAAAGCATTTACAACCAAACATGTGCAAAAACTTGAGAGTTGGTTTTCTCCCAGTCATTAACTCATAGGGTGTTTTGTTGTAAGTCTTGTTAATCAAGGATCTATTCTGTGTAAAACAAGCAGTACTAATTGCTTCTTCTCAGAAATAGGTTGGAAGCTTTGACTCTTGTAACATTGTCCTTGCTGCTTCAATAAGGGTTCTATTTTTCCTCTCAACAACACTATTTTGTTGAGGTGTTCTTGGAGCTGAGAATTGATGTGATATTCCTTTTTCAGTGCAGAATTCATTCACTTGGGAATTTTTGAATTCTGTTCCTCTATCACTCCTTATAACCCTTACTGTATTTCCTAACTCAGTTTCTATTTTCTTGATATGATCGATAATTAACTGAGCAGCTTCATCTTTTGAATGAAGGTATTTGAGCCAAGTATACCTTGTGTGATCATCCACTATAACCAGAGCATATTTGTTTATTAAGATTGACATCACATTCACTTGACCAAATAAGTCCATATGCAATAACTGTAAAGGGTCAGTGATTGATATTGCTGGTTTGCTCTTGAATGACACACTTTTTTGTTTTCCTTTCTGGCATGAGTCACACAACCCTTCTTGTGTAAATTCCAATTGAGGAATGCCAGCTACTAAACCTTTTCTCACCAATCTGTTGATGTTTTTGAAATTTAAGTGGGAGAACTTCTTATGCCAGAGCCAACTTTCATCAGCAGAGGCTTTGCTATATAAGCATGTGATTTGATCAGTAGAAGAAACTAAATTTGCAGTGTACAAATTTCCTTTTCTTTTTCCTGTCAATATCACATTTCCAGATTCCTTGTCACACACTTGGCATAGATCTTCTTTAAAGGTGACAAAGAATCCCTTATCACATAGTTGACTCACACTTAACAGATTGTGCTTTAAACCATCAACTAGTGATATTTCAGTGAAGATGACATCACCATGCTCAACATTGCCATAGCCCTTTGTATGACCTTTGCTGTTGTTTTCCCAGTGAGATAGCCGAGAACTTGTAGAAGGGGGGGGGGGGGGGGGTTGAATACAAGTTCTTTGAATTCTTTTCGATTGCTTGTTCTTCAAGAAATTAAATAATACTTACGGAAATAAAGAACACAATCAAACTTATAAACAATTTCTTTTTATTGCTTTAACAATTGATTACAACTTCTAACAATCACAACTTGATCGTCAGCTTCTATTCTATATTGTAAAGATACAAACTATGAATTCTATATATGTTCAAAATTACAATGCTGTAAACCTAATTACGGCTTCCTAAAACTGAATTACAATTAACTCAGTTACCAATTCTAAATCAATAATGATTCAGCTTCCTTATTCAAATTAAACACAATCTTTCCTTTTTGATTAGGAATAGATTTCTGGCTTGTTTCCTTACCAGCTACGTCTTCAATAATATCTCAGTCCACGTGGAAGACATTCCTTATTCAATTCGAACTCTGTATCTCATCAGAGAATAATTCACGACTAGTCCCCGATAGCTTCAGTCTTAGTCTCCGATCACCTTAGTCTTTGGTCTTTAGTCCCTGATCAGGTTGTGTAGTCTCCGACAGAGTTATTAGTCTCTGATGCTTTAGACTTGGTCTTTGATGACATCAGCTTAGTCTCTGATACTTTAGACTTAGTCTTTGATGACGTAAACATTAGTCTCTGATAGACAAAACTTAGTCTCTTGTAGGCAAAATCCTTAGTCTCTGACAAGTGTTGCCTTAGTCTCCGATAAGCCTTTTCTTAATCTCTGACGGATCAAAACACAATATGACTTTGTTAAAGCTTTGATACAATCTCCAGTAGATATTTACAATCAAAAATAAATCTATCTCTTTATCACAAATGAATAAATTACAATCAAAGAGATAACTACTAGCTACAAAATTTCAATGCTACTAATTAGCACTTTCTGTACATTTGTAATCTAAGTAATCTAAAGACAATCATCATCAAATGTTATAAAACCTAACAGTTGTCATCTCCAAATGTTACCTTAGGGTCATTCTTCTCTTCATACTGTTTAAGCAAGGACTTATCTCCTGTCATATGTCTTGAACATCCACTATCCAAGAACCATGATTTTTTCTTTTTGCCCTGCACAATAAGAATAACTAGTTAGAAGTTTTTGGGACCCATATTTTCTTGGATCCTTTCTCACTAGTTTTAGAATCAAGACTTGACTCAGATGGAGTTGATTGTCTTTTAGAATTTTTAACTTTTATTGAACAATCATTGGTCTTGCTTCTTAAAGGTGAGAGACTGCCAAGTTTAGCATTTTCACTATTATTGCAAAGATGGTTAGACCTTTTTACAGGTGATTTTTCTTTGATTATCTTTGTTAATGCAGTCTCTACAATAGGAATTCTATTTTTACTCCTACAATGTATAGCTATGTGATTGGGATTTTCACATATGTGACATGTCTTTCTAGGAGCATTAGGCATACTTACATAATTAGTATATTTATTGATACCTATTTTTCCATTCCTATTTCTTTTCCCACTGCTAGACTCCACTGACTTTTCAATCTTAGACTCAGTAAGATTTTCCAATTCTTTGTTTAATTGTGTCTTAGTCATGAATCCTATATTCAATCTTTTGTTTTCACTCTTTTCAACAATATTCACTGAATTTTGATCATTTTTTATAATTGCAGTGACATGTTGACTTTGAGTGTTGATAAATTTAGATTCATTGATTGTTGAGACAAAATTAATTCTTTTTATGAGAATTGGTTTATTAGTCATGGAATTAGCAGCTTCAATTTTTTCTATATCTGGTTTTGATTCTAGGAATTCATCATATCCTAAACCAGATTTTGACCAACCATTTGATTTTCTACCAAGTCAGAAAGCTTTTTAGAGGATTGATTCCATTGTTTAATCTTAGCCTATTCATTTTCAAGTTGTTTGACTAAGTAAAATTCCCTCTTTTTCAAAGCATTTATCATGTGATGAGCTTTATCCAATTCTGACTTGATAGTATCAAATTGTATTTGTTTCTCTTCAAGAAATCTATTTCTTTTAAAGAGTTGATCATGTGATTCTTTTACTTTGGCATGTTCGATGGTTAATGATCTAAAACTAACACGCAAATCAGATATATCTTTTTGTATGCTTTCTACACTAGATGTATCAATTAAATGAAGCACATTAAAATTCTGAATTGCATCACATGCCTTAGTAGAATCACTTGGTTCATCAGTTTAAACCATCAAGGCAAAGTTGACAATTTCTTCCTCAGAGTCACTATCAATCCAATCTTTACCTTCTGTAATCAAGGCCTTGCTCTTTGATTTGAATCTTTTGTCAGCAAGATCATTCCCTGATTTTCTGTTCTTGTCATCTTAGATCTTTCTGTAGATCTAGGCTTCTTGCACTCATTGGCAAAGTGCCCTATCCCATCACAATTGAAACATCTGATTTTCTTTTTGTCAAAGGTCACAGTTTGACCTTCTAGTTTTGAGATAGGCTTCCTAGATGATTTTCTTCCTTTCCTGCTAGCTCTAAATTTTTTGAATTGCTTAACCATGAAGGCCATGAATTCCTCCATGTCATCATCAGTGATTGATTTAGTTTCTTCATCAGTCGAGCTTGCTGTATCAGTGTCATCATCAAGCTCCTCATGAGACTTCTTTGTCTCAACCATCAGTGCAACTCCTTTGTCCCTGCCATGCAGCTTTTGCCTTTGCTCTATTTCTAATTCATATGTCTTGAGATTTCCATAGAGCCTATCCAATGTGAGAATGTCCAAATCATGAGCTTCTCTTATTGCAGTTGTTTTTGGATCCCAGCTTGGTGGGAGTGCCCTCATGAATTTGGTATTAACATCTTCATTGTCATAGGACTTTCCAAGTATTTTCAGATCATTAAGAAAGCATTGAATCTGTCATAAACTGATGTTATTGATTCACCAGGCTTTGCTTGAAAGAATTCATATTGTTGAGTCAACAATGACCTTTTATTCTTTCTCACTTGGTCTGTCCCCTCACATAGGACTTTGATGGTGTCCCAAATCTGTTTAGATGTTGTGCAGTTGATTATGCTTGTGACAATATTCTTATCCAGTCCATTGTAAAGCATGTTCATTACTTTAGCATCCTTTAACACATGTAACTTGTCTTCATTGGTGTAATCACTTTCTGTAGCAAGTTCAAAATGTTCAGGGATAACTGTTCCTTCCACAGTTTTTGGAGGAACAAATTTCCTTGCTTGATAGGGACCCTTCTCAATCCTATCAATATACTCAGGATCAGTTGCCCTCAAGTGCATATACATCTTTTGTTTTCAGATTGGATATTCTTCTCTTTTTAAAACTGGAATTCTGGTTCCACCATCTCGACTTCCTGCATATGCCATTATGTCGGAGCTGCTTCCTTCATCTTTGGCCATCTCTGGATCTTGTTAATTGAAATATATCAATTAATATGCTCTGATACCAATTGTTATCCCAGTGAAACAGCCTAAAACTTGTAGAAGGGGGGGTTGAATACAAGTTCTTAAAATCTTATCGAATTTATGTTCTTCAAAGTATATTAACTTGCGGAAATTAAAGAATAAAAACAAGAACAAATTTATAAACAATTGTTTTTATTGATGAACAATTGATTACAAATTCTAACAATCACAATTTGATTGTCAAGTTCAAAATCCTGTACGCTATTTATAAATCTTTACAAACATACAGCTTCAAAATCTGAATCATAATTCAGCTTCTAATCCTATTCAATGTATATTTTCTATGTACAAAAGGAATAGGTTATTTCTCTGGTTGTTCTCATTCTCCATGTTTCCTAACCAGCTTAGACTTTTACAACTCTTCAAATCTCCATATCAAAGATGACTTCTAATCCAATTAGAAGTTTGTCTTGTATCAAAGAGTATTTTAATTTAGTCTCTGACAGCTTCAACTTTAGTCTCTGATCAAATGTTTAGCCTCCGACAACTTAAGCTTTAGTCTGTGATGACTTAATCTTAGTCTCCAATGCCTTACGCTTACTCTCTGATGCTTTGATATTAGTCTCTGATGCTTTAAGCTGTAGTCTCTGATGAACAATTTCTTTAGTATCCGATAGACTAAACATAGTCTTTGACTTGTTGAAATCTCTGATACAATTCTGATAGTCTCTTATAATACAAAGTTTAACTTACTCTCTTATAAAAATAAATTACATAAATCAGAGAGTAAACTATCAGCTACAAAACTCTAATGCTATAAACTAGCACTTTCTATACATTTGTATATCTAAGTAATCTAATTACAATTATCATCAAATGTTATAAAACCTAACAGAATCTATGCCTAAGGGTGGTTTGTTGTATAGAAGATTTATGAAAGTGGGGCTAGGATTGTAACCAGGATATATATATATATATATATCTCACTCGCAAAGTAACAATAGCGGTTGGATTATTTGGAAATAGATTTCAGCCGTTGGTTGTGAAAGGAAATAACAAGCTTTAGAAGGAAGTGATTGGTGAGAAAAGGTGGATACAACGGTTGCTAAAGTCAGTCAATCATCAATCACAGCCAACAATCCAGTGTACTGTTGGAGTAGATTAACTGGTTTGACGGTCATGTGCTCTCAATCCTGACATAGTGCAATTAATGCTCTTGTCTCACTGCTGTCTTTGGTTCAAAACGTGTACTGTAGCGTGAAAACCTTCCCCACGTCAGAAATACACTTACTCTAGATAAGTGCTTGAATACAAGTAAAGAGAAATATGATAATCATAATAAAATAAAATTAAAAAAAAATCATTAAAGGGTTTGAGTTTAAAAATATATTTAAAAACTTTGGACATCACATTGCTATAAGATTTCCTTTAAAATATGAATTTATTATTCACACCCAAAATAAAACAATATAAAATAGGAAAAGAAAATAATTTAAACCTTCATACATGAAATTAATCATAAAACGAAATAAATCATACAACGAAATTCATCTTCTATTTCGGGTTCTCACAATAAGTCTTCAGATCAACTTTCTTTCCATTCGTATCAGGGTTAATCTTGGTTGCAGTGGCCATTGGTGTCTTTGCTTCTTTTGAGTCCTCCAAGTCAAATTTCTTGAGAAGTTCTTTGGCATATTTGGTCTGATGAATGTAAATCCCATCAGTGACTTGTTTGATTTGCAATCCCAAGAAATAAGATAACTCACCCATCAAGCTCATTTCAAACTTGTTTTGCATGAGTTTGGAGAACTTTTCACATAGTCTAGTGTCAGTGGATCCAAAGATAATATCATCAACATATATTTGAACCAAAATCAGATGACCTTGGTGTTGTCTAAAGAACAATGTCTTGTTAATGATACCTCTTGAAAACTTGTTCTCCACCAGAAACTTAGACAGTGTGTCATACCAAGCTCTGGGAGCTTGCTTCAGTCCATAAAGTGTCTTTTCTAATTTGAATACATGATTTCAGAATTTTGAACTTTCAAACCCTGGAGGTTGTTGGACATACACCTCCTGTTCCAATTTCCCATTGAGAAAGGAACTCTTCACATCCATTTGATAAACTTTGAAGTTTGAATGTGCTGCATAGGCTAAGAAAATTCTTATAGCCTCAAGTCTGGCTACTGGTGCAAAAGTTTTATCAAAATCAATCCCTTCCTCTTGAAGATAACTCTTTGCAACCAGTCTTGCTTTGTTTCTGATAACAATGCCAGCTTCATCCATCTTGTTTCTGAATACCCATTTGGTACCTATTATGATTCTATCTTTAGGTTTAGGTACCAACTTCCATACTTGATTTCTTTCAAACTAATTCAGCTCTTCTTACATAGCCATTATCCAATCTGCATCTTGAATGGCTTCTTCAAATTTCTTTGGCTCTACTTGTGAAAGAAAACAAGCATATAAGTATTCATTAGATGTTGCTTTTCTGGTCTGCACTTTCTTGCTTGGGTCACCAATAATCAAATCTGTTGTGTGACTTCTAGACCATTTAGGATTGGAGATGTATCTTGATGAGCTTACTTGATTATCATCTCCTCCCCCTAAGTCTGTGCTCCTAGCTTCTGAGAAAACTCCCCCTGAATTAATGCTTAAATCAGGGTTATAGTTATCCCCTAATGGTGCATGCCCTGATGGATGATCCCCTGATGGAGTATCCCCTGATCTGTTGTACAGGAAATTAACTCTATCTGTTGAAGGGGCTTCTAAAATGTTTGGATTGATATCAGGGATGGATAAATTCTCCATTTGTATGCACTCATCAGTTTCATTCTCTTAACAATCAAAATCATCTTCATTCTCAAATCTTAGTTCTTCATGAAAACCAGGATCTTCAAGTCCAGAGATCTCTTGATCATCAAAAGCTACATTTATAGACTCCATCACCACCTGGAATCTTTTGTTATAAACCCTGTAGGCCTTCGATGTCAGGGAGTAGCCTAGGAAAATTGCTTCATCAGCCTTTGGATCAAATTTTCCTAGGTTTTCACCAAAGTTTCTTAAAACAAAACATTTGCATCCAAAAACATGTAGAAATTTGATGTTTTGTTGTGAGCCTTGTTGATTAAGGATCTATTTTGAGTGAAACAAGCAGTGGATATTGCCTCAGCCCAAGAGAGGTAGGAATCTTTGCCTCTGCTAGCATTGTTCTAATAGCTTCTATCAGGGTTCTGTTCTTCCTTTCCACTACACCATTCTGTTGAGGAGTCCTTGGAGCAGAAAATGTATGATTGATGCCTTTCTCCACACAGCATCCATCAACAGCTGCATTCTTGAATTCAATTCCATTGTCTGTCCTCAAAACTCTAACCACTGACCCTGATTCAGTTTCCACTTTCTTAATACGGTCAATGATTTGTTGAGGAACTTCTAATTTAGCATTTTGAAACTTAACCCAAGTGTATCTGGTGTAGTCATCCACAATAACCATTGCAAATCTTTTCTTTGACACTGACATAATGTTGACAGGGCCAAAGAGATCCATATGTAGCAATTGAATTGGATTTTTAATCATTGTGGCTTCCTTGTTGACAAAGGATGATTTCCTTTACTTCCCTTGTTGACAAGCTGAACATAATCCTTCTTGAATGAATTCCATTTGAGGTAGTCCAGTTACCAACTCTCTCTTCACCAAATCATTGATAGCCTTGAAGTTTAAGTAAGAGAGCTTCTTGTGCCACAGTCTGCTCTCATCAGGGGTTGCCTTGCTGTAGAAACATGATTCTCCATTTACTGAATTGAAATCAGCAATGTAGAGATCTCCTTTTCTTATCCCTGACAAAACTAGCTTCCCATCATCCTTATTTGAGATCACTAGTACAAAACTGATCATATGCGTCGGTTACGAGGAGACGCAAAAACTTAAATATTTTGCGTCGGTTAAAGACACGACGCAAAAATGAAGAATTTGCATTGGACCTTTATAAACCCGACGCAAATAATAGTGTCATTTGCGTCGGTTATTTTAAAATAACCGACGCAAATGATTGTTTAATAAAAATTCATTTTAAAAATAATTTAATCTATTTGCGTCGGTTATTTTAAATTAATCGACGCAAATTATTGTTTTATAAAAATTCATATTTTAAATAATTTAATCTATTTGCGTCGGTTCTTTTAAAATAACCGACGCAAATTATTGTTTTTTTTAATTTTCTTTTTAAAATAAAATATCCAACCTATACATAAAAAAGGATACTCGATATGCCACAACAAGCCAAAATAGTACAAAATTCAACCAGTTCAATATTTGCAAAACAGGAATATATACAAATCCAAATTTACAAACAGTTCAAAACATGAATATTTACAAACTGTTCAAATTGCATGTCCAAATGTACAAACTGTCCAAATATGCAAAGGTCACATACAATAACTCATAAAAAAATCTGCACACAGGTCTCTAATTTCATCAAGATCAGACTGAGTATACGACTCTTCTGCATTCAAACCCTGGAGAATATTATAAAAAAGAAACAATTTTGCATATAATTAAAACCAATATACAAGGTACTTTGTTAATAGATTGAAATAGTTAATTGCATGCATATAATTAAAAACAATATACCTCAGTCCATTTTGTAAAGGGAGCCCGTTGATGCAACTTGACGATGTCATACATGTACCTCATGACATAGTAGCCGCATTCAACACTTCCTTTTTGTTGAGGATACTATATAAATAGTCAAGTTGATTAAAATTTTAATAAGAAATTATATTAAGAACCAACAAAATCAACTTTGTTTGGATAAGTTAGCAAGTATTTTATACCTTAACCTCTTTCGTACACCATTGCAACTTATTTTTTTTGTGCTTGCCACCTTGAGCAACATATGATTTAAATGCCCTACAAAATTATATATATTATAATATATGAGTAAATAAATATGTTAAAAGAGTTTTACATGTTTAACTTATATTAAAAACTTAGGAACTAAAATATAATTTACTTACACTGCCATTACGTTCTTTATCGGCATATTCCTTTCCTTCTTCAATGAGTCGTACACATATATTGTGCTTTGCTCACAAGATATGAGAAACAACAGCCAATGCTCACTACATTTTTACAAATTAAATAACAACGTTAAATTATATCAATGAACAAGCTAGCTACAATAAATTAATCCCACCATATTTATGTTCTTACTTTTGGAAGTACGACGCGAAGATGAATTTGGTTCCCCGGCAACCTAGAAAAATTGACGCAATGTATCGACCAGACACATCTAGACCATTTTTTGCATTTGCCAGTGCTTGAGGACATAAGAATCCAAACGCATTAGATCCCTTAGTCATCTCGTTCAAGTACCTTAAATATAATATACAAATAAAATAAACCTGTATATCAGCTAAAAAAAAAAGATAAATGAGAATGTATGAAAATTATAGTCTCACCTCATTCAAATTTGTACGACACTTATATTCAACCATTCCATTCTACAGATTGGATGATATCTTCGCACGCGACATATATAAGTTGTTCATCTTCCTTCTCAATGCAGTTGTCATAATCCAATGGCACTGAAATTAACTCCGAGGAAGGCAATGCTAAATATTTACATTTTTCACTCAAATTCGGATCAACATCAGTAGCTGACCCTTTGCTACGAACTTCATTATTTTTGGCGGGGGGGGGATGCAGGCTCTTTACCCTTACCCGGTAAGATGGGATCCTAATTAGATATAAAGTGTTAAACAATAACATTTACATAAATTTAATGAATTAATAACAATCATTTATAATTAATAATGTTAATTTGAAATCTGTTACCTGCCCCAACAGTACAAGTTGTTTAGGCCACTGAACAAAGCTACATAATGCGTCACTTACTCTTGTATGTTCATACGTAGGCACGGGAAGAGGAGCTTGTTGAAATTCAGTGTGAACGTCATTGATGGATACTCTTACATTGTTGACCTCCATTTGAGTACCATGAACAACGTCACCCGACGCATTCGATGCAAAAATAGTCCCAAAAGCCACAATAGTTTTGCCGGTCTCATAAAGGATGACACAGAGACGGCATGGAGTCGGCTTCTATGTTAATTATATAAAAAAAATTCAGTTAGGATCATATAGGGCACTTATATGATAACTTATGATTGAAAGACATAGAAAAGAATAAAAATAAGTATACCTTTATTTCAAAGAATGGATCCACCGAGTGAGAGCTACTTTGAATCACGTCGGTTGTTGAAGTTGTTGGAGTTTGTTGGGGAATAAGCATTCCTATTTGGCTCATTACATTGAATACGTTTGCAAGCTGACTTTGCAGTGTAGCAATCTGGTCTTTGTATTTAATATCCATTTCATTCATTTGAGATTGGTACTGCTGCACAAGTCAATTGGCCACTTTTGTTTCAATTTCTTGAGTTATCGTAGACAACTCATCCATTGATATTACGGCTTTACAGGACTTACCTCTGTCCGTCCCGAATACATCTTTCATGCGCACTGTTCCTCCAACCCCTCTGACACGCCCGCCGTGCTCCTTCTTTCCAAGTGCACGTGACAATATGTCATCATGCCCGTGAGGAGTCCATGAACCTTCAGAGGCTTTGTCTTTCCATTCCACCTATTTCAAAATCAATTTAACGATTAATATTTTAAGCATAACTGTAAGATTGAAATATTTTTAAATAAACAAATTACTCTTACCATTTTTTGAACAACATCCCTAGTCTCGTCCTTGGGAAAATAATAACCTTCACCTTCATCCCTCTTCCTAACTCTCGCCCGAATCCAATCGTAACTACAATCAGTTCGATCGGTTGATACAATTTTTGAATTAACTGATTTGGACGAAGGTAGAGAATTAAGAGGGTCATCAACCATCCACTTCAATTTTTTCGCTGCATATCCAAGTCTTCCCAGATAATGTGGATACTCATTAAACTTCTGGTTTTCACGTGCCTTCTCACTTTTAGTCTGTTAGAAAATAAAACAATAATATGAGTAAACAGTCCATGTTCAACATAATATTATCTGAAAACCAATAATAATATAAATATCAAAATAATATACCTGAAATTTTTCACTTTAATGATCATGAATGAATTTATCCCATTGCTCTCGAGTTATGAAGTCATATTTCTCGTAAGGGTTCTTGTCTACACGCAAGTATCGACAGACTAACCTTGACTTGAAATCCCTCCAAATTTTCCCTGCAGATTTTAATACGTCCTTCCGTCTCTCATCATCCGTTATATTCCACTCAGTCTAAAATACTCAAATCATGCATATAAGTAACTTGTAATAAAATTTGAATGGCAATATATGTTAAAACAACTAATTATTCTTTTCAATTCATACCTTAATATCTTCCCAAATCGTATCCTTTAGTCCATCACTGACTTCTTGCCAACTCTAAATATTTATGTCAACTTGAACTCTAACTAGTGCTCCAATGTACGACTTGAATGCAGTAGCATATGTTCTATTTTCCCAGTGAGATGCCGAGAACTTGTAGAAGGGGGGTTGAATACAAGTTCTTTAAAATCTTTTCAAATTACTTGTTCTTTAATAAATTAACTTTTCTTGCGGAATATAAAGAACAAGAACATGAATCAATTTATAAACAATTGCTTTATTGATTTACAATTGAATACAAATCCTAACAATTACAATAATGTAATCGTCAGCTTCTTTTCTATTCTGTATAGGAAAAGATACAAAACTATGAAAAACCTATACAGCTTCAAAGTTACAATTCTCTGTAAACCTAATTACAGCTTCTCTAACAACTGAATTACTATTGACTCAGTACCTATTCTGAATAAAATTCAGCTTCCTTATTCGAATCAAATACATTCTTTCCTTTTTGATAGGAACAGATTTCTGGTTAGTTTCCTTACCAGCTACACCTTCAATAATATTTTGCTTTACGTGGAAGACATTCCTTTTTAATTCGAACTCTGTATCTATCAAGAAATAAATCACGATTAGTCCCTGATGCTTCATCTTTAGTCTCTGGTGACGTCATTACTAGTCTCCGGTGCAATTAGTTCCTGATGACGTCAGCTTGTATAGTCTCCGATAGAATTATTTAGTCTCTGACGCGTTAAGGCTTAGTCTCCGATGACGTCAGCTTAGTCTCTGATGCTTTTAACTTTAGTCTCTGATGATGTAAGCTTTAGTCTCCGACTCCTTTAGACTTAATCTCTGATGACTTAAGTCTTAGTCTCCGATAGGTAAAACTAGTCTCCGACAGATAAAATCTTTTTAGTCCCTGACCAATTTTCCTAGTCTCCGATAAGCCTTTTTGCAAACTCTAACAGATCAAATACACATCTTGACTTTCTGAAGCTTTGATACACCATTCCAGCAGTTACTTACAAATAAGAAATATTTATATCTCTTCACAAAGAATGAATGAATTACAAACAAAGAGATAACTGCTAGCTACAAAACTTCAGTGTTACTAATTAACACTTTCTATACATTTGTATTCTAAGTAATCTAAAGACAATCATCATCAAATGTTCTAAAACCTAACAATCTCCCCCTAATTATGAATATCAGAATGATAAGCATAATTTCAAGGTTGATGATGATGTCAAAACTCAACATTACAATTACTTAGAAAAAGAATAAAGAATTTCTAACTACAAATGTATTCTGAACTAAGATCTTTGATCTGTTGTTCAGCTTCCACCAAAACTCAGGTTTAAATCCTATAAGTCTAGCTTCAAAAATAAAAAATTACAGCTTATTTTTAACAAACAACTCCAACACAACAAGTTTACCTCATTTTTTCTTTAACAACTCCAGCCTTTCTTTTCTGTTTTTCCTTAGCAACTTTAGTCTATCTATCAACAGCTTTTTCAGCACCAACTCAATTTCTTCTGTAGCATCCTTGAGCAAACTGATAAATCCTTCAATATGTCACTCACTGACACTATTAATATCTCTGTTGTAATCAAAGAAGACTTTCTCCCCATGAAAAGTCTCATACCATAATCCTAGAGGTTTAGGATTAGCTTCCGTCATAGTATCCACCTTATGCTTCACCTTCATCACCTTTTGAATCTGGCTTCAAAGTTTCATGTTGAGATCAGAAGTCTCAAGCACAACAGTCAGCAACCACTCCAGTTCTTCTTTCTTTTGTCCCTCCAAGGCTGGCTTTTCAAACTTCAGAGATTCCCCATCTTTCAAGTAAACAGGGAGAATTTCTTTGTTATTTGTAACCTTTACCAGATTTATCTTCTCTGTGGTCTTCTTAAGGGCCTTGATGATTTCTTCTGTACTTGCCATTTCAACCTTGTAAGACTTCTTTGATGAAACTGTTTGTGGCTTTGTTGGTCCACTCACAGCCACCAAAGCAGTCTCAGTTGACCTTGGAGGATCTTGAGAGGTAGACTTTTCAATAGTTGCCCTGGTTACAGGTTTCTTTGCAGATTCCTGAACCAAGGGTTTCCTCCTTGATTTCTTTTCAGCCTCTTCCATCTCTTTATTTTTTTTTTGGTTATGGCTACTTTCTGTGCACATGATTTCCTTGTAAAGCTTTTTTTCTTCTTTGACTCCTCCTACTCTGTTGCTGCTGCCATATCCTCCTCCTCTTGAAGTTTTTGAGCTAATAGTGCATCAGATTCTATTAGCTTTTGTTCTTGAGGATAAACTAACTCTACTTTCCCATCCACTATCAGTTCAACTGGAGTGGGAAAGTGAGCAGTCTTCATAGCATCCCCCATCAACTTAGGCTGTCCTGGTTGAGTAGATTTTGATTTCTTTGGCTCCTACACCAAAACACCCTTGCCTTTATCTTTCATTGTTGGGGCTTGTGCAATGGAAGGAGGAGATGTTGCTGTTGCTGTTGTTGCTGTTGTTGTTGTTGCTGTTGTTGTTGTTGGTGGTGGTGTTGGAAGTTGTGTTGTAGCTGTTGTAGTTGCTGCAAGATCAGCATGTTTCTTTAAGATCCTGTCCATCATTGCTTGCAATTCTGCATCAAGGACAGGACCAGACTTGTGCTTTTGTACAGGAACATCGGATGGACCACTCTCCCCCTTTTTGACATCAGCATCTTTGGATTGAGAGGAGGTGACCAGATTTGGAATTGCCTGCATCAGTAGCTGCTCCATTCTGTCTTGCTTTTGGATCAGGAGTTGGATGTTGGCATCAAGGGCTTGAAGTCGATTGTCAGTCTTGGACTTGTCTTTGATAAGTGTATCAATGGCAGTAATTGTCCTCCTTGGTAGGTGTCCTTCATAGCACCTTCTAATCTTTTCAGTCTCCAACTCCATTCTTTCCTCAATTTTCTTCACTGCACCATTGATGCCAGTAACCAAGAAGTGGTGAAACTTTGTGTGTTTCTTATCCACCTTGGTTACTTCTTCCATTATGTCTTGAATTAATGGTGCAGATGTAGTTGACCCTATATTGGTCACATAGTCCAGCCTTAATTGGGCAGCTGCATCCTCCAAAGTGTTGGCATACGAGGCATCAAGCCATTCATCAACATTATGCTCTGGAGCTTCTTCAGGCACAGGTTCATCTGCAAGCCTTGTCTTTAATGCAGAGATATGATCTTGAGACTGTTGTAGACCATAAACAGTTTCAAAATCTGCATTTGACATCTCAGAGATAATATGTATTGTTACATCCCCTGTGCTTGGACTTTTCTCTGATTCTTCTGTTTGGATATTGATGGAGGGAGCAGAAGAAACCGGAGCATCTTGTGAGCTTGTTTCAACAGGTTGTAAAAATATACCGTCTAAAAATTTCTCTCTGTTCTTTTGTTCAAGGATCTCATCCTTGCTCACACCCTCTCCTTTTGCCTGGGGTTGGGCACCAAGCTTCTCTTTCTCTCCTTTTTCCATGCTATCTAAAGCTTGACTCTCTTGTATGTGTATGGTCTCTCCTTTTTCCAGGGCAGGAGCCTGACTCTCACTAATTATTCTCACAACCTCACTCATATGGATGGTGTCACTCTGTCCTACAGAAGTGGGGATTTGAGAAGTGCTTGTGATAGCATGGATAGGGGGTTCCCTTTGTTTATCTTGGGCTAAGGATCTATCCATGGAATCTGTTTGAGAGCTTGTCTCGATTATTGGCTCCTCTTGGGAAAAATCAAGAGAATCAATCATATGTATATCAAAAGAATCAAGAGTGGGAGAAAAAGGAGAAGGATGTACAGTTTGGACTGTTGGTTGTTCCTCAGACATTGAAAATTGAGGAACATCAAAAGATGACTCTGTGTGTGCACTCCTTGTGTCACTCTTTTCTTTTATTTTCTCTCTTTGGGTTTCCTCTTGTTGGTGAACAAGAGGTTGTGCAGACTCTGTACAGTGTGTTCCTAGTTGGGAACTTTCTTCAATGTCAACATCCTTTTGGGAGGATGGTGACAGTTCACTGGTTTTCCTTATAACCTCCAATGCTTTTTGAGAAGCACTGGATTGCTATAGGCTTTTGGTTTTAACTCTCTTCTTTCTTTGAAGTGGAACTTCAGCTTCTTGTTCTCCCTCATCCTCACTTGCTCCCTCAATTATTTTTCTTTTAATTGGGAGTTTTGTGATTGTCTTTGGTTTTA
>CM025787.1:16967726-17000991 GCA_014636745.2 Centella asiatica | reverse complement strand
TTAAAGATGACATGGAATCCTTTATCACATAGTTGACTCACACTAAGTAAATTGTGCTTTAAGCCGTCAACCAGTGCTACTTCTGTGAAGATGACATCTCCATGTTCAACACTGTCATATCCCCTTGTATGGCCTTTGCTGTCATCTCCAAAAGTGACTTTTGGGCCACTTTTCTCTTCATACTGTCTTAGCAGGGTCTTATCTCCGGTCATGTGCCTTGAACAACCACTGTCCAAGTACCATGATTTCTTCTTTTTGCCCTGCACAGTAGAGAGTAACTAGTTTGAGATTTTTGGAACCCAGACTTTCTTGGGTTCTTTCTCACTAGTTGTAGACTCAAGACTTGACTCAGATTGAGTTGATTGTCTTTTAACAGTTTTAACTTTAATAGGACAATCATTAGTCTTGCTACTTGTTTGTGAGAGACTGCCAAGCTTAGAATTTTTAGTTTTAATGCAAAGATGTTCTAACCTTTTTACTGGTGATTTATCTTTTATTCTCTTTGAAGGTGCAGTCTCAATTATAGGAATTTTATTTTTGCTCCTACAGTTTGTAGCTATGTGGTTGGGGTTACCACATACATGACATGTCTTTCTAGGAGCATCAGGCATTCTAACATAGTTTGTATGTTTATTAATGCCTATCTTTCCATTCCTATTTTTCTTCTTTCTGCTTAACTCCACCAATTTTTCAGCTTTTTTGTTTGGAAGATTCTCCAGTTTTTTATTTAGTTGTGTCTTTGTCATGAACCCAATATTTAATCTTTTTGTTTCACTCTTATCAACAACATTCACTGTCTTTTGATAAGTTTCTGTTTTTGCAGTGAATTGTTGATCGTGAGTGTTGATGAATTTAGGTTCAATAACAGGAGAGACAAAATTAATTCTTTTAAAATTTGGCTTACTAATTGAGGAGTTTGCAGCTTCGAATAGATCATTTAAATCTGAACTTTTGTCTAGATTTTCATCATAACCTAGTCCAGATTTTTGACCTATTGTTTGACACTCTACCAAGTCAATTAATTTTTTTGAGGAAGTGTTCCATTATTTAATCTTAGCTTGAGCAATTTCAAGTTGCTCTACTAAGTAATATTCCCTCTTTTTCAAAGCATCAATCATGTGATGAGCTTTGTTTAAATCAAACTTGATAGTGTCAAATTGTGTCAATCTCTCTTCAAGAAACTTGTTTTTTTTCAAGAGATTGTCACGTGATTCTTTTACATTGGTATGTTCAATAGTTAATGATTTAAAACTGACATGCAAATCAGACATATCTTTTTGCATGCTTTCAATGCTAGATATATCAAGTAAATTAAGCACGTTAAAATTCTGATTTGCATCACATACCTTTGTAAAATCACTTGACTCGTCACTACGAGCCATTAGGGCAAAGTTGACAACTTCTTCATCAGAGTCGCTGTCAATCCAATCTTTTCCCTCAGTTATCAAGGCTTTGCTCTTGGATTTAGCTTTCTTGTCAACAAAGTCTTTCCTTGATTTTTCATCCTTAGATCTATCACTATATCTAGGCTTCCTGCACTCATTGGCAAAGTGCTCTAACCCATCACAGTTGTAGCATCTTATTTTTTTTAAGTCGAAGGTGACTTTTTGACCTTCACATTTTGGGTTAGGCTTCCTTGACGATTTTCTTCCTTTCCTGCTTGCTCTAAATTTCTTGAACTGTTTGACCATAAATGCCATGAATTACTCCATGTCAACATCAGAATCCAGTTCATCTTCCTGATCAGTCGAGCTAGCACTGGAAGATTCATCATCAAGCTTCTTTTGAGACTTGCTTGTCTCAACCATCAACGCAACTCATCTATCCTTGCCATGCATGCGTTGTCGTTGCTCTACTTCAAGTTCATAAGTCTTTAAGTTCCTGTAGAGCCTGTCCAGTGTGAGTATGTCCAAGTCATGAGCCTCTCTTATAGCTGTTGTTTTTGGATCCCAACTTAGAGGGAGAGATCTCATGAACTTGGTATTGACATCCTCATTGTCATAGGACTTTCCAAGTATTTTCAAATCATTGAGCAAAGTGTTGAACCTGTCATATACTGATGTTATTGGTTCACCAGGCTTTGCTTGAAAGAACTCATATTGTTGTGTCTACAATGATCTTTTGTTCTTTCGGACTTGGTCAGTCCCTTCACACAGGACTTTGATGGTGTCCCAGATTTACTTTGATGTAGTGCAATTTATGATGCTTGTGAACATATTTTTATCAATTCCATTATAAAGTATGTTCATCACCTTAGCATCCTTTAACACTTGCAACTTGTCTTCGTTTGTATAATCACATTCTGGAGCAAGTTCAAAGTGTTCTGCAACAACAGATCCATCGACAGTTTTAGCAGGAATAAATTTCCTGGGTAGAGAGGGACCCTTCTCAATCCTTTCAATATAATCTGGATCTGTTGCTCTCAAGTGCATGTACATCTTTTATTTCCACATTGGATATTCTTCTCGTTTAAGAATAGGGATTCTAGTACCACCATCACGACTTTCCGCATACGCCATTATGCTAAAGTTGCTTGCTTCATCATTGGCCATCTCTTGGAACGTATTAATTGACTAAATTCAATTACAGGCTCTGATACTAATTGTTTTTCCAGTGAGATGCCGAGAACTTGTAGAAGGGAGGTTGAATACAAGTTCTTTAAAATCTTTTCAATTTTTTTTTTTTTTTTTTTGCTAAATTGCGGAAATATATAAAAGGAAAGAAAATACAAAATTAACGAGAGGCATCCCCCTCGACCTACTAGCACATCTCGCTAGCTAGGGAAAACAAGCCAAAAACTATGAGCATAAACACAAAGCAATCAAGTCGGCTGATACAAGGAGACCAAGTAATAATCCCTCTGACGGTAAATCCTTCGCTAGCTAGGGTCCTCTGAAGTGCAGCAAGAAGACTCCTGAATCCAGCAGAAACAGTATGCAGCAGCAGTAAACAACATTAAACCAGCTGCAGTATGCAGCAGCAGCAGCAAATATTAGCAGCAGTAGCAAACAGCAGTAGAAGCACTTTGCAGCAGCCAAAAAGAACAAACATAACCCACCAATACAGAACAAAGAACAGAGAGTCGAAGCATAAGGTAAAAACCCTCAAATTGGCAAATCCTCCAAAGGCAATTACTCTCCTGAATCAAGCAGCAACATGAATACAAAACCAGCAGCAGCAGCAGCCAACAACAAGCAATTGGCATCATACAACTTACAAACTTACAAACTTACATACTTACATACTTCTCCTAAATTTTACATGAGAGACCAGCCTACTTTTGATAATAATGAGAATTTCAGCTACAAGGTCAAGCGGGTTTCTAGCAGCTTTACCATGCATCCTGTCATTTCTCTCGGACCAAATGTGGTAGACAATATTGTTGAAACTGAACCAAACCAGCTGATTTCTAAAGGAGTTAGAGTTTAAAGAGCTGATATTGTGTATGAGCTCGGACCAATTAAAATTGGAACCAAACCAACCAGCTTTTCGGAAAATGGCATGAGCTATTTTAAGAGAGTAGGAGCATTGGAAAAATAAGTGTTCAAAGGATTCAGGTCCAATGTTGCACAAGACACAGAGATTTGTGATATTCAAGCCAAAATTGATCAGCTTGTCCATAGTCCACAAACTTTTGTGGCAGCATAGCCAATTTATGAAGGAGTATCGAGGAACGGCAAGTTTGTTCCAAATTACTCGATTCCAAGCAATTTTCTGATTTCTGGTGCGAATATCCGACCAAATACATTTGACTTTAGTTAAAGAAATAGGAGTATTACCCCAGTGCACACAATCCTGATTCAAGGAGTTTAAAGGTGTAAGGTAGTTAAAAATGCTCCTCCAATTGATGATAATTTGGTGATTGGAAATTGGGAGCCTCCAAGAGTCATTGAGAATGATGTCAGCAACCACAGCTTCCTTTCCTAGACCAGATTCAAGAATGATTGGGTCATCAACAGATTTGGCTAGAGGTTGTGAGTTGTGCCACGGATCAAACCACAGGCTCATGCTTGATCCATCACCAATAGAATAAAAGATGAACTGCTTGGCTGTGGATCTAAGGGCGAGGATTTTCCTCCAAGTCCAAGAGGACTGAGCAGTAACCTTCATATTCCAAAAGTTGGATTTTTTAATAACAGTATTACGAATCCATAAAACCCATAAAGATTGAAACTGAGGATTTAAGAGAAGCCAAATCCTTAACAGTAAATGGGCACGGTTCCATTCCCTCGTACATTTAAAGTCTAAGCCACCCTCGTCCCTAGGAGAACAAATCTTCGTCCAGGCAACTTTGGCCCCGTGTTTGCTAAGAGTAGCACCTTTCCATAAAAAACTGGTGAAGATACTTTGGAGTTTCTTATGGATGTAGCTGGGCAACAAGAAATGTTGAGTCCAAAAAGATTGAATTGAAAAGAGAACCACCTTGATAAGCTGCATTCTACCAGCATATGATAGAAATTTCGAAGTCCAAGAAGCAATTCTGCTTGTAATTATGTCCACTAGTGTATCACAGTCTCGTGCCCGCAGCCTAGAAAAGATTAGAGGAACTCCAAGGAACTTTACAGGGAGAACACCCTGCGGAAAACCTAGGATCTGGAGAATCTGAACCTTGCTGTGATCATCAACCCCTGAGAGGAAGCAAAGACTCTTTGAGGTGTTAACGTTTAAACCAGATAATTGAGCAAAAATATCCAGAGCTCGCTTGAGAGTGCAGACTGAAGGTATATCTCCTTTAGAAAACATAAAAAGATCATCTGCAAAACAAAGGTGCGTTAGATTAATGACCTCAGCTTTCCAATGAAATGAAAATTCGCGAGACTTCTCAATCTCCAAATTGGTAATAGAAGTTAGAAACTCCATAGCCACTACAAAAAGGAGCGGAGATATGGGGTCACCCTGTCTTATACCCCTATTGCCCTTGAACTGTCCACAAAGAGAGCCATTAACTTTAACTGTGTAAGAAACAGTGGATATACATTCTCTAATCCAGTAGCAGAATTTTGGCGGAAATTTTAAGTGCCTTAATGCAGCTAAGATAAAATTCCATTTGAGGGAGTCAAAAGCTTTTTGGAGATCAATTTTCAGAGCACACCTAGGAGGGCCTTTATCTAGATGGTAATTTCTCACAATGTCCTGGGCAATGAGGATGTTATCTCCAATATTCCTATTAGGAACAAAAGCAGCTTGAGATGGAGAGATAATGGCAGGAAGAACCTTTTTCAATCGCGTGGCCAAAATTTTTGAGATAATCTTGTAAACAACTGTGCAGCAGGATATAGGTCTAAAATCATGCATAGAGGAAGGGTGAGCAAGCTTAGGAACCAAAGTGATAGAGGTATTGTTGAAATTTCCAAGGGGGCAGCCCTTGTTGAAGAATGCCAAAACCGCAGCAATAACGTCCTTACCAATGGTATCCCAAGAGAGGGTTAGAAATTCAGCATTGAATCCATCAGGACCTGGGCTGTTATTTTTTTTCAAAGATTTGAACGCCAATAAAACCTCATCCTCATTGACACTTTCATTCAGATAGTAGAAATCCTCTTGGCAAATGGATCCGTGAACCGGCAGCGAGCTGAGGTCCATAAACTGATCATCAGTGACATGACTAAGAATATTTCTGAAATGTTTGATAGCAACCTTCTGTACTCCATCGTGCCCATGAATAAATTGTCCAGAATCATCCTGAATCAGAAAGATTTTATTAACATTCCAATTTGATTTAAGTTTGTAGAAGAAAAACTTATTGTTCTTATCCCCTTCATTAAGCCACTTAACCCGAGATTTCTGCTTGAGAAAGCATTCTTCTCTGTCTTGGGCAACAGATAAAGCGAGAGAAAGGGAATGCTGCTTCTCAAGAAGAGTAGGATCCAAAGGATGAGAAATCAGATCAGATTGCACTTGATGAAGGTCAAAAGTTAATTGCTTGACACAAGTGTGAACATTGCCAATGGATTTGTTGAGGTTAATCAAGAGCTGTTTAGTATTCTGGAATTTTGTCCAAAGCTGCTGCAGAGGGTTGCCTTGGACATCCATCTTCCATGCATTTTGAATAGCATCATTAAACCCCTCTAAACCAGCCATAAAATTGAAGAACTGGAAAGGCTTCTTGACTCGCTGAGCATGTATGTCCAGGTAAACAATCATGGGAGTATGATCCGAAGGACCTCTTGTGTGGAAAAGAGCTTGAGAGTGAGGGAGTTGAGACAACCAATCAGGGTTAATTAAAACTCTATCCAGCTTTTTATAGATAGGATTTGCGACCTGCGAGTTCCACCAAGACAGATGCGTGCCAGTTGCACATAAATCCGATAGGGAGCAGGTCCCCAGGCAAGATTTAAAGTCATACATCCCACCAGACAAAGAGCAATTTCCGCCTAAAACTTCCAAAGGGGAAATGACATCATTGAAATCTCCAATAACACACCAAGGAACACCACCACAAAGAGAGGTTAAATTCTACAATTCAGCCCACAACAGCCTTCTATCTGAAGGAGTATACAGCCCATAGGCAAAGGTAACCAAAATGTTACAATTAAGAGATATAGAAAAAACTTTACAATGTATGTGCTGGGAGGAAGAAGATAAGATATCTACAGACCAAAGGGTGGTGTCCCAACCAACCCAAATCCTCCCGTTAGGGTGATGGAGATAATTATAGAACCAATGCCAACTTTCATTAATAGAACAAGAAATAGACTGAGCTTTGGGAGATTTAACTCGAGTCTCAAAAAGACCAACAAAAGATAGGTTGAACTTCAAAAATAAGTTCTTAACATTACGCACGGTTGGCAGTTGGTTTAGACCCCTAACATTCATACCACAAAAAGCTGACATAAAATTAAGTAGGTAGTTTGGAGGAACTACCTCTTTTCTTCTTCTTATTTTTCCTACGAGAGGAGTCTTGGCTAGGAGGCAAAAAAAGAGTTGAAGCAGATTTTAGCTCCTTCCCATCAATATTTATTATCTTGGAAGCAAGGTTGTCTAAGAGCAGCGGAGGAGATAGATCAGAATCTGACCCAAGCAGATCATGAACACTATTGACATCCTTATCAACTACAGTTTCAAAATCACCTTCAAGAGCTTTAAATGTATTAATATCAGCTACTCCTACCGTAGCTGGACAATCTGGGGGTTCAACCACCTTTAGACCCTTTGTAACAGGCTTCCACTCCTGAGAGTCAATAAGAACACCTTTTCCTTTGTCCACATTAGTGGGTGTGGGAGCAGTAGGAGGAAGCTTTTTGTCCACGCATGGCACATTTGTATCCTTTGGAACCCATTTATAATTTGCATATGGGCAGCGGAATTGTGAGTGTCCAAACACATTGCAGTGACAACATATGGGAGGTTTGTGTTGATATTCAACTTTGACCAATTCAGGAAGCACAACTGTTGAATCATCTTTCAGGACCGTAACCGGAAGAGATTTTGGAAAAGATGATGAAACATCTACTTGAATGCATACTCTTGCATAACTCATTGGCTCCAATCTTGAAGTGGCCCTCTCTAGAATTAAAGGTATACCAATCCCTGAAGCTAGATAACTTAAACCTTCCAAGGTCCAATAAGAAATTGGAATATCGTGAAACTTCACCCAAATGGGAGCAACAGTGCATTTCTCCTCAGTAGTTTCAGCTCCTTCACGCCAATGCTTTAAATTAATCAGCTTGTTTGCAATGTACCAAGGACCAGAAGCAAGGAGGTTGTCACGTCCCAAAGAGCTGGAGAACTTGAAAATAAATCTGCCCTTATAGACAGTGAGCTTCTCAAACTCGAAAGAGGTCCAGTGCCTTTTAGCAAAAGCTTCCACAACTAAAAAAGAAGGTTTAGAATGCAGGAAATACCCCTCTAAACTGTACCTCCACCTATCAGCACCTTTCCTCAAAATCTCAGCAGGCAGATTGATAGAAATAGACCCATCAAGAACAGTGGGAGGATAGAAAATAAGTTCCGAATGCTTACCTTCCTTAGAGATGACATTGCTCCAGGATAAGGTCTCATTTTCCTGCTGCAAAACCAGCTTAGACTCAGCAATACACTTAGGTGCAGAAACTCCCTCATCTACCGAATCACAGGACACCACATTTGCAGCTGAATCACATCTAGGACTGTTTTCCTTAGAAGATGATTTTGATGGAATACACCCATCCTTCAAGAAATCATTCACATCATTAAAATCCCAACCAAGAGCCTTGATGAAATTAATCAAATCTTCACTCTTCTGACGCTCTGCTACAGCAGAAACTCTGTCATTCATGGTGAGTTGAGCAGCAGCCCTAAAAACTTCTGATGAGAGGGAGCAAGGAACAAATTCCCCCAATTCTCCTTCCTCCTCCTCTGAAACTACGAAAGAGGGAACACCAGAAACCATATGAATAGGGGTAAGTTCCGAATCAGCCATAGAGATTAGCTCGTCATGACCCGAACCAGCCATGAAAACCCGAAACAGAACAGAAAAGAACTGACCCGTGCGCAGGAGGAACCTACTGAACCGAAACAGGAAGAGAGAGAAAGCAGAAACGAGAAGAAGTCTAAGGAAGAGAGAGCAAGAAAGGGTTGCAGGTTAGGGTTTTAGGAAAAAAATTTAGGGGAACGGTAGAGAGAAGGGAGAGAAAAATTTTAGAGAGAGAGCCATTTTCTTTTTGATTTATTTCTTGTTCATTAAGAAATTAACTTTTCTTGCGGAATATAAAGAAAGAGAACATGAATCAATTTTATAAACAATTGCTTTATTGATTTACAATTGAATACAAATCCTAACAATTACAATAATGTAATCGTCAGCTTCTTTTCTATTCTGTATAGGAAAAGATACAAAACTATGAAAAACCTATACAGCTTCAAAGTTACAATTCTCTGTAAACCTAATTACAGCTTCTCTAACAACTGAATTACTATTGACTCAGTACCTATTCTGAACAAAATTCAGCTTCCTTATTCGAATCAAATACAATCTCTCCTTTTTGATAGGAACAGATTTCTGGTTAGTTTTCTTACCAGCTACGCCTTCAATAATATTTTGCTTTACGTGGAAGACATTCCTTTTTAATTCGAACTTTGTATCTTTCAAGAAATAAATCACGATTAGTCCCTGATGCTTCATCTTTATTCTCTAGTGACGTCATTACTAGTCTCCGATGCAATTAGTCCCTGATGACGTCAGCTTGTATAGTCTCCGATAGAATTATTTAGTCTCTGACGCGTTAAGGCTTAGTCTCCGATGACGTCAGCTTAGTCTCTGATGCTTTTAACTTTAGTCTCCGATGACGTAAGCTTTAGTCTCCGACTCCTTTAGACTTAATCCTGATGACTTAAGTCTTAGTCTCCGATAGGCAAAACTAGTCTCCGACAGATAAAATCTTTTTAGTCCCTGACCAATTTTCCTAGTCTCCGATAAGCCTTTTTGCAAACTCTAACAGATCAAATACACATCTTGACTTTCTGAAGCTTCGATACACCATTCCAGCAATTACTTACAAATAAGAAATATTTATATCTCTTTACAAAGAATGAATGAATTACAAACAAAGAGATAACTGCTAGCTACAAAACTTCAGTGTTACTAATTAACACTTTCTATACATTTGTATTCTAAGTAATCTAAAGACAATCATCATCAAATGTTCTAAAACCTAACATGTTCCAATGGGAACACCAAGATCATCAAACTCAATCACTTTCTGCACTTGTTTATTTGCGGACTTTTCTGTCAATGTTTTGCAAGATGTTGGACCTCTTGTTTTTTTAGTAGGTCTCTCACTCGAACTTCGGTGGTCCATGATAATTGTAAACTACAAAGTACATCAAAAAATGTCAAAAACATCACATTTAAAAATAAACTACAGAGTTAGAGTTAGGCAACAAGCAACTTAGGCGAAAAAAATTCCCAACTAATAGTATATTGTTCAATCATCAAGAAAATGAGAAGGTACTAATTTGTAACACGGCATAAAAAAATGCAAAAATATTGCCAAAAATTACAGTGCATCCCAACAACAAAAACAAAAGACACATAAACAAAACACATAGTATATCGCAATGCTTCCATTCAAAAGAAACACAAACAGAACACATAGAAACACAAATAGAACACATATCACAAGACACACTTTGGGGCTTTAAACAAATGTTGTATTAAAACAAAAAACAGAAAAAGAATGTAAATCGTGTTGGGTTTCTTACCAGCAAACGCAGCGGAAAAAAAATGATTTAAAATAAAACAAAACGAAACCCAAACCCGAGGATCTATGCGAAACAATTTAATACAGATAGTTTAAGATTTTACCAATTAATTGTGCGAATCTGAAGCTTTGGTGAAGGTGTTGATCGTCTCCAAATCTTGAACACTATCCAACTGAACAGCGTCTCTACGGTATCCACACGAACACCCGCGAATCGTCTTACGATCCGAACACGAAGAATTACAGTACTAGCTGTATGATCTGTATCTCTCTTCTCTCTCTATATCTTTGAACTCTAGTATCTCTATTATGAGCAACTAGGGTTCTTAGAATACGTAAAACGTTAGATAGTTAGAGAATAGCTGATATATCATATATATAGCCTTTCATAGAGTAATTCCAAAACCTAATCTAATTAGGAGACTTAAAATCCGAATTTTATATTTATTAGATATATATATATTTAATCAAGTCTCACTTAATTAATATATATGCACAAATAAATATATATTCGTATTTCCTTCTAAAGGACTCTACTTCATACAGATTACATATATAAATATATATATATGTATATAATTTAAAGCCATGATTTAATAAATCAATCTTATTGATATATTAAAATCATAGACATTTAAATTATCTCTCCTTGACGAATGTTCTTTGTGTGTGACCCTGTAGGTTATTATTACGTTGGCAATAATTTTAAATCATATTATAAAATTATAAACAGTGAGCGGCATCTAGTAATACATCACTGTTACCCAAGTAATAATAAAGTCATAGATTGGACGTTACCTTTCGTGACCAATGTTTCAATGTAACTTAATCCTTTTAACCATGATATCTAAGATTAAATTCAAGGCATGGATGTGTCATCCTCTTTATAATTTAATCTCAGTTTTCTTGATCAATGAGTAAACTATATGAAACAAATCTCTATTTGAGCATGGCCATGCATTTCATAGTTTCACTCAATCAAGAGGCCTATAGATATCACCCCTAATTTATAGGAGGGTTAAATTCCATCTACATCATTCCTATTTCTCACATAACTCATTATGCATCCAACAATCACCTTTATCGTCCACCCGGTTAAAGGTGACTTTTGATAACGTCAAAACGCATAACTCCTTATGTAGAAATGTCATGACTTCAGGTCGAAGGACCATTACATCATTGTCACTATGAGAATTACTTATGACACATAGCATAACGCTCCATGTAGAATTCTCATGGTGGGTCTGTCCAGTACAATGTTCTCTAACATGTACCTATGTATCAACTTAATATATCTCGTATATATTAATGACCAATGAGATATGGCCATCAGTTAATCACATACTAGTCTCAATGTATTATTGTTGTCCCACTTACAATGATACTCGACTAGGGACATCTAAGAATAATGATACATTACATACTTATATGATCTCATACTCAAGTCACATACTTGAATCCATATAATTAGTATCATTCTTCTAAGGACATTTATTATGTTAACATTTATATAACGCAGTAAATAAAACATAATAAATTATCATTAACCAAAAACATATCAAAAAATATAGTGTCACAATCATTACATAATTGGCCACTAGGACATACACTCTAACAAATCGCGCAGTTCAGTTGAAAAAAAATTATGTACCTCTTTCACTTGTAACAAATCTGAAGTCGATTACAGTGTATTCGCCAGAAACTGAAATGGAAATGTATCTTTATCGATTAAGAACTTGAAATGGAAATGTATGCAACTCGTATGCAACTTCTGAAGATTTAGGGCAAAGCAAATGTTATGTCGCGCAAAGGAAATGAATAGGCGGTAAAAAGAGGGGCAAATCAAAAATATGCCGCGAAATGAAATAATAATATAAAATAAAAAAATTATACACATTTGCGTCGATTATTTTAAAAACTTGACGCATAAACTCAACATTTGCGTCGGGTCTTTAGAGCACCGACACAAATAATTTATTTTTTTAATCGGGTATTTGCGTCGGTTCTATTAAAAAGCCGATGCATAAACCCAACATTTGCGTCGGGTCTTTAAGAGCACCGACGCATAAACCCAACATTTGTGTCAGGTCTTTAAGAGCACCGACACAAATGAGTTTTTTAATATACGATTTATATTAATATATTACATAATAATCTAACAGAAAATTAATATTTTACTCATATTGAAATTCATTAATACCATATATTATAGTGATTAATTCAAAAATGTGAAATATATATATATATATATATATATATATATATATATAATATAGATATATATGATAATATATCATATATATCATATGCTGTACTACTATAAACTATAAGATAAACCAATATACAATACATTAAAAGGCAAATTAATGTTTATATTTTAATGTAAAAAATACATGAGCATATGTGGTATGATATTATATAAGTACTACACTATATTATTATTAACTATTAAATATAAATGTGTTAATAATTTATTTTTTTTAATCGGGTATTTGCGTCGGTTCTTTTAAAAACCCAATGCATAAACCCAACATTTGCGTTGGGTCTTTAAGAGCACCAACGCAAATTCTCATAAAACCGGGGTGACTTAAATACTCAAAAACAGGTGTTGACTTAAATACTCAAAAATAGGGGACTATTGTAAGGTGTGCCCACACCTTATGAAATATTATAACCAGAAATATATAAATTTTACTTCAGTAAACAATCACCTACAACTATTGGAATTAAAACAAATTAAAATTTACAATTATTGGAATAAAAACAAATTAAAACTTTCAAGTCTTGCACTTATTTTCCATGATCAATCCATAACCCTTCACCATGGTCATTACGTAGGTAGTTTGTTTCTCCATTATCGTCACCGTATGGGGTAGGTAGACCCATAGAGAAAGGAGGATTCTCATCAAATTGGTTATACTCGTCTTCATCAACAACATCATCAATACCAAGAATATTTCTCTTGCCTTGAACAACAATTGAAAACTTGGGATCGGCGGGGTCTTGGATATAAAATACTTGTTTCACTTGCATTGCGAGTATAAATGGGTCGTCCACGTGACCCCACTAAGTAAAATCTATCAAAGTAAATCCTAAGTCATCTTTTCGAACACCACGACGTATATCAATCCAATTACAACGAAAGAGACCAACCTTGAATTCTCTGTACTCAAGCTCCCAAATATCTTCAATCACCCCATAATATGACTTTTTCACATCTTTCGATCTTGAAGATTTGCCTCTGAAAAATTCTGTTGATGAAACTTCCACGGTAACTCCACTATTTTGCATAGTGCTCTTTCCATCTTGACGCTGTGTGCAAAATGTATATCCATTAACATCATAACCTTCATAAGATCGAACAAGCATGTTGGGGCCATATGCGTTATCATATTATAAATGACATTTGGTGTATCTGACAACTGCTACATTACACGGTCTTTAAACCATCCAACAAATGAGCGATTATGTTCAGTTGTAACCCAAATGCCACTTTTTGAAGGATTCTGCCTCCTAATCAAACTGACATGACAATCTAAGTAAGGATGAACTTCAGTCATGTGTTGCAGGACAAAGAGATGCGCTCTATCGCGCAGTTCACACCCAGGAGAGATCCATTTGGATCCCAATGTACCCTGCCCATGAAGTCTTCCCTTGTGACGAGATTTGAGAATTCCAATAGGATTGATAGCTGCTAAATACTCTGTGCAAAATTCAATAGCCTCCTCAACTGAATATCCTTCAACTATACTAGTTTCCGGCCGATATCGGTTCCTCACATATCCTTTCAATATACCCATGAATCTCTCAAAAGGATACCTATACCGCAAATATATAGGGCCACATAACTTAATCTCTCTAACCAAATGAATAACCAAATGTACCATAATGTCAAAAAATGAAGGTGGAAAATACATTTCAAATTAACATAGTGTGACAACAATATCAGCTTGTAATTTATCCAACGTGATGGTTTCAATCACCTTGCTGCAGATGGCATTGAAGAAAAAACAAAGCTTCATAACAACAAGTCTCACGTGATTCGACAATATCCCTCGAATTACAATTGGAAGTAGCTGTTGCATTAACACATGACAATCGTGTGACTTCATACCCACGAGTTTCAAATCCTTCATCGACACAAACCTTTTGATGTTTGAAGAATATCCATATGGAACTTTCACACCAAACAAACACTCACAAAATGCAATTTTCTCTTTTTTACACAAAGTATAATAAGCTGAAGGTAGATATGTACGCTTCTCCGATTCTTGCGGTGTTAACTCTAGTTGTATACCCATTTCTTTCATATCTTTTCTAACTTTGATCCCGTCCTTTGTCTTTCCCTGTATATTCAACAATGTCCCAACAATACTATAATAGACATTTTTCTCAATATGCATAAAATCAAGACAATGTCTAATTTGTATGTGTTCCCAATACGGGAGATCCCAAAATATGGATCTCTTCTTCCACAGATTCTTCGGCTTAGGAGGTTGATACAACTTTCCAAATACAACATCAATATCCTTAACCCGCTCAAAGACTTCTTTCCTACTTAAAGGCAAATGGGCTTCTCGAGTCTCGATATGCCCATCAAAAGCCTTTTTCATCTTACGATAAGGGTGATCACGGGGAAGAAATGTTCGATGACTCAGAAAGACATTTTTGTTGCAATTATTTAGACAATGGTCAATAGTAGCATCTTCACAAATTGGACATGCTTTAGCTCCTTTGACAGTGTACCTTGACAAGTTTCTATAAGCCGAAAAATCATTTATGGTACAAAATAACATCGCACATAATGTAAAATCCATTTGAGTATTTGCATCAAACACCGAAACACCTTCATCCCACAAAAGTTTTAAATCTTCAAGAAACGGCTCAAGATAAACATCTATGTTATTCCCCGATTGTTTAGGCCCTGAGATTAACAAGGACAACATAATATACTTGCACTTCATGCACAACCACGGAGGCAAATTATAAATCACCAAAAGAACTGGCCATGTGCTATGTTGACAGCTTAGAGTGCCATAAGGATTCATCCCATCCGTACAAAGTCCAAGTCGTAGATTCCTAACTTCTCCACCAAATTCAGGAAACTTATAATCAATGGTTCTCCATTGTGGAAAGTCACTCAGGTGTCTAAGCATCCCATCTCATTTCCTCCCTTCCGCATGCCACCTCAAATGTTTGGCATCTTTTGGATTTGCAAATAGGCGTTTGAATCGTTGCACTATGGGTAAATACCAAACCACCTTGCTAGGAGCCCTTTTTTTATCATTCTTAGCAGAATCATTACCCTCCCGCTTGTACCGAGATGCTCCACACTTAGGACATGTGTGTAAATGTTCATTCTCATTTCGAAACAACACACAGTCATTTGGACATGCATGTATCTTCTTTACGTCCATACCTATAGAACACAACATCTTCTTTGCCTCGTACATGGAAGTGGGAAGCTCATTATTTACCGGAAGCATTTCTCGTAAAAGTTTTAACAATTCTGTAAAACTCTTGTCATTCCATCCATTCTTGACTTTCAACTTGCACAACTTCAAAGTTGTTGACAACCTTGTCAAGTCGTCACTGCACCCGGGATACAAAAGTTTCTTAGAATCGCGGACCAAACTCTCAAATATATCCGGTTGTGTCATCATATGGTCTTGGAGATCTTGTATCATATCTTCCACCCTATAAATGTCCACATCATCTTCGTCATTATCGACATAATTATCTCACTCGGTTGCATAATTCGACCTTGAGCTACCAGTCATATCAGACTCTATTCCCTCACCATGCCAAATCCATTTCGTATAACCCTTCTTAAAACCCTGACGAAATAAATGTTCACGCACTGTCTCTGTGCTCGAATATTTTTTTAAATTACACAAAGGCGGCACGGGCACACAATCATGTCTTCTTTTCCATGTTCCTTTCTGATTTTTTGGTGTTGAACCGCACATATAATAAACTCGTTAACCCTTCTCACATATGCATCATCGTTACGCAATATATTGTACATCCATGTTTGAGGATCCATGTATAACTAAATAACCACAATGATTAACTAAGTAAGCACAGCGATTGTACAATTATCATAAATAAGATGCGGACAAACAACAATTCAAGCAAAAATACTGATATTTTAAATAATTCTTGTGATGAATGTATTATTTTAATTAACAATTACTTACACAACAAAGCTGAGCTCTCGGACGGAGACACTGAAGAAAGAAACCTGCAAAATCTCAACCAAGTTTCCCGCCAAAGATGATCTCGCTCTCTCTCCTCTCTTACGAACTAGACCAAAATAGCAAAAGTTTTAACCTAAATACACTTTTTAATAATATTAAATAATATGTGTCGGACAAAGAAGAAAACAGACGCAAATAACATAACAATTTGCGAAGGATATTTAAATCAAGCGACGCAAATGTTTGAATAATTTATTTTCTTAAAATTTTAAAGCATTTGCGTCGGGTCTTTAACCGACGTGACACAAATGTGTTTTTATTTATTTTTTTAATTATTTCTCATCTTTAGCGTCGGTTGTACTAAAGAGAATTTGCGTCGATTCTTTAAAACAACCGTCACAAATTCTTTTTAATTTATTTTTTTAATTATTTATACATATTTTGCATCAGTTCTTTAAATAAACCGATGCAACTAATAAAAACTATTTGCGTCGGTGTTTTATACTAAGTGACGCAAATGGTGAACTAATTTATTTTTTAAATATTTTCATAGAATTTGCATCGGTTCTATAAACGAATCGACGCAAAGAGTTTTTATTTTTTTTACGAAAATGCCACTGCGCTACTATATGCGACAGTTCTATTAAAAAACCGATGCAAATAAGGCGACGCATAGGACAGTTTTTGTACTAGTGGATCAAGCACTGATCCCCTTTGAAAGAAATGATGTATCCTTTGTCACATAGTTGACTTATGCTTAATAGGTTGTGCTTAAGCCCATCAACTAGTGCTACATTATCAAATGAGACATTCCCATTTGCTGCTTTGCCATAACCAAGAGTCAGTCCTTTGCTGTTATCACCGAAAGAGATTACTGGACCAACCTTTTCTTGAAATTCTGTGAGCAAGGCTTTGTTTCCTGTCATGTGTCTTGAGCAACCACTATCTAGAAACCAGATTTGACTGCTTTTGCCTTTTTCCTACACACAAAAAACATTTAATTTGTTTTTGGTACCCAAGTGGCTTTGGGTCCTCTAGGTTTAGTCACAGTTAATGATAAAACAGTCTTTTCTTTATGAGTGACTTTTGATTTTGGCAAACTAAAAACTTTCTCCTTTTTAGGAGCTTCAATGTATGCTTTTGATTTATCGACAATTTCCTTATTTTTACCCTTATGGGTGCATGCTTGAACAGTAGGTAAATCGTTAGCATATAATATTGTGCCAGTTAAAATTTGTGATTTTTCTTTACACTGAAAAGATAAATGATTATTACTACCACATTTTCAGCACATTTTTCTAGGGGCTTCATGAATGTAAATGTAATTACTATCCTTGTTTACACCTAGCTTACCATTCCTATTCTTTTTAATTTCCCCTGACAGGCCTTTTTCCCTTGAAGGGCTATGAAGGCTTGATGCACTCTTTCCCCCTGATGACTGTGTATCCACTGATGCACAGTCTAGTTCTTTCCTAACTGGGAGTTTGAGTGCTTTGGTAAAAATGGGTTTCTTGCCACTCCCACCACTTGTGGAAGCTTCACTCATCGGGAATACATTCCCTTTTTCTAACTTTGTTGTAGCCTTTACAAACTTAATAGGTTGTATTGGCCTTTTACCAAAGCTAGCTACATTTTCAACGTCAATAGGAGGTTGCTTCACTAGAGTCTCTCCAAAGCCTAAACCAGATTTGGGATCAAATTTTTTACTGTTCAATTGATCCTCCAGTTTCTTACTGGACTCATTCCATTTCTTTATGACTTCTCTTTCTTAACTTAGAAGATTGGAGGTCCATTCCTCTCTTTTAATAACACAATCAAGAAGATTTTCAGTTCTTGAGAGTTCCTTTTCAAGACTCTCAAGTCTGGAGAGTTCTGATTCTAAAAGAGTGTTTCTAGCAGTCAACTGTTCATTTATTTTCTGCACTCTTTCAGTTTCAGCTACAGCACTCCTCAGGGTGTCATAAAGATCCTTTATCTCACAAGCCATTTCCTTAACAGTTTTAACACAATCATTTTTAGACATGTTAGAGGAAATTTCAAGACTTACTTGTGAGCTGCTACAGTCAGTGGATGAGGTCATCAGGGCTAGGTTGACATATTCTTCATTTTCTTCTTCATCTGAGTTAGCCCAGTCCTTTCCCTCAGCAATGTAAGCTTTTCCCTTCTTTAAGCATTAAGAAGGTCAAAGTACTTTTTTTTGTAATCCACATCAGTTTCCTTTCCCCTGGATTCACCTTCCTTTGAGGTCTTGTGACACTCATTTGCAAAATGGCCCATTTCATTGCATTTGTAGCACTTTATTCTTGATTTGTCAATAAAGATTTTTGTGCTACTGGGCTTCCTTACTGAAAATCTTTTGGATCCTGCAGGCTTTTGAAATTTCATCTTGGAAAACCTTTTTGCAAGAAAAGCCATGGTTTCATCCAGTTGCTCTAACTCTTCAGGAGTATATTCATCCTCCTTTGAGTCAGCTTCGTTGTCCCCTTCAATTTTAGCATCCCCTGACTACTGCTTCATCAAGACACTTGGTTTTGCTTCTTCTTTGTCCTTCTTGGCAGCCATCAGGGCTACAGATTTAAGCTTCCTGGCATCCCCTAACATTTCAGATCTTTGCTGAACTTCAAGTTCATATGTCTTTAGGGTGCCATAAAGCCTATCCAAGTCTAGGAGATTCGTGTCCTTGGATTCTCTGATGGCTGTCGTCTTAGGATCCCATGATATGGGAAGGGCTTTCATGAACTTTTTGTTCACATCTTTATTAGCATAGGCCTTCCCATATATTCTTAGGTCATTTACCAACCTGTTGAATCTGTCAAACATTTCAGTGAGTGTTTCACCATTTTTCATCGTGAACCACTCATACTGTTGTGTCAACAGCTGCAGTTTGTTCTCCATCACTTCCTCAGTTCCATCACAAAGTATTTGTATGGTATCCCATATAGATTTAGACGTTGTAAATTCATAATACTATTCAGCATATGATCGTCTAAACCATTATATAGGATGCCTGTGATTTTCAGATCCTTCTTTACTTTTTCTCTTTCCTCTAGTGTCATTCCATCAGTCGTCTTTGGAACTAATTTTTCTGGAACACTAACTCCATTGACAACTTCTTGAGGAATGACCTTCTTTGGAACGTGAGGGCCTTCCTCCAAAATCTGCAAATATTCATCATCGATTGCTCTTAGATGAACTATCATTCTTTGTTTCCAGAAGAAGTATTTTCCCCTTTCCAACATGGGGACTTTACTATTTCCTGCTTTGTTAGCCATTGTTAATGATCGTCTAGCAAGTGTAATCTGCTAGTTGGCTCTGATAGCACTTGTTAGAATAAAATAGCCTAAAGTGTTTGTAATGGGGGCGGGGGGGAATTCAAATACTCAAAACTTTTTCTTCTGTATGACAACAGGAAATAGCTACTGTACTTAGAAAAACAATAACAGATAATCTGATTAACACACGTATTCAAGTTAAAATAGATTTATTAAAACTTGAGGTTTTTCTGGAACTCTAGTTAATCACAACTGTGATTAATCAGCTACAACTTCTGTAATGAATTACAGCTTCTAATTCACACTCACTAGCTTCTCACTTTCTTTGAAATATTTCTCTCAAGATATATTACAAAGATGCTCTAGTGATTTGTATGCTTCAGTGTTTGTTGATCTATTGGATTGATATTTTGTGTAATGAGAACTCTTTTGCATATACAGAAGATCAGTAGGTGAACCCACGTGCCTAGATGTGTTGCTCTTTTCAACTTAGCCGCATATATGTCACATCGTTGTCCTTTAGAAACTATGTGTCAGACTGCTGCTACTTTTGTTGCTTCTTTTTCATCCCTTGATCTGCGTGCATTTAATGTTCGAGAGTTGTCATTGGACCAACAAACTTCAAGAGATATCTTTTCAGTTAATATCTCTTGCTTCTAAAACAAGCTTCATTGATTTGCATGTTAGACCTGATGACGGGTTTCTGCAGTCACAACTATCCATTAACAACAAGCTCTGATGTGAACTTGATCAGTGCTTCTGGATCCACTGATGACAAGTCTTGACAAAGACGGGATCAGTGCTTCAAACTTCACTTGAGTTTACTAAGTGCTTCTAGATCCCTTGATGTTATGACTCATGACATACACTGATGGCTTCCACTGATGCAGTGCTAAGCATTCCCCCTAACGAGTTAGCCTGACACTGTCATACCCTGATGTCTTCCCCTGACAGGTTGACATGTCTTGATCATGCCCTGACGCGTTTCCCCTGATGAGTTTGGCTTTCCACTACCATACCCTGACGCGTTCCCCTAACGGATTGGTCGGCCTTTGTCACCCCCTGATGGGTTCCCCTGACGGATTCCCCTGATGATCCTTAATCATTGAAGCTTTGTTTAGAATGTCTGATGTGCAGAATACTTTAACTATTTTTGAGTAACAAGAGACATTCCTCCTCACTTATCAAGTCCTTTAGAAGTTTCCTTGATGTCCTGACTTAGTGAAGAATATTTCTTCCCCTGATGATTAGATCGATCATCAATGGATGCAAAACTTGTGCGGATACTTAAGTTTATTGAATACCATAAGTATTTACAAATGCATAATTTATTCTATAAACATCATCATCATTATTTAACTCTAACAGGAACTTTGGTGAGAACTTAGGGAAATGTGATCTAAAGGCTGATGAAACAATTTTTCTAGGTTACTCCCTGACATCTAAGGCCTTTAGGGTTTACAAAGAGACTCCAAGTAGTGATGGAGTCTATAAATGTAGCTTTTGATGATCAAGAGATTTCTAGACTTGAAGACCCTGGTTTTCATGAAGAGCTCAGATTTGAAAATGAAGATGATTCTGATTATTAAGAGTATAAAGCTGATGAGTGCAGACAAATGGAGAATTTAATCATCCCTGATGTCAATCTAAACATCATTGAAGCCCCTTCAACAGATAGAGTAAATCTTCTGGACAACAGGTCAGAGAATACTCCATAAGGGGATCATTCATCAGGGTATGCACCATCAAGGGATAACTTTAACCCTAATTTAAGCATTAATTCAGGGGGAGTTTTCTTAGAAGCTAGGAGCATAGACTTAGGGGGAGGAGATGATAATCAAGCAAGCTCATCAAGATAAATCTCTAATCCTAAATGGTCTAGGAGTCACACAACAGATTTAATTATTGGTGATCCAAACATGAGAGTGCAAACCAGAAAAGCAACATCTAATGAATGCCTATATGCTTGTTTTCTTTCACAATTAGAGCCAAAGAAATTTGAAGAAGCCATTCAAGATGCAGAATGGATCATGGCTATGCAAGAGGAACTGAATCAATTTGAAAGAAATCAAGTTTGGAAGTTGGTAACTAAACCCAAAGACAGAATTATAATAGGCACCAAATAGGTATTCAGAAATAAGATGGATGAAGCTGGCATTGTTATAAGGAACAAAGCAAGACTGGTTGCAAAGGGATATCTTCAAGAGGAATGGATTGACTTTGTTGAAACTTTTGCACCAGTAGCCAGACTTGAGGCTATAAGAATCTTCTTAGCCTATGCAGCACAGACAAACTTCAAAGTTTATCAAATGGATGTGAAAAGTGTTTTTCTCAATGTGAAATTAGAACAGGAAGTGTATGTCCAACAACCTCCAGGGTTTGAAAGTTCAAAATTCCCAAATCATGTATTCAGATTAGAGAAAGAACTTTATGGACTGAAGCAAGCTCCAAGAGCTTGGTATGACACACTGTCTAAGTTTCTGGTGGAAAACAAGTTCACAAGAGGTATCATTGACAAGACATTGTTCTTTAGACAACACCAAGGTCATCTGATCCTGGTTGAAATATATGTTGATGATATTATCTTTTGATCCACTAACACTAGATTGTGTGTAAAATTCTCCAAGCTCATGCAAAGCAAGTATGAAATGAGTTTGATGGGTGAATTGTCTTATTTCTTGGGATTGCAGATCAAACAGGTCACTAATGGGATTTATATCCATCAGACAAAGTATGTCAAAAAACTTCTCAAGAAATTTGACATAGAGGACTCAAAAATAGCAAAGACACCAATGGCCACAGCAACCAAGATTGACCCTGATAAGAATGGAAAGAAAGTTGATCTGAAGACTTATAGGGGAATGATTGGATCATTGTTGTATCTAACAGCAAGTAGGCCTGACATTATGTTTGCAACATGTCTTTGTGTAAGATATCAAGCTGATCCAAGGGAGTCTCATCTCATAGCAGTGAAAAGAATCTTGAGATACATCAAGGGCACTACAGAGTTGGGACTTTGGTATCCAAAGGAGTCTGGATTTAAATTATTAGGTTATTTTGATGCTGACTTTGGAGGATGAAGAATTGACAGAAAAAGTACAACAGGAAGCTGTCAGTTTCTAGGAGGAAAGCTTGTATCCTGGTTCAACAAAAATCAGCACTCAATTTCAACATCAACTGCTGAAGCTGAATATATTGCAGCTAGAAGTTGCTGTGCACAAATCCTATAGATGAAAAATCAGTTAATAAACTATGGACCGAATTTCAACAATATTCCAATTAGGTGTGATAACACTAGTGCCATTTTCATTGCTGAAAATCCTGTGCAACATTCCATAACCAAACATATAGAAATCAGATATCACTTTATCAGGGAACATGTTATGAATGGAACCATTGAACTACAGTTTGTGCCAACAAACAAGCAGTTGGCAGACATATTCACCAAGGCTCTTGATGAAGCCACTTTTTCCAATCTTGTAGGAGAGTTGGGTATGGTGAATTATGCAAAATGAAGTTCAATAATCTTGCTAAAGACTTGTCAGAAAGGCAGTTGGAACAACACAATCTACCAAATGCCTAAGTTCTGGAACTCCTAACTCATCTCATGAATTCTTGATGAATTTAGTTGATATGTGACTATGTATGTTAAAAATGTAAATAAATACATATATATATTTGTTTGTTTTGCTTGTGTTTGTTTTGTTTTTGTCTGATGCATCAGGGTCAGGGTCTCTGTCGAGAAGCATCAGGGTCTGGGTATCCGACTCGCGCAGTGTACGACTCGTGCATCAGGGTCAGGGTATTCGACTCACACATCAAGGTTAGGGTATTCGACTCGAGCATCAGTTTCAGGGTATCCGATCCGTCCATCAGGATCAGGGTGTGTATATACAATGAACTTCAAGGTTAGGTAAAAAGCTTTTGACTGCATCAGGGGATTGTGTCGAGTCTGTGATAATAATTCATCAGGGAATTCTTTTGTCCTTGATGACGTGTCACCACAGAATTGATGCGACACCCTGATAGCGTGTTTTTAGGAACGGTTTTCAAACGTCAAAAGGCGGGTATTAATACTCTCTCTCTCTCTTTCTGAAATACCTCAAAATATTTAATCTGACTCCGATATTCGCTCGAGCTTTCTTTTTCTCTCTCTCTCTATCTCTCTCATTAACAGAAACCCTAGAACCTCAAATCTCCAATAGCATCAATGTCACCCAGTAATGTTCAATAACTTCTAAGAAATCTGGTGGTTCCACCCACAAACTATGTGGGTTTCTCTGACATTGATGAGGTAAATGATTGCTACAAACTGATAATGAACTATTTACTCAACTCTGAGTATAGTCGAGCAATTTTTACTGATGAAGAAATGTCTAGGGAAGCACTCTCACAACTCTGGTCAAGTGCTAAGTTCATGAACTCATCAACAAGACCAGAGGCAATGAAGGGGATCTCATTCAAGATCTCTTCTGAGAAAGGAAAAATAACCCCTTCCAGAATCAACTCTACACTTGGGCTACCTACACAGAACTTTGTGGAAGTGCCCAGTGATGCTCGACTTCTTGAGGGAACTAGGCTATAAAGCTGCACCCAGCACAGTTTTAAGGTTCAAGGACCTCAAGAGAGTCAATGTGAAGAGAGAGATTTCTTATCTCTTTAACACCATAACAAAGGTGTTCTCAGGTAAATCTTCTAACTTTGAGGTAATAACCTCATTAACTTTAAAAATAGTTTATGCCATGATTAGGAATGTAAATATAAATATAGGAAAATTAATTTTTGATGATCTTGTAAATAAAATGGGTTGTTTTGATTCTAGAAAATCAGAGTTTTACTAAGCTAGATTTGTATCAATGATCATTAAGGATCAAATTACTAACTTTTCTTTTGAGAATGACATTTTTGTACAGACTTATAAACAAATAAAGAAGTTATTTGTAGAAATAATAAAGAAATCCTATACCGCGGAGCCATTTGCACTTCCATTGCATATGGAACAGGTATCATGTACTCTCCTTTCTACTTCTCAACCTATTACTTCTTCTCCTTCAACTACTATGACAGAGATCACTACCACTTCTCTGCCTACCCTAGTAGTACAACCAGTTTCAATACAACCACTCTCATCAGCCCAACCCTTAGTCTCCCAAAAAACTAAGGGTACTAAAAGAAAACCCTTTGAAGTAACCGCAACAAGTGAGGGGGAGCAAGGAGAGAGAGTGATTGGCCTTAGTAGATTAAAGAAGAAGAAGGTGGCCAAAAGAGTTACCTTACAGTTAGACCAGGAAGAATCCTCTCAAAAGGATACTGCTTTTGATAAGGAATTAACCACATTTCTAACTACTTCCTCTAAAAAGGAATTAGTTATTGAAAATAGTCCCCAACCAGGGACACAGTTGAGTGAGACACATACAGACCATAGCCCTTAATGAAATTAACATCAGAGTCTCTGAGAACCACTTGCAGATAACTGACACAGTGAGTGCACGGATAACTTCCTATGATGGATCACCTCCTCATTCAGTGATCCAGCCAACATTCCCTTCTACACATATTTCTTCTCTTACTAATCCTCAAATTTCTTCAGATATCATAACACAAACATTAAGTGTCATAAGATCAAATTCTCCAATTTCACAATTCATGGAGGAGCCAATAATTCCTGACAGAGTGATTGATAGTCAACACACTCAAATGGTTGACTTATTTTTAATTGATACAATCACTAATGATCAGACAGGGGACATAAACTCAACTGTATATACTACTGCAATAAGTCTTATGTTCCCCCACCTGTATATACATCTTCTATAGAAACATACACTTCTCCAATTGTACATACACAATTTACATCCACTCCTTCACCTATCACTTCCGTGGAACCAGAAACTGTAAATAATTTGCTTGAACTGGCCACAGTAGTTGATCTCACTGCCCATAGGAGCCCTTCTAAGACAATTTTGAGTGAAGATGAGAGAATACATAGTGAAGAGAGGAAAAGTAAATCCCCTGAGAGGACTTTGGCAAAAGGAGAGGATGAGAGTACTACCTTAGAAGGCAAAGAAAAAGGAGAGTCTTCGAGAGATACCTTAGAAAGCACAGAAAAAGAAGAGATTGAGGGAGATAAGGATGAGATCCATGTAAATCAAGAACATAGAGAAAATTTTGATACTGATAATGTACATACAACATCCTCTTCTGAAAGTGATGAAGATGACACTCCTATCGATGATCTTTTACCAATCCTGGGAGTTGATTTATTCCTTCAAAAAAATGAGATGATAGAGACAATAAAGTTACTCAAACAGGAGCTTTCCAGGACTACAGATCCAATTTTGTCAAAGATGCTCAAATCACAAATAATGATTGGACAATCTGTAGATGTAGAAAATCAGAAGCTTTATACACATTTTACCAACAAAATAAACAATGTACAACAAATTGTTGACTCTCTTGTTACCAGCCAAACCTTGCTCCGGATGAAGAAACTTGCTGACAATGTTGACAAAAAACTTTCAAACTTCTCCACCAAAATGGCCATTATGGAAACTCTACAACTGTTAATGGCTGACACTCTACAGAAAGTTCTTCAAGTCAAATCCCGACTCTCAACTTTCACTGATGACGCTACCAAAAAGGGGAAGAAATCTTCAGGGCTATCGTCACGGGATGTTGCAGAGAAGCCCTCAAATGTTTAACCATAAGGGGATGTGACTGCTCCTGCTCCAAAAGCCAAGGATAAGGGCAAAGGCATCCTGATTGAGGAACCCAAAAAAAATCACATACTCAATTAGGGCCTAAGCTACTTGGAGATGCCATGAAGACAACCCACTTTCCAACACCAGTCGAAGCAATAATTGATGGGAAAGTGGAGCTTGTCTTCCTTCAAGACAAAAAGAGAGGGAAATGGCAAAGGAGAAGGAAGAAAAAGAAAAGAAAAAAAAGAGTGCTAGGCCAATATCCTCCAGGAAACCTCAGCCAAAGAAATCTCAACCTCCCAAGGGTGCATCAGGGGATAAAGACAAAGAAAAACCAAAATCCCCTGATGCCACCAAACCCAAGTCATATGAAGCAAAGGATCAAGCACATTCTCCTATAACATATGGACCACCCACATTAGTTGAATCCCTAAGAGATGAAAGGCGCAAGAATCTGACATTTATGTTCTCAATAAATAACATAAATGTCAGGACTAACAATAAAAGGGAAAAGCTAATCACCGTTCAACTGAAAAATGGGTTGCAGTTCACAGTCACTCTGGACTGGTTTAGGAGAATGGATATTGAGCAACTAGGATTGGTCCTGAACTTAATTTCCAAGACATCGATGGTAAACAGAGACTTGAGGGGGATGATCGAGAGGCTGAGGAAAGTCATCAACTATTAAAGAAGCCTGCTCACAACTTTAGAGAGACCATTAAAGCTATTCTACAAATCAACTGATGGATAGGAGAAAAGTATAAGAATCAAAGATGTTGATGGGCTTAACCTGGAGGAAGCGAAGCATGTTCTAAGCCAAATAGCTTATCATAAGAATGAACATGTCATCCAGTTCAGAATCTTGCTAATATAAAATGTATTGAAGGAGATTGAAGAAACCAGAGCTGATGATGGGAATACAACAACAGTAAGGGATATGCCCCCAATAAAAGGATTCAAAAAATATCCTAAGATGATCACAAACCCCATGGGTGTAGAATTCAAAATTACAGAAGGGGAGATCATTACATTTTACTGGTCACAACTTGTTGCAGCTAATGTGTTAGAGATCAGATCAGTCCTTGAAGCTTTGGAATCAAGCAAAAATGTCAACATTGTAAATATCAGAAGACTTCTTCAAAAGGAACTAGAGCAGCTTTCAGTAGGAGGAGAAGACAACAGGCTCAGGATTCTAGATCAAAACCCAGATCAAAGGAGACAAGGCCTCGGAAGTGACACTCAACCTGTGACGACCTAGAAAATTTGTTTATCTATAAATAATTTATTCACTCATTTTATTTTATTTTATGTTATTTTATTTTCTTATTAATATGAATATGGTTATTATATGACGTTTTTGGTTGTATGACCCATTAAAGGGGTTATAGTTGTTTGATGTTGGTAGCAAGGATAAGCAAATGATCTTTATATATACATGCAGTACCGTTTGTAAGCTCTTAAAAGAAGCTTGCGTTTGTTGGTTAAGTCCTCTGAAGGACTCAAGAGCTTAAGTTTGATGACATCAGTGCTTACGTATACTAATTAGATTAGTAAGCTGCTTGTGTGTCATTAGTGAATTAAATGTATGTGCATGAAGGACAACATGCTTATTACACATGCTTAGCTGCTAAGAATCACGATGAGCAGCCGTTCTACTGTCCAGATTAACCAATCATTTTATTTCACAGCTTAATCTCAGCCTCCTATAAATACCTCATTCGGAGGAACATTTTAATCTCTTTTCTAAAAATTTCTCTTCCAAAGTTCTTCCTTAAACCAACCATCTCCATATAATTTCAAGATTCTCTTTTCTGGACGATTACTGTCGATCAAGCTTTGATCTTTTTCATTAACCCAGGAGGTAAGAATTTTAAGCTCTCCGCTGTTGTTCCTTTTTGCATAGCATCCAAGAGTTTTAGCCGTGCATATTAGGTTTTCAAGGAAGAGTGAAGTTTTGAAAGAAAAGTTACGTTCTTTTACATATTCATATTCATGAAGTATCCTAGGTTAAGTTTGTTCATGTAAGGCTTTCCATGGAAGCCGAAACAAGCTTTATTGTTAGTCTTTGATGAGATAATTCTAATCTCTGATAAGTTAATATTAGTCTCTGATGAGATATTATTAGTCTCTGATGAGTTAATATTAGTCCCTGATGAGATGTTAGTCTCTGATAAAATGTTCTTTAGTCTCCGATGCTTTAAAAATCCTAGTCTATGATAACGTCAGCTTTAGTCCTCGACAAGCTAAGTCTAGTCCCTGATGACGTCATCCACAAACTATGTTAGTCTCTGATGGCTGAAGATTTTAGTCCCCGACGAGTTCAGTGCTGAACAAGTGAGTTTGGCGATGAACATTTGTCTACCGATGAGTTCGGCGATGACTTAGTGTGAGTTCAACGTTGAACAAGTTGTTACCTGACTAGTTTGGCGATGGCTAACTAAGTTCGGCGCTGAACAGGTTATCCACTGATAAAGTTCAGCGATAGCCAAAGTTACCAACCGATGAGTTTGGCAGTGAATGAATTATCCCCTGATGGGTAAGTCATCCCCTGATGACTAATCCCTGATGAGTAGGTGATCCCCTGATGGTCGAAGGCTATCCCCTGATGGCCGAGAGATATCCCCTGATGGCTGAGAGATATCCCTTGATGGGCGAGACATCCCCTGACAGGTAATTTAACCATTGATGACCAGTCAACCCCTGACGGACAATTATCCCCTGATAACTAATTGTCCCCTGACGGGCAACTTCGTGCCCTAATGATCATTCTCTGATTATACATAGTCATCTTTTAAGTATGGATTTCTCATGTTATACCCACAATGATGTTTTACAGAACTTTATTTGCAACCAGTATAGTGAATCTAGCTAAGGACCAAGGCAAGTATATATTCATTCCACTTCTTTCTTACGGATTACGTATAATCATTAATTCGATTTACGTAAATGAATGATGTTAATGCCTATGCATGATGATGATTTCTTTTATGATTAAGTAACGTACGATCATTGAATCCGATGTACGTGAAAAGATGTTGATGATTGAACTATGTGTTATTGGGTGGTTGCTAGCTGTTTAAATTTCCTAGCACACCAAACGATGATGTTTGGGTGTTACAAGTCATGAACTTGTATGCACACCCAAGTAACTTTTGTATGGATATATAGTTCCGCTTGTGATGGTCACTATCTTTTAATTGTTGAGCACGCCAATATGTGTTGTTGGCAGTCGCTACTTTTAATTGTTCAACACGTCAAGGCTATTCAAAATTGAGAAAATGTTTACAAGAAGATATATCCATATGGAAAGTTAAGGGGCTGTTGAATACTTTCGCCTGGTATTTTGGCCAATGATGATAAAGAATGATAGACCGAGGCAAGGCATCGGTAATAAGACTTTTCGCAGGCCATATGCTTTCTGCAAGTGACTACGTATGTCAAATGATGAATCAAACGACCAGGCTGACCAGCTGGGATGAAATTTGATTATGTAAGGTAGTCAGATAATGATCAGTCTGGTCAGGTGATGCATTATCTGAAGAGTAAAGGGCGAATCATGATTTATTGAAAGAGGGTTAGCCCTTCATATCACTCGGGTACCCTAAATGATACATGTTTATTTATCATCACCAGGTGTTGGTAAATGTTACATGTTTGTTCATTATCACGAGGCATTGGCATTGTTTCGCCTAATCTCGATGAATACTAAAGCTTTTGAATTATCTATTCTTCTTGCTTATGATTATATACTTGCTAAGCATAAACACTCATATGGAATGCTATGAATGTTTTTCAGGTTATGTCTTGAAGGCTGATTTGCCTAAGAAAGCGAAAGAGAGAATGGCTTAAGAGTGTTATAGTTGTAAGGCTGTATGAGCCATCTAAAGTTTTGTTTCCGCTGCAGCTCATTTATTTTCAAGTTTGAGGTTTTGTAAGATGATGAGGACCTTAAGATTTTGTAATGATGTTTTGAGAATATATTTCTCATTTAAGTGTTGTAAATGCTTGGCTGTGTTGTTGTCATTGCTATGTTGTGAAGTTGTCCTACAGTTCTCTGGCATGGCTCGGGATCCCAGCCTGGAGATCTCGGGGATTGTCATCCAAAATGTTGGCAGTGCCCGAGGCCCAGCTCGAGGGATTTCCGGGGGCGCCACACAACCTATTGAATCAAGTCATCCATTGCCCTTTGTTTCAGCTAAACAAAAAGGGGGATCCTGATGTCTAACAGTGTATATTTTTGTAATAGTTATAGGAAATACTTATACATTTTTTTTATACAATAGAATAGATCAATTTAATTTTGTTAAATTTCTGATAGATTATAGTTTTGATTTTGACATCATCATCAGTGCGTTAAGTAGATTTATGGTTATCAAATTGATAATCATAAGTAGGGGGAGATTGTTAGGTATAAATGATGATGATGCTTAGAGTTTTGTTTGTGCATCTGTACATACTCAGGGTGTTCTATAAATCTAAGTATATGCACATATTTTGCATCCACTGATGATCAACTTAGTCATCAGTGGATAAAGTATTTCACACTAGACAAGTCATCAGTTGAAATTTCTAAAGGACTTGATAGTGAAGAGGGATGTCTTTTGTTACTCAAAAATATTTAAGTATTCCGCACATCAGACATTCCAAACAAAATCAACAAAGCTTCAATGATTAAAACCATCAGGGGAACCCATCAGGGGATGACAAAGGGAGATCAACTTGTTAGGGAAACGCATCAAGGTATGGCAGTGGCAAGCCAAACTCATCAGGGGGAATGCGTCAGGGCTTGACAATGAGATGCCAACCTGTCAGGGGAACTCATTAGGGTATGACAATGTCAAGCTAACTCATCAGGGGGAATGCTCAGCACTGCATCAGTGGAAGCCATCAGTGGATGCTTTGAGTCTTAACGTCAAGGGATCAAGAAGCCCTTGGATAACTCGAGTGAAGGTTGAAGCACTGATCGAGTCTTAGACATGACTCGTCATTAGGGGGATCCAGAAGCACTGATCAAGTCCACATCAGGGGTTGCTATCAGTGGACAGTTATGACTGCATACACTAGTCATCAGGTTTTACACGCAAATCAATGAAGCTTGTTACAGAAGTAAGAGATATAAACTGGAAAGATATTTTTTGAAGTTTGGTGGTCCAATGATAACTCTCGATCATTAAATGCACGTGGATCAAGGGAAGAAAAAGAAGCAACAAAAGTAACAACATTTTGACACATTGTTCCTAAAGGACATCGATGTAACATATATGCGGCTAAGTTGAAAAGAGCAGCACATTCAAGCACATGAGTTCAACTACTGATCTTCTATATATGCAAAAGAGTTTTTTCATTACAAAAAAAATATCCAACGGATCAACCAACAAGAGAAGCACACAACACTAGAGAGAAGTTTTGTAATATATCTTGAGAGAAATATTCAAAGAAAGTGAGAAGTTAGTAAGTGTGAAATTGAAGCTGTAATTCATTACAGATTTTGTAGTTGTTTAATCACATTTGTGGTTAAATAAATTTTCAGAAAAATATCAAGTTTTAATACAACTATTTTAACTTGAATGCTTGTGTGTTCATTTTAAAGTCATTATAGTTTTTCTGATATTGTAGTTATTTCCATCAGTGCTTAGCAAGTTTTTAAAGATCGAAAAGTTTTGAGCGTTTGAATTCAACCACCCCTCTTCTACAAACACTTGAGCCTATTTTGTTCTAACAAATAATATTTTTAATTTTTCCTTATTGTTTCATTTTGTTTCATTTTTATTTATTCATGTACTTCAATTTTTATTATTATGAAATGAAATGAATCTTGTTGCTTGCTGAGGTGATCAAAATAACTCATTTTGACATCATCAATTAAGGAGAGATTGTTGATGAACCCCTGCTTATATTACTCTTTCTTAAAGAATTATATTTAACTGATATAAGAATTGATGATATAATATAGTCCTTACTTATATGATGTAAAAGAACTTAGAAAAATATCCAATTTGTTAGGTGGATATATTCTGCTATAGTTAAGCAATGACTTTGATCACAAGTGAAGATTTTGCTCATCAATCAGAAAGGATCTTGAAGTTCCGAAGAAAGTTCCAAGGATAGTCTTGCTTATCGTTATATAAGCTAGGACTGATGCAACAATAATGTTAGAAAAAGTCTTTACCTTTTGTCCTGCTTAGTTACTCCTAGAGAGTCTTTCAAAAAACACAAAAAGACAAAATAGTGGCTATCATTTTTAATTGAGTAAGGAACAACTGTAAAGGTACAGGTCACTATCAAGACAGTACAACTCTAATAGATCTATCTTGAATTCTCAACAGATAGATTTTTGGAGTAGTATAAATAGGAGTCATAAATTTCATTTATGATAACTGAACTACCAAGAAATTGCTTTGACAATCTGACATTCTAATAATTTAGCAAGACACAAATTCAAGACTGCACAAGTGCTATCGAATCTGCTCAACAAGAAGTTTACTGCTTAGAGATAGCAAGCAAGATATTTCATTTGCTATTAGTCTATGTGATTATCTGGTCTAAGTGACCTATTGTATTTTTAGACTAAGTGTCCTGCTGTATATTGTTCTGTGTGAAAATTCTCTTGCTCACTTTATTTTCCTGTTTACATTGCTTATTTCCTTTATCCTTTCTTTGCTCAATCCCTACTAAACTCATTTAGTAAAAATTTATTGACATTGTTGCTTTAAACCATTGGTTTAAAAAAAAATAAGGGGTTTTTTGCTATAAATTTTGCTGCTAACTGTTTTCAAAATATAAGAAAACTTTTTATTAAACAAGAAGTGTTTTAAACTACAAATTTTATAAGTAAGACTTAAATTTTGAAAAACACTATTCTTTTAATAATAATAATAATAATAATAATAATAATAATAATAATAATAATA
>CM025787.1:16950313-16967716 GCA_014636745.2 Centella asiatica | reverse complement strand
TAATAATAATAATAATAATAATAATAATAATAATAATAATAATAATAATAATAATAATAATAATAATAAGTGAGAGAAATTGTTGAGCTAAATAATTTTGTCTTCTTTGTTCCTTAACTATCAATTATTTAATAAATTTTCAACTTTACTAATCTTAATGCACATCATTATTTCTCAGTATTTTATCATTTTGTGTAGTATTTTTCAATTTTTGTTGATTATAGTTATTATCGATGTACGTGAGTATATGAGTTTTATGTAGCGATCACCTTTATAATATATATATATATATAGGGGGCCGATCCATAGCTAATGTTAGCTGTGGAGTCTTTCGTAGCTAACACATTTATAACCGTCGATCGGATAATCCAACGCTGGAGATCAAACTTAAAAAAAAAAATTCCTTCCGCCAGTGAGACTAGTGGAAGGCAAAAAAAAAAAAAAAAAAAAATTGGCCCTTTACGCCAGTCTCACTGGCAGAAAGGGTCAATTTTTTTTTTTCAGTTTTATGCTTCAAAGTAACAAGTGCAATATTTTATAATCATAGTATTTTATTATAACTCAAAGTATTATAGTATTCGATTATAATTATAATATTGTTCTTAATTAATTAAAACAATAACTAATAATCATAATAATTATAGTATAATCATAATATTATTTAACTCATATTAGATTACTAATTATCATTATGATTATATTATAATTATGATTAATATTATATTTAACTCATAGTATTTTATTATAACTCATAGTATTATTTTAAAATACTTTGAGTTATTATAATCAAATACTATAATATTTTGAGTTATAATAAAATACTATGATTATAATATATTGCACTTGTTACTTTCAAGCATAAGACTGAAAAAAAAAATATTTGGCCCTTTCCGTTAGTGAGACTGGCGAAAGGGGTGAAAATTTTTTTTTCCTCTTCCACCAATTTCATTGGAGGAAGGACAAAAAAAAAAAAAAAATCGCGAAAAGGGCCAAATTTTTTGCCTTCCACCAGTGGCGGAAGGGATTTTTTTTTTTTTTAAGTTTGATCTCCAGTGTTAGATTATCTGATCAACGGTTTTAAATGTGTTAACTACAAAAGACTCCACAGCTAACGTTAGCTATGAATCGGCCTCATATATATATATATATATATATATTTATATATAGGGTCGATCCATGTCTAACGTTACTTATGAATATTTTTGTAACTAACACATTTATAACCGTTTATCAGATAATTCAAAAGTGAAACAATCATTGCTGGAGGATCGGATGTGGAGCCTTCCTCTGAAAAAGAAATCCCTACCGCCGCTCCTCTCTCAGCTGAGTCAGCAAGGGATGACATTTTTGATCAAATAGACAACTACATCCCTGTTGATCAGTCTCCAACGCCTGCTGATGATTAGAAGAGTTCTTCCACCGAACTCTTCAAAGAGATTGATGAGATCACAGAAGTGGCTACTACTGCTGACGAACCAATCCCTGCTGAAACTTCAGCAGCAGAGCCTGCCACTCCTACTGAAGTTCTGGAGCTTACAGAGACCGAGTCTGTTGACACTCCAAACTCCATCACAGGGCCTGCTGAAGTGGAGATTGTAATCCATGCTACAAATAAAGCCAATCCTCCTCCTGTTTACGACACTGTTGAAATTGATCGATCAGCAGTGTCCCCAAAAGAGCCACCAGCAGAGACGGCTGAGCCAACTGAGTCAATCACAAAACCCTCTGCTGCTCGAGGACTTGTTCTCCCTGGCTTTGCTATCCATTCACCTGCTGACCCGACCCTTCCTCCCAGAAGAAAACATGCTGCAATCGAGGGCAAAGGCAAGGGAAAGCAAAGACACTTATCCAGCAGCAACAACGACAGTGACCTTGCTGATGTTCCTGTTGAACGAGCAAAAGAAAAAAAATCAGAGGAATTCATCAAGGCACTGCTGATCAAAGATACCTTGGTAGCTGGCTTGGATCCTAAGGCTTACCTAGCTGAGAACATTCAAGAAGGCCCCAGCCACCTTTCTCCAGCAAGGGTACTGACCAAGGGGGAGCCCACTCCAAAATCATCTGCTGAAGAGTTGCTTGCAATTGAGGGGGAGCTCAAGGACACTGTTGTTGAAGAAGATGCAACTCAGGAAGAAGAACCTGTTGAATCTGAATCTTATCCTGCTAATAGAAAGTCTTCCCCATCCTCGCAGACGCTTGCTAAACTTGAAGCCCAACTGGAACAAGTTTTAGCAAGACTTCCTGCTAAGCACACTGCTGCTGCCAAAGCCTCCTCTGCTGATTCTGCCTTCGACTCCAGGCTGACTAAAATGGAAAATAAGCTTGAAAAGCTTCAGTAAACTCTAAATAAGTTGATTGACTTCCTTCCCATTATGGCTGATGATATCAAAAAGGGGGAGAGAGGTCATGAAGCCCAACAAGAACAAGCAGACCAAACTTTTATCCTTCCAACCTCAACCCCTACTGATCTTCCTGCTGAAACTGCCCCTGCTGTTGCTCCGGTTGCTGTACCAAAAAGAAAAAGACTTCCCAAGCATATCCCTGAGTCTGCTGTGCAAATTATGAGTCCTTCCCCATACATGAGACTTTAGAAGGCTCTTGCAGAAGCTGATATCATATCAATGAAGTCAGGACCTGCTGAAAGTCTCAAGTTGCTTGCAAGTATCAAGGAATCAGAATCAAAGATCAAGCAGTACGAGTTGGAAATGAAGCGACTCAGGGTATAGGAAATTTAACTGGAGTACAACAAAAAGAAAGAAAAGATGCAAAGGAAGGAGGAGGAGAAGGAAGCATGGAAAAGAGAAAAGGAGAAAGCGGAGGAAAGGCGGAGGCAAGAGCTGCTGAATTTTGGCAAAGGAGAAGATCAGCAGGGTTCAGAAAAACCTACTGAGTAGTTATAATTTTATCTTGTAATTTCATTTTATCTTGTAAGTTCAAACATTCTGATATAAAATATAATTCTTTTTGGTTCTTGCTGTGGTGATCAAAATAACTTGTTTTGACATCATCAATTAGGGGGAGATTGTTGTTGCACCCAATTTATATAATCTTTGCTTAAACGTTTATTTATCGTTTAATATAAAAAATTGATGATGTAATATAGTCCTTGCTTAAATGTTGTAAAATGACTTAGAAAAATATCTAACTTGTTAGGTGGATATGGCATGTAGTTAAGCAAGGAGTTTGATCACCATTGAAGCCTGCTGATATGAAGAATCCATCAAAGTCTGCTGATATGATAAATTCATTGATCAAGAAGGATTCTGAAGACATGAAAAATTTTCCAAGTATAGTCCTGCTTAGAATGGAAATAAGCAAGGACTTAAGTAAAGCAAGATCCTTTGCTTTATCAAAGTCAAGCTATCAGAAAAGTTATCTTAACCCCTGCTTAGTCAACTTCTAGGAGTCTCTTCAGAAAGGCACTATAAGACAAAATAATGGCTAACTTTTTGACATAAGCAAGGACTACTGTAAAGGTACAAGATCACATCAAGAACAGTACACTCCAATGGATCTATTTCAAAATTTCCAACGAATAGATTTTCTGAAGAAGTATAAATAGGAGTCATAAATTTCATTTATGACGAACCTCCAACTAACTGAGCAAAGTCTGAACAACCTCTCTGACACATTAAAAACTTCAGCAAGACATCATAAAGCTTGAACAAGTGCTATCAATTTGCTCAACTAAGGAGCAATCTACTTGAAGATAGCAAGCAAGATTTTATCAAATCTGCTTAGAGTCTGTGTGAGTAATTTGGTCTAAGTGACCTGTGTAAATTGGACTAAGTGTCATCTTACTAATTGTTATGTGTGAACAAGTTTTAGTGATAGCCTTCTCAAGTAAAAGAGAAGAAGAGTGGAGTAGGCTTAGTCCAAACCACTATAAAAATTCTCATCTCTATTCCTGCTTATCTTTTATATTGCTTACTTGCTTAGTTCTGTGCTTTGCTTAAGTTCTGCTGAACTCTTTCAGCAAAGACTTACTATCTTTGCTACTTCTAGCCATTAACCCTTGCTACAAAAAACTACGGGGCACTTTGCTTAAACAAATTCTGTTGCTAAACTTTTTCAAAACATAAGAAACTCTTTTATAAGCAAGAAGTGTTTTAAATCAGTAAAGTTTTCTAAGCAAGACTTAATTTTTGAAAAACACTATTCAACCCGCCTTCTAGTATTTTTACCCTTTGGGACCTAACAAGTGATAATAGAGCTTAACACTCTTTGCTAAGCCCTAAATATTGAGAGGATCCTAACTTAACTTTTTCTAATGGCTTTAAGAAGTGATTTTGGTGGCAAGCCTCCTATGTGTACCACAGATAGATTTGCTAATTGGAAATTGAGAATACAGGTGTACATGGATGCCATTGCTGAGGAACTATTTGAAGCAATAAAAGTTGGACCCTACATTCCAGAGAAATTATCTGCTGATGATCCAAATAAGCTCATTCCTAAGCAAAGGAAGGAATGGACTGATGAAGAGAAGAAATTAGTAGGCTACAACAAGAAGGCAATGAACATTCTTTTCATGGCTCTTGAAGAGGAAATGTTCGAAAGTGTGTCTAACAATATGAAGGAATCGTAGAAGTCAGAGAAAATAAGCAATCCCTGTTTATTCAACAGTATGAAATGTTCAACATGTAGCAGGGGGAGAATCTCACTGTAATGTATGAAAGATTTACAGTCCTGCTCAACAATCTACGTGCTCTAGGAAAATCTATGACACAAAGGACATAAATCTCAAATTCATGAGATCATTACCAAGGCAGTGGGATCCCAAGACCACTGCTGTTAAAGAGTTAAGAAATTTACATACTACTGATCTCCAACAACTCTATGGAAACCTGCTTACATATGAAATGGAGTTAGCTCAGAGAGATTCCACATCTGAGCCAAGAAGGAAAGATAGAGGAGTTGCATTGAAGGCTGCTGAGCCAAAGCAACAAGTAGATTTTGACTCAGAGTTTGCTGATAGTGATGAAGATATGGCTATGTTAGCCAGAAAGTTCAGAAGATTTATGAGGAAGAACAGAGGAAACTTCAGAAGAAATACAAGTAGCAGCAAGAGAGATTCATCAAAGGATCTATGCTACAATTGCAAGAATTGGGGCCACTACGTTGCTGACTGTCGAAGTTCAGCAAGGGAGGAAAAGAAATTCCCTGTTAATGATAATAGCAAGGGAAAAGAGTACTACAAAAAGAATTACTAGCAAAAGAACCCTTCAAGCTTCAAGAAAGACAAGGGTCTTCTTGCTGAAAAATCATGGAGTGAGACTGAAAGAGATTCAGAAGACTCCGGACCAGAAACGCCAACCTTTGCTTAATGGCAAGTGAATCCGAACCCAACAAGGAAGTCGACCTTACTGAGGTATTTGACTTTGACTCTACTGATATTACTGAAGCTGATTTGCGTTCTTTGCTCAAAGATGTTGCATCTCAGTGGCATAGATATATAAGATTGCTGAGAATTGCTTTAGCAAAGTCTAATCAACTAAGGAGCAAGAACTCTAAAATCTTTCTTACACTTAAAAATGTGCAAGCTGAGAATTTGGAGTTATTTGCTGCTGATGATAAGAGGACTTTGCTTAGACAGCATCTTAGAGACTCTTAAGAGAGAGAGTCTAAGTTAACCTCCCAAGTTGAGGAATTAACTACTACAATCTCCACATGGAACAAATCTTCTTCAAATGCGTGTGCCTTGCTGAAAAGCCAAAGAAACATGGTAAATAGAAGTGGAATTGGATCCGGGACTTGCGTAGTCCTTGCTGAAGGGAGTGGAGAAAGTGATGTTGAGTCAATCAGCAGAACAATCTCTGTGAATTCAGCAGAGTGTGTGCTTCCTACTGAAACCAAAGATAACAGAAATGTTACCTTGCTAAAGAACAAATTCCCTACTGACCATAACTATAAGCAGGGACATGGTGCTAAACAGACCAAGGGTGGAAGGTTTAGCAAAAACCGTGTTCCTCCTGCTCATAATTACAACCATGCGAGGAATTTGGAATTTAGCAAAGGATGGGTTAGGAGCAAACACTGGAAACAACCTCAACCTAAGAGAAGAGGTAAGCAACACACACATCACAACATGATGCATTTGAGATGCTATTGTTGTCAGAGGATTGGCCACATAGCTTCTCTTTGCCTTGCTGACCCTTACTATACTAGTTGGTCTCAAAAACCAAAAATAAGACAAGTATGGGTCCCCAAGGGTACTAATCTTAATTGACCCAAGTCTTGTTGGGTACCAAAGTAATTGCTTATGTTTTGCAGGTTGTGAGCAAGGAACAAATTTGGTACTTGGACAGTGGATGTTCAAGGCATATGATAGGAGATAAAGCCTTTCTCACCAATTTCAAAGAAAATGATGGACCTCAAGTGATCTTTGGAGACAATAGTGTTGGAAGAACCAAGGGATATGGCTCAGTAGGAAATGGGTTAGTCTACTTCAACAAGGTTGCCTACGTGGAAGGTCTCCAGCATAACTTGCTTAGCATAAGTCAGTTGTATGACAAAGGGCATAAGGTCACCTTCCTAGACAATAAATGTCAGGTAAGAGATCTTCAAACAAATTCTATGAAGCTTTCTGGTTCAAGAAATGAGAATGTTTATGTAGTTGATTTGGCTAAGCTAAGTCCTGCTGAAACAACCCGCTTTCTTGCTAAAGCTTCTGCAGATGCTAGTTGGTTATGGCATAAGAGACTTTCACACTTAAACTTTAAAACGATTTCAAAACTCACTGCTAAAGATCTTGTAAAAGGTTTGCCTAAATTTTCTTTTGAAAAAGAAAAACCATTTAGAGCTTGTCAATTTGGTAAGCAAACAAAACAATCTTTCTTAAGCAAACCTGAAAAATCAAACTCTATGCCTCTCCAACTATTACATCTTGATTTGTTTGGCCCTATGTCAAGTAGTCTTGGTGGAATGAGATATGCATTCGCTATTGTGGATGATTTCACAAGATTTACATGGGCATTATTTCTTGCTCACAAGAATGATGCGTTAGCAGAGTTTGAGAAATTCAGCAGACAAGTGCAAACTGAGAAAGAACTCAGAATCAAGTCAGTAAGAAGTGATCATGGAAGAGAATTCGACTTTGGAGGCTTTACTGAGTTCTGTGATGAGCAAGGAATTTCTCATAACTTCTCTGCACCAAGGACTCCACAGCAAAACTGAATGGTTGAAAGAAAGAATAGAACCTTAGAAGAAGCTGGAAGAACATTACTTGCTGATGCTAGACTTCCTGAGTACTTTTGGGCAGAAGCAGTGAACACTGCTTGCTATACTCAAAATCGATCACTCATTCATCCAACACTAAACAAAACTCCATACGAGCTATGCAAAGGAAGAAAACCGAACATAAGCTATTTCAGAATCTTCGGATGTCCCTGCTATGTTCACAATAACGGTAAGGAGTACTTAACTAAATTTCAAGCAAAATTTGATGAAGGTATTTTCTTAGGGTACTCCACTCACAGCAAAGCCTTTCGTATTTTTACTAAGAAGATTCTAACAGTAGAAGAATCTGTTCATGTAGTTTTTGATGAAACTAACCATGAGGAACCAAGTGGTTCACTCCCTCTTATAGTTGAGCAGGAACCAAATGAGAATCAATAGGCTACAGAGATTAAGGAAGACCCTGCTAAAGCACCTTCAGAAAGCACTGCTCCATTGGATAGCACCCCTGCTGAAGTAAAAGGTGATGAACCCAACTTGGAGGAACTAAGACAGCAAGACATTCGAATAGATCTACCAAGAAGGATGAAATGGACCAAGTCTCACTTAGAAGTCTTGATAATTGGAAATCCTACAAGTTCAGTAAAAACTAGAAGATCTGCTCAAAATGAAAGTAGTTTTCTAAGCTTCCTATCCCAAATGGAACCTAAGAAAATTGAGGATGCTCTTGTTGATGCTGATTGGGTCCTTGCTATGCAAGAAGAGCTAAACCAATTTAGCAGGAACAAAGTTTGGAATCTTGTTCCTAGGCCAAGGAATCATGCAGTAATTGGCACCAACTAGGTATTCCAAAATAAGATGGATGAAGATGGAATCATCACAAGGAACAAAGCAAGACTTGTGGCTAAGGGCTATTCTCAAGAGAAAGGAATCGACTATGATGAAACCTTTGCTCCAGTAGCAAGGCTTGAAGCCATAAGGATTTTTCTTGCTTATGTTGCTTACAAGACTTCAAGGTGTTTCAAATGGACGTCAAGAGTGCATTTTTGAATGGAGAACTTTAGGAGGAAGTCTATGTGAAGCAACCCCCAGGGTTTGCTGATCATGCTAATCCTCATCATGTATATAGGCTTGATAAAGCCTTATATGGTCTTAAGCAAGCTCCACGTGCATGGTATGACACTTTATCTTCCTTTTTAATTGATGAAAGTTTCAGTAGAGGTAAAGTAGATACTACACTTTTCATTAAAAAGCATAAAGATAAAACATTGTTAGTACAAATTTATGTAGATGATATAATCTTTGGTTCTGCTAATGAAAAACTTTGCGCAAGATTTGCTAAGCTTATGCAGAGTAAGTTTGAGATGAGCATGATGGGAGAGTTGAATTTCTTCCTTGGACTCCAAATTAAGCAAAGCTGTGATGGAATTTTCATCAACCAATCCAAGTACACTAAAGACTTGCTGAAGAAGTTTGGATTGGAAACAGCAAGTCCAATGAAGACTCCCATGTCATCAGCAACGAAGTTGGACAAAGATGAGCAAGGTAAATCCGTAGATATAACAAGCTATCGAGGTATGATCGGATCCTTGCTATACTTAACTGCTAGTAGACCAGATATTATGTTTGCTACATATGTTTGTGCACGTTTTCAATCTAACCCCAAGGAATCACATTTAGCTTCTGTCAAGAGAATTTTCAGATATCTCAGAGGAACTCCTAACTTAGGAATTTGGTATCCAAAAGATTCTAACTTCAATCATGCTGGATACTCGGATGCTGACTTTGCTGGGTGTAAAATTGATCGAAAAAGCACTAGTGGTAGATGCCAATTTCTAGGAGGAAGACTTGTCTCATGGTTTAGCAAGAAGCAAAACTCTGTATCAACATCTACTGCTGAAGTTGTGTTGCACAAATTCTGTGGATGAAGAATCAACTTGCTGATTATGGGTTTTGATTTCAAGTCTATCCCAATATTTTGTGATAATGCTAGTGCTGTAGCCATTGCCTATAATCCTGTTTTGCAATCTAAAACTAAACACATAGATATAAGGCATCATTTCATTAGAGATCACGTTCAGCAGGGTACAATAGAGATAAACTATATTCCTACTGAAAGTCAATTAGCAGATGTTTTTACAAAACCCTTGGATGAAAATCGTTTTAATAAACTAATAAGTGAATTAGACATGTTAAATTGTGAATAAGTTTTTTTGCTACTAACATCTTGTTTGCTTAAGCAAGGACTTTTGTTCTTAGCAAGTTAATTTCAGAAGAAGATGATGTACTGCTGATGTCTCAGCAGACCTCTTAATCCCTGCTGAGAGACACATTTCACATTGCTAAAATGATCAAAGATGCTGCTGATAAAGTCCATGATGACCTTGCTGAAAAATTCTGAAAAAGGGGAGACCTCCAAAGAAAAGTGTTGTTTAAAGAACTATGTAAATCTCCTGCTGAAGTGTCAAAGATGCTGCTGAAAGCAGAATCCCTGCTGACAAAGTACTAATGTTGCTGTAGATCTATATCAACCTTGCTGATAATACCAGAAAAAGGTTAGACCTCGACGAAAGCACCATTACAGAGACCAACTCCAAGACTTTGCTTATCTCATCAGCAAAGGATGATCCTGCTGAAAAATCCAAAATAAGCAAGAGATGACTACTGCTTACAAGACCCTGTTGATACCACGCCTCATAAGGACGCTACAAGATCAGCAAGAATATTATTTTTGCTGATTCATTTGCTTGTCGATTCACATCCACAAGAATCGTACTACGCAATTACCGCCTGAAAAATAGTTCATCATATCAAGCCGTAAATTTTCTCTCTCATCATTTAATGCCACTCTGCCCCGTGATCTTTTATGGCTGCTGTCCTTTCGGTAATTAATTCTCACCACTACCCATATTTTTCTCCCACTAACTCTTCATCTTCTCATATCAGTTACCACTCTCTAAACCGTTCAACTTCTTTTACCTCCTATATAAACTCTTTTAACCCTTCTCAAATTTCTTACCGAAACAAACTTCTCTGATCTCTCTATAAACACTCTAAACCCCTCTGAAATCTGCCGTAAACCCTCTCCAACAACCTTTTCCGATCATCATCAGCAGACATGGCCAACTGGTTAGACAAGATCGAGTCTGAGTCAATCATAGACTTGGAATCCTTTGCTGATATCCAAGATGAAGAAATCACTGAAGTCATAACCCTGCTGAGGAACAACGGGGTACGATATGTAATCTCTGTTGATACTCTCATATATGGGGAAGTAATCAGAGAGTTCTGCTCAACCATACAAGTCCGTGATCAAAGCATTATCGGACGTGCAAGTGGTCAACTGGTTCTTATCACTCCAGCAAGTATTGCTAAAGTTCTACAGATGGCAAGTTAGGGCTTATTGACTCCACCCACAGTCACTCCTGTTGTGCTTATTGAACTGGGCTATGTCAAGACTCATGCCAACAAGAAGAGGAAGGATTTCCCAAGGAAATGGGACCTTCTGATGGACATCCTTCACAAAACCTTGCTGTGTAAATTCACCTCTCAGGACAAGGCATCAGCAAGGGTCATTTCAATCATCTATCTACTGAAGTCAGGGGAGCAAATTAACTGGGCTCAAATATTTTTTGAAGTCCTTGCTGAATCATTCTCCAGCAAGAGGAAGACGAAGATTCATCATGGATGAACTATGTCCCTGTTGATGAAGGGAATTCTCGGAGCAAACTTCCCAGTAGGGACCTGGTCCAAGAAACTGATCAGCAACAAGATTATTAGCCCTTCTCTACCTAAAAATTATGGGCGCAACCCTGCTGCCCTTGCCAAAGCTGCTGCTGAAAGGAGAGCAAAGGGATCAGCAGAGTCCCAAATCCAAACATCTTTAACACCAAATGCTAGAAGTGACGAACGCATACTTGCTGTCCAACCCAGCAAGAAGAGGCGAGCAGCGACTCAAATTCAGAGGCCCAAAAAGAAATCCAAGGCCACGCCTGCTGAATTTGACCTCTCGACCTTGAATGAAGAAGAAAGGGAGATATATGAATTCTACATGGAGCTCTACGATGAAGATTCTGTTGCTGAAGCAATCGTTGCTAGAGGATTGGATGCGGAGCCTTCCTTTAAAGAAAAAATCCCTACCGTCGTTCCTCTCTCAGCTGAGTCAGTAGGGGATGACATTTTTGATCAAATAGACAACTACATCCCTGCTGATCAGTCCCCATCCTCGCAGAAGCTTGCTAAACTTGAAGCCCAACTGGAACAAGTTTTAGCAAGACTTCCTGCTAAGCACACTGCTGCTGCCAAAGCCTCCTCTGCTGATTCTGCCTTCGACTCCAGGCTGACTAAAATGGAAAATAAGCTTGAAAAGCTTCAGTAAACTCTAAATAAGTTGATTGACTTCCTTCCCATTATGGCTGATGATATCAAAAAGGGGGAGAGAGGTCATGAAGCCCAACAAGAACAAGCAGACCAAACTCTTATCCTTCCAACCTCAACCCCTACTGATCTTCCTGCTGAAACTGCCCCTGCTGTTGCTCCGGTTGCTGTACCAAAAAGAAAAAGACTTCCCAAGCATATCCCTGAGTCTGCTGTGCAAATTATGAGTCCTTCCCCATACATGAGACTTTAGAAGGCTCTTGCAGAAGCTGATATCATATCAATGAAGTCAGGACCTGCTGAAAGTCTCAAGTTGCTTGCAAGTATCAAGGAATCAGAATCAAAGATCAAGCAGTACGAGTTGGAAATTAAGCGACTCAGGGTATAGGAAATTCAACTGGAGTACAACAAAAAGAAAGAAAAGATGCAAAGGAAGGAGGAGGAGAAGGAAGCATGGAAAAGAGAAAAGGAGAAAGCGGAGGAAAGGCGGAGGCAAGAGCTGCTGAATTTTGGTAAAGGAGAAGATCAGCAGGGTTCAGAAAAACCTACTGAGTAGTTATAATTTTATCTTGTAATTTCATTTTATCTTGTAAGTTCAAACATTCTGATATAAAATATAATTCTTTTTGGTTCTTGCTGTGGTGATCAAAATAACTTGTTTTGACATCATCAATTAAGGGGAGATTGTTGTTGCACCCAACTTATATAATCTTTGCTTAAACGTTTATTTATCGTTTAATATATAAAAATTGATGATGTAATATAGTCCTTGCTTAAATGTTGTAAAAGAACTTAGAAAAATATCTAACTTGTTAGGTGGATATGGCATGTAGTTAAGCAAGGAGTTTGATCACCATTGAAGCCTGCTGATATGGAGAATCCATCAAAGTCTGTTGATATGATAAATTCATTGATCAAGAAGGATTCTGAAGACATGAAAAATTTTCCAAGTATAGTCCTGCTTAGAATGGAAATAAGCAATGACTTAAGTAAAGCAATATCCTTTGCTTTATCAAAGTCAAGCTATCAGAAAAGTTATCTTAACCCCTGCTTAGTCAACTTCTAGAAGTCTCTTCAGAAAGGCATTATAAGACAAAATAATGGCTAACTTTTTGAACTAAGCAAGGACTACTGTAAAGGTACAAGATCACATCAAGAACAGTACACTCCAACGGATTTATTTCAAAATTTCCAACGGATAGATTTTCTGAAGAAGTATAAATAGGAGTCATAAATTTCATTTATGACGAACCTCCAACTAACTGAGCAAAGTCTGAACAACCTCTCTGACACATTAAAAACTTCAGCAAGACATCATAAAGTTTGAACAAGTGCTATCAATCTGCTCAACTAAGGAGCAATCTACTTGAAGATAGCAAGCAAGATTTTATCAAATCTGCTTAGAGTGTGTGTGAATAATTTGGTCTAAGTGACCTAGTGTAAATTGGACTAAGTGTCATCTTACTAATTGTTATGTGTGAACAAGTTTTAGTGATAGTCTTCTCAAGTAAAAGAGAAGAAGAGTGGAGTAGCCTTAGTCCAAACCACTATAAAAATTCTCATCTCTATTCCTATTTATCTTTTATATTGCTTACTTGCTTAGTTCTGTGCTTTGCTTAAGTTCTGCTGAACTCTTTCAGCAAAAACTTACTATCTTTGCTACTTCTAGCCATTAACCCTTGCTACAAAAAACTAAGGGACACTTTGCTTAAACAAATTCCGTTACTAAATTTTTTCAAAACATAAGAAACTCTTTTATAAGTAAGAAGTGTTTTAAATCAATAAAGTTTTCTAAACAAGACTTAATTTTTGAAAAATACTATTCAACCCCTCTTCTAGTATTTTTACCCTTTGGAACCTAACAATGTTAATCATGAATCAATCACACACACAGATAGATGACATGGACTTCGCCTTTCCCCCCTCTAGTCGTTTAGTATCGAGTACGTCAGTAACTTGCAACTATCGGATTCTTTAAATTGATTCACACAAAAGTTCACTAATGGTGGATAATTAATTTCTTCAAGAGTCTATTCTAATCTTGAAAGTGAGACATGAACATATAACAATATAATATGTATAAAGATTTAGAAGAAACAAAAATAATATTAGTTTCACAAAAAAAGAAGTTACATTCAAGTTTTTAACGAATATTAATATTATATATTTGATTACGAGTTATATGTTCGATAATAAATTTTTTATAAAATTTATTATAAATGTTCAATTAATGATATGATAAGAAAATTGTAATATCAAATTTTAAAAAATATAATATTAAGAATGAAATATTATACAGATGAAATCTTTTTGTAAAATAAATTTCATTTTCAAAGTTTTACATGGAGTAATTTAAAAAAGAAAGTACGTCAAATTGGTGGGTCTAGGAATTCATTCATCGTCATGTTTATATATCAATAAAACAAAGGCGGTTTGATTTTTAATAAAATACAAATATGTACTTGTTGGATAAAATTATTATGTGTATAATTAGTTAAGATATATATTTAGTGGACCAAAAAATCGCATTATTTATAAGATATGACGTGAGTTGTGATTGAATTGAAGCAAATGTTTCTCTTTTGTTTTTTCTTTATGACCTTGCAAGAACTTGCCTAACCTTAACCAAATATCAACTCCATTTGATAATATTTTAATTATTAATCATTCTCTGACCACACAAAAATATTTCCAAACTAGAAGTATGTATATTATATGAACAACATGCATACAAATAATTAGGATTACTAATTTAAGTTTTTGCTGAAATCTTGAAAGGCAGAATTACAGAGAACCAGAGGCTAATTGTACTCCTTTTTCCATTTTACTTTAAAGATGATTTTATATCTTAACTATTAAATTTCGATTACTCTTTAAAGTTTGAAATATGATATATTATGCAACGAGTCATTTTTGCTATACAGTTTCAGTAACTTTATAAACTTCAATCACATAAATACGGATCAATTTAAAATGGAAACGCCATTGTATAATTTTAAACGTATAAGCTTTATTTTGAACTAGAAGGGATATGTAATGACGATCTCATACAAAAATCAAGTTGGATGACCAACTTGTTTAAAGGAATCAGGTTTAAACCATTGTACAATCTCCTTAATTCATACTACCCTAACAGATGAATAAACAGATCGATAAGTCTAGATGGGACTAGATTTTGAAAAGATTTATATTGATTAGTTCAGTTTTGAACTGATTCTCAAGTCATGTCAAATTAATCTTATTTCAATAAAAGTGGACTAACCAAAACTATAAGTTCAATTTCGATCTCAATCTTATTTTGGTTTGATTCTAGTTTCAGTATTTTGTTTTTACATACATGTTGGATTGGACCGGTCTTTCATAATTTTGCAGACCAATTATGAACCTGATCAATCCCTTAACAGATTAATCTTTTTTAAGTCAGTCTCATGTCTAACTCAATCCGGACTATAGTCTTCATTTTTTTATTCATCTCTACTGCCTGTTCATATATTGAATGCAACACTTCTTTTTATATAAACTTCAAAGTATGTTATGATTATATTTAGATATTTTATATTTCATATTTACTTTTATATTTTGATATATTTATACATCATATTTAAATTATACTATAAATTACATAAGCATGTGATCCATAAGTAAGTATTCTATAATTTTATATACATATTTATTTATATACAATTTAATGTTCATAACACTATTTCAAACAAAAACTCTTGCAATAAATTTGAGTTTTGACTTGAATTTTATGAATTGAGTTAACCATTGGCCAATATAATCACAATTATCTTTATAAAAAAAACGTCGAATTTGTGATCTGACATATATATGGTCATACGACCATTTTTTCTAAAAAATAAAAAGATTGGACCCTCAATTTACTAACAATGCCTATGAAATATGTGGGTAGATATGCCTAAAATAGCATAAAAGCTACCCTTAATTCCTAATTAACTTGTACTATTTGACTTTTTCTAACCAAATCAATTTTTTTATTTAAAATTTTTATTATTTTATAAATATATAGGTGACTAAATTATAAACACAACAAAGTTCATACAATCTATAAAAAAAACTTAGTTTTTATAATAGTATAAACATAATTATATGTGTAATTTCAAAGTAAAAAATGATCAATTTGATCATAAAAAATCTTGTGAGTGTCAGTTAAATTAGAAATGGAGGGAGTAACAGGTATGTATACATTTGAGTATTATAATACTCTATTAGTACAGATGAGCATATATATATATATATATATATATATATATATATATATTAATAGCATAATTAATAAATATACGTAATACATATATTAAATATAATAAAAATATGCTACTGTAAATCTGTAATCACATGAGCATCCTTTATTCACCAAAATCTAATTTGCTAACCCTGTTAGTTGAATATACGGTTCAAAAATTTATGACATTTAAATTGATATAATTTTTTTTTAACTTTTCCGAAGATGTTAAAATTGTATAAAATCTCATTGTGAAACCACAAAATCTTACCCTGGAAGTAGGAAACATATAGGAACTCTTACAACGTAAGATATTAATGATAATAAAAAATAAATTAATTAAGAGTTCCATCAAACAAGGCTTATGATTCTCCACTACTATGTGAACCTAGAATAGTGAAACTTCGAAATTCATTAGTCAAATAATGTAATGTGCACAAGGAAAAGCCTTCATATTTTAAGAATATATATAAATAAAATAAATAGCAGACAAAGATAGAACTTTGATTGTTTGCATACAATTTCTTAGAAGAGCAGCTCACGACCACTATCATCCCTCTTACACAATTCCATATCCAAGTTTCTTGAGGACTAGTATGACAAGGACAGAATAAATATAATATACATATATATATATATATACATATATACATATATACACACACATATATGTATATATATATATATGTACATATATATATATACATATATATATATATACATATATACACACACACATATATATATATATATATAACTTTCAAAAAAAATAAAGAAAAAAAATGGAAGCAGAAGTTGGAAAGGGATGAAAAAAAACAAAGAAAGCTTTCTTCCTTTCCCAGGTCCCAATTTCTCATTGCTTGATATCCACTGATTCAAATCCTGTACTATTTACACTGCTTTTGACCTGCATAGCTTACTAACTCTGTTTCTATAACCTTTTTTTTTCATTTTTTTTCCCTTGGGGGTGGGGGGTGGGGGGTGGGGTGTTGGGGGCGAGCGAGGGGGTGATGGAGTGGGGTTGTGTCCTGACATGGTAGAAAGTGGAGTGGAGGCCACAATGCCTGTCCTACGGCAGGCAAAAAATCCCCCCAACATCATCCTCAAAGTAATATGCCCTCAAGTCAATCACGTTAAACGTGATTAAATATTTATTTTATAATCTTATTTATTTATTAATAAAAAAATTATTTATTCAAAGACGTTTATTTATATGTTTAAGCTGTTAAATATATTAACTCATAGTTTAGAGTTATATTTTAGGATCATGATGAGATCATGCTAATGAGATCTAAAATATGTTAACTCGAAACTAAAAATGTTTCTAATCATAAGATCACTAATAAGGGTGTTAGTGAATCCGGAAAAATTAGTACATACTGTGTTTGCTCTTAACAAGAGGATGATTGATCTCATAATCATTTGTGTGACGACATTAAAGCAAGTATGTAGGTGCTTATTAGAGAATAAGTTCATTGAACGTGACTCGCTTAAATAAACACATAATGGAGTTTTACCTGCTTGTCAATAGAAGTTTATTTAGTGATAGTTGTATAAGTGATCCTTAGACTTCAGATCGTTGTGGTTATCTTGTATACACTAAATTA
>CM025787.1:16921244-16950303 GCA_014636745.2 Centella asiatica | reverse complement strand
AAACCCCAACTGAAATAATAATTGGTAGCCTCCATAATATTTGTCACTAAAATATTGTGAGAGAAATCCAATATTCTTCATAATCAAAATTCTCTGGTGGATCACCTTTAGAGTACTACACACTTGAGTAGTAAACGTTAGATCTAGTGGAACAATCAAGAACGTGGAATAAATTGCAAGATGGATCAAGGGGAACGACTGGAGCGTGAAGGATAAAGATTGCGGTGTTAATTCGTGTGTAAAGATTCTACATCAATGTCGTCGAATTTACAACGGTATAATTTTAATCCTTCCTCAATTAATAATATTGTGTAAGGTGATTTAGGTGATTCCTAGGATTGCAGAAAAATTTTAAATTACTATTTTTATGGTTTCACTTCGTTGTCTATAATTTTATGCACTAACACATCCCTCTTTTTCCTTAAGAGTACTTGTGCTTTCTTCTCTCTGATTTTCAGTTTATACTTCTACGGACGACTTCTCCTTTCTTCCCTCCATGGCATGTCTTCTCCTTCAAAGGTAAAAAGCTGCTATATTACTATTCTTTCTCTTCTTTTTTTCTCTCCCATTTAATTTAAAATTTTCATTTTCCCTTTCCCTGCATTCAGAAAGAAACCATGTATTAAGTTAAAAACATCAAGGGTCTTGTCCTGTGTTGCATAAAAACAAACAAAATAGCTAATGATACAGGGTTTTTAAGCAAATATTTTGGCATGCATTTCGTAAATGATATCTATGCGAAATAGATGATTGACTTGAAAAGAATTAAATAAATTGATAAGGACGCAAACTTCAATCCAACTTAAATTGATAAATTGCTTTAACCAATAAATTTTAGGCATCAAGGTTAACCTAATGTTTTAGTAAAATTAAATTAAGAAATGGCCTTACAATAAGAGCCCCACTATTAACACACATATACCAAACTTCCACCCTTCAAGTCCTCAACTATGGAAATCTTTCATATATTCAAGGGTTGGAGTCATTACCAATAAACACCCTAATATTCAAGAGTTGGAGTCATTACCAATAAACACCCTAACTATTAAAAGCATATATTATTCCCGTCCCCAAAAAGTAACCTAAGTATAACCATAAATTATCTTTAGAATCATATTTAAAAGTACACATTTTACATTCATTTTTTTTCTTATACTCTCTATTATATGCGTGTTAGAGTGTTCTTCGGACACTTTTTAAGGATGGAGGGAGCATTAATAATCGTAATTCACAAGCATGACAAAAGAAGCAACGGAAACAAATTTAGGTTTGTATCATTACTTAATGGTTTCACTTTCTCTTCTTTCTAAAATAATCCTTGGACCCATTGTTCTCTGTTGAATTTGGTCGGTAATAACACAGGTTAGTTTTGTCCATTGTGATAACTGAACACTTGACAGCATTATTTATTCACCCAGACCTTCTAGTACATCTATAATTTATTTATAACTTTCAGAGGTTGAATGGGCATGATTATTTGAAGGGCTTGTGTTCTTTATCAGAAAAGTGTGTCACCACTTATTTTTCTTGTCTCATTAACTCCTAAGTGGACCACAATATTGTACAATAGATAAAATATATCTATATTAGAATAGTCGACATCAAAGGGCTTTAATGCCTCGTGCATAGTTTTAATATTATAGAGAATCTCATGATTTGCCACAAGACATGCTTAAGGAATTTATCAGGCATTTTAAATAAAGTGTTATATTTGTCAATTTGTATAGTCACACGCATACCCTCACACTAAGCAAGTGGAGTTGTCTGTGGACTTTGTAGTGTCTTCTTTCATTGGTGCAAGTGGAGGTTGTAGTTGTAGAATTAAAATGCCTTTTATGTTTTTTTCTAGCTTGTAACCATACTATGGAAAGGAAAGGCGTGAGAGAGTTGCACCCTCTGCCCCTGGGAGTAACTTCCACACATCCTACTACAAAATTTTAAATACCGATAAGTGGTGCCTTGTTATTCAATGTTGGGGATAAAAAAGAATAAAATATGTGACAAATTTTTGGGTTTATATAAAAAAATATATGTTGTACCATTTGATACAGTAAAATTAATCTCCTGTAGTGAGTCAACTCGGCATCTCTAAAATAAAATTTCATCCAAAACCAGAAAGATGAATAATTAAATTTTGTCCAAAATAAGGGCAGCTTCCGGACTAACAACACCATGGGCACCACAGGGACACTGAATTTTCAATCTCAAAATAAAATGACAAAAATGCCCCCCATTCGTTTTGGATAAATTAGCGTCGGTAGGCCGACAACAGAGATCCGAGGAGGAGGTGGGGAGTTAATCTCTTCCCCACATAACTGTTGTTGATCTCAAATCCTTCCTACTTAGCTTGGTAGCAACTAGCAAGTATCAACAACCGGTTGCTATATACTCTTCGGTCAAAAATTATTTGCAATCTTTGAATTTGCACAAGCATAATTATTACTGTAATAAAAAAGTGAAGTTATGATTAAAATATCCATATTGTCTTTTAAAATATGTGATAAAGAATGAATTAATTTAAAATAATAAAACAATTGCAAATATAGTGGTGTAAAGTTGGAAGAGTAATTTAGATATATTAGAAGATTAAATAAAATATTGCAAATAAATAAAATATTTAACATAAAAAGAAAGTGTCGTAAATAGATTGACGGGAATGAGTAAATAATATGAATTAAAACAACAAAGAAAAGACAAAACAAATAAAATAATACCTATACTTTATATTTAGTTTCAATTCAGTCCATGTACTTTTTAATCATTATTATAGTTCTTGTACTAGTTTTTATAGTTTCAATTTGATCCAACATGATAAAATAAAATAATAAATTACTATAACTTGGTTTTTTAACGCAATTTTAATTAAATAAACAATGTTAAAAAATGTCTCTCCCGATATTATTTTAAAAATATAGACTTTGCATTTAAAAATTAACAAATTTTATTTGAATGCATTAAAATTGATTTGAGAAAAAAAAAATCTATCAATCTTAGTAAAAATTTATTTTCAAAAAAAATAATCATATTTAAGAAAATCTATACATATTTCAAAATTTTAATAATAATAAATAATCAATTATTTATAGATATGTTTGAATGAATTGAGAGATTTATGTCTGTGACCTTAAATTAATATTATATATTTTTTTTAAAAAATTACCTTTTACTAAGATTGATATATTTTTTTCCTCAAACCTAAAAGAATATACTTTTATTATGTTCTAAACTATAAGACAAATTTAATTATTTTAAATTAAAATAATGCAAAGTCTAATAAATAATCAATTATAGCGTTTTGAAATTTATATTAACTTATTTTTCAATGCAAAATCTGTAATTTCAATTAAAATATTATAGGGGGACATTTTTTAACCTTGTTATTTAATTAAAATTGTATTCAAAAACCATGTTAATAGTAATTTATTATTTTATTTTATCATGTTGGATCAAATTGAAATTATAAAAATTAGTATAAGAACTATAATAATAATTAAAAATACATAGACTAAATTAAAACTAAATAAAAAATACAGAGATTATTTCATTTGTTTTGCCACAAAGAAAATGCCAATACCATGAACCCCACGTAGTGCACAAATGGACAACAACATCAACTCGTGAGCAAAACAAATAGTGAGATGACAGTTTTATTTCAATTATAAGGACTGAGCGGGTGTGGTAGATACATATTATAAGCTGCCACTATAAGTCATGAAATCTTATAATGTCCCGTTTGTTTCGACTTAAATTTATAGATTATAAATTTTGACAGTATAATTTACATTATAAGAATCTAAAATTTATAAAATTTAAGCCGAAACAAACAGGATTAATATGTCCTTACAAAACTAATCTAAACAAATTTTATGGAAGAGGGTAAAAGAGAAAACTTACCAAATGAGGACTGTTTAGGAAATTGCTAGGTGGGTCTTTGGTTAGCTTGCTTAAATGCAACAGTGGGAGCTATACGGCAGCTCCTCCTCTGATGCTCCAATACAAGTTCCCCAGCAAACCAATCCAGTTTCTCGAAGTTGCTCTGCTCACCGATCCTCTTACCACCAAACAGTACAGATTCTACATTTTTCTGTTTCAGCATTTCATCGGCCAGTTCTGTGAGCATTTTCACATTTTTCGGACTAGGGTCGGAGTCTACATTGGCTCCACAACGACCCAAGCTCGATCCATTTGCCTGTCATTCATTACATATCTCCAATTACCCTTTGTAATATACCATCTCATATTTATTTGTCTAGTCTAGTAATGATACAAGGAAACACAACCGATACACCAAATAGGCATAAGTTAGAATTTTCATCATTACCACTATACAATGGCCGCTGTGATCCTTAAGTAATTTAAATTGCTTCGTATAAAGAAATGAACTAGCATTCTTATGTAGACTTTATTGCTCTTTTTTTAATCATTGACATAACATGCAATGTAATGTAAAGTAAGAATATGTTTCAAACTTGTACCATATCTTTCATGAAGCAAAGCCTAAAACTGCGCCAAAAAAACAGGAGCGAGAGGCTTAAAACATCCTCAATTGTGAACAAAAAGAGAAAAGGAAAAACACCCCTTTCTTGTGTTGAATGATCAAAGTTATAAATAACATACTAAAAAGAGGAGGAGACCCCACCAGCATACATGACAAGTTTTAGGTGCCAAAGGAAGAATAGTAGTAAACACAAAGACAAAGTACTGGCCTATATTTGCTAGCATGCAATGTGTATCATACAGTATAATCATGAAACATGATAAAAACAGGTAGCTAATTATGGAACCATGCCTTCTCTAAGTTGATAACTAAGATTCACAGCATGGTACTGTACCAAAATAGTTGCATTAAGTATCAATTATGGTAACTCTTCAGGCCTGGTTGACTCAGTCACAGATTCACTCACGAAATTACTGTATGACAGCAAATACTTATAATCCCCACAAAAATAGCACTATACATATTCCCTTTGAGGTGAAAAAGGTACATGCAGATTGATGTGATACTAATGATGATAAATAGTGAGACTTTCTTTTTTTCTTACAAGGGGTGGTGGTCCTGAAATAGGTACACTAGGCCAAGACACAACAATGCTACTTGTCCCTTGCTTCCTTCTTGTTATACAGTAGTAATAAATAAGCTCATCTAACAAATCCTGATATATGTTAGAAATGTTGAACCGTTGATTTGGTTTCTTTCAACTGAACCATTGAAATATAAAAAGAATTGAATCTTCCTTATGGATTGCCAACAAATTGGGGGAACTTTATATGGCTCCACAAATTCAAAATAAAAATTAAAAAGGTAAGATTTTTTTAAGTCAGCAAATCTTAATTTATTTGCCGGGTCAATGTTTGTTGCTTGCAGAGTTATATAATCTGGAAAAGATGAGCAACTTTTGATTAATGAAAGCAACGTATTCCAAATTACAAAAGAAAATATATAAAAGCTAATAATTCTGAGGATTTTATGAAACACAATTCAACTGAAATTTACTAACATACGCCAACTAAACTGCAAGATAGGACAATTAAACTGTTAACCAGGAAAATGTGATGTTCTCAGTATTCAATAATGGAGTCAAGCCTGAGATGAGCTCCCCTGTATACTCAATCTTCCCATATTATTCATAATCTAAATCTCAAACACAAATAAATTTAAATTAAATTAAAGAAATATTTAGTAAGTGGATCAATGGTACAAATAAATTCAAATTAAATTAAAAAAATATTTAGTAAATAGATCGATGGTTGAGATTTAGAGTATACATAATTCGGAGGGAATGAACACGGAGGCCAGCTCAACCCACCAAGCGCTTTATTTCCTATGGGTAATATTTTGTCCCAAAATCCATGACACATATAGCTACAAACATTCCATTAAAACCAAAGAAACCGACAAAGACCCCCTCTTAAACCCTTCCAATCTCTTGGCAGGCACCAGCCTGTCTCGTGCACATAGATTTGCATAAAAACGAAAGCCAGTAACGTCATAACCAATGAAAGACAAGTTCCAAAATCAATATAAGTTAAATATAATGAATGGCAAATTCCAAAATCAAAATAAATAAAATACAAAAATATTCTTGGAAATGTAAATAACAATAAATTCACCTAAAACAAGTTATGAACATCCGACATATTTGATGCGTTCACGGAGTACGTTTCAAATAAATAAAGCAAGCTTGTGTAACCGCAAAACAATTTTTGAAACAAATAAAGAAAAATGATACCACAGTATTTTATGATATTGTGCACGAATCATAATAATTATATACTGAATTCATATTCAAATATTCAATCATTCCATTAAGAAAATTACTACTCGTATGAACCCAATCAGCCTACTAGTTAGTTACATCCAAATTTTTTACTTTCATTTTGGCGATCACTTTTTAATATCCAACACATGTACCACAATGCCTAGACTAAATGTTGAGCGTTATCTCCTCCGAAAAAAAAATATAGCATTCTAATGCATTAATATATTCCATCATCTTCACAAAAAAAGAGTTATATCTAAAAATAAATTTTGTTCGATGCAAATAATTATATTTGCATAATTGTATAATAATTTTTTTTATAACATTATATTTTTTAAATTTTATCATTATAATTTTCTTTTATCTTATCAGTATTTAACGAATTTTATATAATTTTTAATAATAAATTTCATGTAATTTTTAATCAAATATGTATTTGGCCAAATATAAATAAACACGCAGTGAATAAATTACCAATATAAATAAACATGCAGTGAATAAATTACCTGAATACGTAGGTAGTTACTGCCACGGCTCTGACCAAAGGCCATGGCTACAGAATGGTCAACCATATCAGCCGAGCCATCTCCGGAGATCCGAGCCAGGGGTCGAGCCCAGTCCTTGGCTTTCCACGATTTCACCTGGTCAAAGTCGTAATTCCCTTCAAGGACCTGACCGGTGCCCAGTGAAAGTACTAAAATGTCCTCCACTCCTCGCACAAACGGAAACTCCTGTTTGTTGTGGAGCACGTGTGTGATCGCCGCGGCCGTCGGATTACTCATGGCCAAGCCACCGTCAACCGCCACACACCGCGTCTGACCATCGACGGACTTCATGCAAACCGGCTCAAATAAACCCGGTTCCGCTGACGTCGCTCGGCATAGTTCCCAAAGCCGGAAGTCGAAGCTGTCTGTCTCCAGTGCGTCGGCTCGGCTGAACAGAAATGGAGCCGAGCTGGATAAATCATAACACGGAATCAAAACCGGCTTTAACGTATCTCTCAACGTTAAATTCCGCCCGTTTTCCGTAAACGCCTCCTTCAACACTTTCTCCATTCTCGCCGTCGCACTTCCACCCCCCATAATTCGCCGGAAAAAGCAACCACCGCTCGTGTGACGGTACAACTTCTTCCCTTGCTCCGCCAGCAATCGCCACGTGTCGTCGGCTTTGAAAATCGGACGGCTCCGATCTTTAGTACCAAACAGCATCGCCGTGAAAATACCTCCGACGCCGGTACCCGCAGCAACGTCAAAATAATCGGCGATTCTGGCGTCAGGATTTCCGGACTTAACTTTGAGCGACTGTTCGAGATAAGCGAGGGATTTTCCGGCGAGAATGTTTCGCATTCCACCGCCGTCGATGGTGAGTATACAGATTTTTCCCCTCTGATTTTTGATGGCCTGAACAGTACCGTTGTTGTCGGTGGAGAGATTTTCTGGTTTGGGAATCCATAACTTATGATCGTCGTTGTTGTAACCGAAGAGGAACTTGGATTCGAGTATAGAGAAGATTTCGTAGCTGAGCTTATCAGTATCGATGCTCGGCTCTTGCATAATTACTTCTGATGACGGATGATGATTAGAAGCCATATATATATATATACTAATATTTATATGATAGGGGATTGAGAAATGGAAGGAATATAGAGTAAATGGGTATTTAGTAAATTGAATTTCTGGGTATAGATAGAGCTAGGGGTACAAAACCTCGAAAACAACGCCAAAACCACCATAGGCAGGCCAATGACTTTACCACCTCAAAATATAAAAAAGCAGGTACGTTTCTGTAAAACAGAAGAAAACCCACCCAAAGCCCTTTTCTGTCGTCGCCGTTTCTGAAATTCAGATGGTGAGCAAACTCACACTTGGAAGATGGTGTTTGTTTCACCAATCACCACCTATCTTTTAATAAATTAATTAATTGTATAGTGGAGTGTTTATTTTTGTTTTCAATCACCCCTATGTAGGAGTACATGGATGAAGAAGAAGAGTAGTCAAAAGTAATTAGAATGGTAGTTGCGGCCACGTTATGAAATGTTTATATATTAAGTGTGTGTATATATATACACACATATATGGGAGACTATCCAAAGAACATCAAATAGAATTTCGTGCCCTAAAGATGGGCGGAAGGACCTTCATTTGACTAAAGTCAATTGTTACGAATTATTTGATTTGATAATTATGTATAAATTGTAAATTGTACTAAAAACTGCAGATGTGTTATATAAATATCAAATGATAAATTGCAACTGATTTTGTCTAACTATTATTTTTCGACAGTGTAAATTGTTCATTAGTGGATAATAGACAGACTAGTCGATTTATCCTTTAACAATATAAAATGTACATCAGTGGATAATCAAAAGATAAATCCTAAAATAGTCAGTCAAATGATGATTATGTTTTACGATAGATAAAATATTAATAAGAGGATATTCTGTAGTAGATGATAATATGACTATTAGAGGATATTCTGTAGAAATATGACTATCATTAGATAAAGTTCTTCATCAGCAAATAAAGTTTTTTATCAATAGTGAAGATGACACATGATTGACCAAAATGCATCAAATCCTAATCTGAATAGGATTTGAAGTTGCAAACAAGAAGCCGATCAAGATCTATAACAGAGTCACAATCAGGATTGAAAAGGTTGGGAAATTGGTCTTTAAAAGCAGGGACATCGCATTACCTATTAGTCCATCTTAATACACAACAGATATTGATAAATATCTTTATTCACAAAAAGATATTTATATAGAGCAAAGATGGGAAGCTATTCAAATCGAGCAGTGAAGTTATTCAAAAAGGAATAAAGAAGTTGTTGAAAAGTAGAACAAAGTAGAGATAAGAAGCTGTTAGGTTTTTTAGCATTTGATATTGATTATACTTAGAATACTTAGAAATATAAATGTATAGTTAGTGCTAGTTTATAACATTTGAGTTTTTGTAGTTGGTAGACTCTCTGATTATTGTAATATTTTTTTTATAAGGGAGTAAGTTAAATTGTATTGTAAGAGACTACTAGAACTGCATTGAAGAATTCAACAAAGTCAAGGATTATATTTAGTCTATCAGAGACTAACTGCCAGAGATTGAAAATTTAATGAAGTTAGTCAAGCATGTCAGAAACTAAAGTTAAACCTATCGGAGACTAGGCAGTATTCCACCAAAGACTGTTGTTGAAGCAATAATAGACTAAAGTGAAAATTACTCTCTGATGCAATGAAGAGTTCTATTTCGAATAGAAGTATTGTTAGAACTAAATAAACTCAAGTGTTTGTTAGAACTAAATAAGCTACGTGTTTTTCTTTGAAAATAATTTTCTCAAGATTTATTACAAAGGTTCCTTCTAGTGTTTGAATGTTGTGGCTTGCTTGGTCTTTCGTGTAACAACTCTTTCTATATGTGTAGCAGATCAGTTGGTGAACCCACGTGCTAGACATGTTGTTTCTTCAACATAGCTGCAGACAAGCCCTGATGTTGACGAGTGGATTTGGTCATAACGATCCACTGAAGACAAGCCCTAATATTGACTTGATCAGTGCTTCTGGATCCCCTGATGACAAGTCCCTGATGACAACTTGATCAGTGCTTCATTATCCACCGATATCAAAACCTGATGGAGACTTGATCAGTGCTTCTGGATCCCCTAATGACAAGTCCATGATGGTAACTTGATCAGTGCTTCATTATCCACCGATGTTATGACCTTCTTGTATCTACTGAAGGGTTCCCCTGACGAGCTGATCCTTTGTCGTCACCAAACTTGTTGGGAAATCCAAATCATTGCCAAACATGTCGGGCAATCCAAATCATTGTCAAACTCGTCGGGCAATCCAAGTCATCATCAAACTCGTCGTGCAATCCAAGTCATCGCCAAACTCGGTGTCAGGGGATAAAAATGACTAGAGCCAAAGTTACTTTTAGCCATTTCCAAACTCATCGCGAGATACGCTGTTGCCAAAGTGACTTTTAGCCATCGTCAAACTCATCGCGAGATAAGCTGTCGCCAAAGTGACTTTTAGTCATCGCCAAACTCGTCGGGAGATATGTTCTTACCAAACTCTGGACATCAGGGGGGGTTCCCCTGAGGAGTTCCCCTGATGAGGTCATCCCCTAATAGGTTCCCCTGATGGGTTCCCTTAATTGGTTCATCCCCTGATAGTTTCCCCTGACGGGTTCCCCTGATGAAGTTATCCCCTGACACAGTATTTTTAGACGTCCCCTGATGAGTTCTTTTCACTGATGCCCTTAAAAAAATACTTGTTCTTTTGATCATTGATACTTTGTTGGCTTTGCCTGGAATGTCTGTCATGCAGAATTCTCATCTTCTTTTAAGTAACAATAGTCATTCCTTGACATTGTCGAGTCTATTCAATTTACCACTAATGACTCATCCAGTGCAGTGTAGTCCATCCCCTGATGACTAAGTCGTCCATCAGTGGATGCAGAACTTGTTCAAATATACTATGGTTTATAGAATACCTTGAGTATTTACAGATGCACAATTATTCCCTAAACATAATCATCATCATTTATATCTAACAATCTTCCCCTATTTATGTTTATCAGTTTGATAACCATAAATCTAACTATTGTATTGATGATGATGTCAAAACCCAAAACTATAAACATTAAAGAATTAATGTATTTGTATAGTTACAAAGAATAATTATGTACAAGTGTATCACTTTCTGCACAAGCAAGGTTCTGAACTTGATGACATGTTCATTTTTGTGGTATGCAATTTGGCTTAGAACATTCATCAATTCCACTCTTCTTCTTGTTGTTCCTCCTCCGCAACGTTCTCCTCCTCCTGTTGAGGTTGTTGTGCATAGAGTGCATCAGCTTCCGCCAGCTTCTGATCTTAAGGAAAAACAAGCTCCACCTTCCTATCTAATAGTGCTTTATTTGGTGTTGAAATTAAAGTGAGTTGTCTTCATTACATCTCCAATTAGCTTGGTTCCTGATTGATTAAAATTCTTCTTTTTGGGTTCTTCCATCAGGATACCCTTGCCCTTTTTCCTTGACTTTTGGAGTAGGATCAGTAGTCACATCCTCTGAAGGTTGATTTGCAGATGTCTCAACAACAACCCCTGATAATGACTTTGAGGATTTCTCCACCTTTTTGGCATCGTCATAAGTGGAAGTTGAGAGTTGGGATGCGACTTGAAGAACCTGTTAGAGAGTGTCATGTTTATCAATCAGAAGAACTAGAAGTATTTGCAAATTCTATATTTTTTTTTATTTACAAGAATCTCATCCCTCAACCTCTCCTTTTTCTGTGCCTTTTAAGGCATCACTATTTTCCTCTCCTTTTTCATTGCCTTCTAAGGTAATACTCTCATTCTCTCCCTGTTTCAAGGTCCTCTCAATGGGTTGACCTTGCCTCTTTTCACTATGTATTTTCTCAGCCTCACTCAAAATTGTCCTAATTGGGCTCCTATGAGTTGTGTTATCAACAACTGTGGATAATGTAAGTAAAATATCTGTAACAATTGTGTCCGCATAAGTGATTTGAGCAGAAGTGGTGGATATAGGTGTATGTTTAATAAGAGAAGTATAGGTATGTATCAAAGTAGTATTTACAAAGGGGAGAGTATAAATACTTAAAGCATTAGTATATACAGTTGTATTTATGTCCTCTGTATGATTATCATTTAAGAAGGAATCAATCATTTGAGAATCTTGATTGTCAATCACTGTGTCATTGAGTATTGGCTCCTCCAAGAAGTGAGAAATTGGAGAATTTGATTTCATAACACCTAGAGTTTGTGTCATGATGTCTGAAGAAATTTGAGGCAAAGAAAAAGAGGGTAGAGGTGTAGAAGGGAGTATTGGCTGAATCACAGAGTAAGGAGGTGATTCATCAAGTGGAGTTGCGTGCACTGATCGTGTAAGATATCTATAAGTGGCTCTCAGAGTCCCTGATGTTAGTTTCATCAAGGGCTATGATTAGTGTATATGCCTCATTCAACTATGTCCCTAGTTTGGGACTTTGTTCAATAATTGAATCCTTTTGGGAGGAGACAATTAGTGATGTGTTTAATTCCTTTTCAGTATCCTTTTGGGAGGATAATGCCTGGTTTGTTTTAGGGTCAACACTCATGGCTATCCTCTTCTTCTTCATTCTCTTCAACCTAATCACTTTCTCTCCTTGCTCCCCCTCTATAGATAATGTTACTTCAGAGGGTTTTCTTTTAGTACCCTGAGTCTTTTAGGAGACTGAGGGTTGGGCTATCGAGAGTGGTTGTGTAGAAATTAGTAATACTACTTAGGTAGGTAGAGAAGTGGTAGTTGTCTCTACCATCGTAGTTGAAATAGAAGAAATAAGAGATTGAGAAAAAGGAGGGTATGTAAGGAATATCTGTTTCATATGGGATGAAAGTACAAATGGTTCTGCTGTATAATCCTGACCCTGATGTACGACCTTTTATACACATCCTGACCAACTATATATATATATAACCATGTATCAGTAATATTATCAGGAAATTATGAGATGAGTTAGAAATATCAGTACTTAAGTACTTGATAGTTTGAACTCCCCAACAATTTTTCTGGCATGACTTCATCAAGTTAATAAAGCTTTATCTTGCATAACTCACCATTCTCAGCTCTCCCACCAGATTGATAAAAGTGGTTTCATCAAGAGCTTTGGTGAAGATGTCTGTTAGCTGCTTGTTTGTTGGTATAAAGTGTAGTTTAATGGTTCCATTCATAACATGTTCCCTGACAAAGTGATACATGATCTCTATATGTTTAGTTCTGGAATGTTGCACAAGGTTTTCAGCAATTGTAATGACATTTGTATTATCACACAAAATTGAAATTTTGTTGAAGTTTAGGCCATAATCCAATAACTGATTTTTCATTCATAGGATTTGTGCACAGTAACCTCCAGCTGTAATGTATTCAGCTTCAACAGTAGATGTTGATATTGAGTGCTGCTTTTTGCTGAACCAAAATACAAGCATTCCTCCTAGAAATTGACAGCTCCATGTGGTACTTTTTTTTGTCAATTCTGCATCCTCCAAAGTTAGCATTAGAATATCCAAGTAATTCAAATCCAGACTTCTTTGGATACCAAAGTCCCAACTCTGTAGTGCCTTTGATGTACCTCAAGATTCTTTTCACTACAATTAGATGAGACTCCCTTGGATCAACTTGATATCTTGCACAAAGACATGTTACAAACATAATATCAGGCCTTCTTGTTGTCAGACACAGAAGAGAACCAATCATTCCCCTATAAGTCTTTAGATCAATTTTCTTTCCAATCTTATCAAGGTCAATCTTGGTTGTTGTGGCCATAAGTGTCTTTGCTACTTTTAAGTCCTCCATGTCAAATTTCTTAAGAAGTTCTTTAGCATATTTTTTTTGATTTATGTAAATCCCATCAGTGACTTGTTTGATCTACAGCCCCAAGAAATAAGACAGTTCACCCATCAAACTCATTTCATACTTGCTTTGTATGAGCTTAGAGAACTTTTTACACAGTTTGGTGTTAGTGGATCCAAAAATGATATCATCAACATATATTTGAACCAAGATCAAATGACCTTGATGTTGTCTAAAGAACAATGTTTTGTCAATGATACCCCTTGTAAACTTGTTATCCACTAGAAACATTGACAATGTGTCATACCAAGCTCTAGGAGCTTGCTTCAGTCCATAATGTCCTTTCTCTAGTTTGTAAACATGATTTGGGAATCTTGAGTTTTCAAACCCTGGATGTTGTTGTACATATACCTCTTGTTCCAGTTTTCCATTGAGAAAGACACTTTTCACATCCATTTGAAAAACTTTAAAGTTTGAATGTGCTGCATAGGCTAAGAAAATTCTTATAGCCTCAAGTTTGGCCACTAGTGCGAAAGTCTCATCAAAATCAATCCCTTCCTCTTGAAGATATCCCTTTACCACCAGTCTTGCTTTGTTTCTTATAACAATGACAATTTCATCCATCCTGTTTCTGAAAACCCACTTGGTGCCTATTATAATTTTGTCTTTGGGTTTAGGCACCAACTTCCATACATGATTTCTTTCAAATTGATTCAGTTCTTCCTACATAGCTATGATCCATTCTGCATCTTGCATGACTTCTTCAAATTTTTTTGGCTCTAATTTAGAAAGAAAACAAGCATATAGGCATTCATTAGATGTAGCTTTTCTGGTTTGCACTTTTTGATTGGGATCACCAATGATTGATTCTTTGGTGTGATCCCTAGACCATTTGGGATTAGAGAGGTATCTTGATGAGCTTGCCCGATTATCATCTCCTCCTACTAAGTCTATGCTACCAGCTTTTGAGAAAACTCCCCCTGAATTTATACTTAAATCAGGGTTAAAGTTATCCCCTGATGGTGTATTCCCTGATGGATTATCCCCTGATGGAGTACTCCCTAATGTGTTGTCCAGGAGATTAACTCCATCAATTGAGGGGGCTTCATTGTTGGTAGGATTGACATCAGGAATGGTTAACTCTTCTATTTGTTTGCACTCATCAAATTCATTCTCTTGATAATCAGAATCATCTTCATTTTCAAATCTAAGGTCTTCATGAAAATCAGGGTCTTCAAGTCCAGAAATCTCTTGATCATCAAAAGTTACATTTATAGACTCTATCACCACCTGGAGTCTCTTGTTGTAAACCCTGTAGGCCTTAGATGTCAGGGAGTAACCTAGAAAAATAGCTTCATCAGCCTTTGGATCAAATTTTCCTAAGTTTTCACCAAAGTTCCTTAATACAAAGCATTTGCATCCAAAAACATGTAGGAACTTGATGTTTGGTTTTGCTCCATGTCATTAGCTCATATGGTGTCTTATTGTGAGTCTTGCTAATCAAAGACCTATTTTGAGTGAAGCAAGCAGTGAAAATTGCCTCAGCCCAAAAATAGGTAAGAATTTTTGTCTTTGCTAACATTGTCCTAACAGCTTCTATCAGGGTTCTATTCTTCCTTTCTGCCACACCATTCTGTTGAGGAGTTCTTAGAGCAGAAAATGTATGATTGATGCCTTTCTCCACACAGAATCCATCAACAACTGCATTCTTGAATTCAGTCCCATTGTCTATACTCAAGTTTCTAACCACTGACCTTGACTCAGTTTCCACTTTCTTTATATGGTCAATGGTTTGTTGAGGAATTTCAGTTTTAGCATGTTGAAACTTGACCCAAGTGTACTTGGTGTAGTCATCTATAATGACCAATGCAAATCTCTTCTTTGATACTGACATTATGTTGACAGGACCAAAGAGATCCATATGAAGAAATTGAATTAGATCATTGATCATTGTGGCTTCCTTGTTGACAAAGGATGATTTCCTTTGCTTCCCTTGTTGGCATGCTGAACATAACCCTTTTTGAATGAATTCCACTTGAGGTAGTCCAGTTACCAACTCTCTCTTCACCAAATCATTGATAATTTTGTAGTTCAGGTGAGAGAGCTTCTTGTGCCATAGTTTTCTCTCATTAGGGGTTGTCTTGCTGTAGAAACATGACTCTCCATTCACTGACTTAAAATCGACAATGTAAAGATCTCATTTCCTAATCCTTGATAAGACCAACTTCCCATCACTTTTATTTGAGATTAAGCACCGATCCCCTTTGAAAGAAATGATGAATCCTTTATCACATAGTTGACTTATGCTTAATAGATTGTGCTTTAGCCCATCAACTAGTGTTACATCTTCAAATGAGACATCCCCATTTGCTACTTTGCCATAACCAAGAGTCAATCCTTTACTATTGTCACCAAAAGTAATTACTAGACCAACCTTCTCATTGAACTCTTTGAGCAAGATTTGTTTCTTGTCATGTGTCTTGAGCAGCCACTGTCTAGAAACCAAATTTGTTTGCCTTTGACTTTTCCCTGCACACATAGAACATTTAATTTGTTTTTGGTACCCAAGTTGATTTGGGTCCTCTAGGTTTAGTCACAGTTAATGGTAAAACAACTTTTTCATTACTGGAGACTTTAGGTTTAGGCAGAATACACACTTTCTCCTTTTTAGGAGCTTCATTATAAACTTTAGATTTATCAATAGATTTCTTAACGGTGCATGCTTGAGCAGTTGGTAAATCATCAGCATATAATATCTTGCCAGTTAAAATTTGTGGTTTTTCTTTGTATTGAAAAGAAAGATGATTATTGCTACCACAGTTCCAACACACTTTCCTAAGGGCTTCCTGGATAGAGGTGCAGTTACTGGCTTTGTTCACACCTATTTTTACATTTCTATTCTCTTTCTTATCCCCTGTCAAGCCTTTTGTTGGGTTTCGTAGGATAAAACGCAGCGAAAAAATACGATTAAAATAAGACAAAACGAAACCCAAACCCAAGGATCTATGCGAAACAATTTAATACAGATAGTTTAAGATTTTACCGATTAATTGTGCGAATCTGAAGATTTGGTGAAGGTGTTGATCGTCTCCAAATCTTTAACGCAATCCAACAGAACTACGTCTCTACGGTATCCACACGAACACCCACAAACCGTCTCACTATTCGAACAAGAAGAGTTACAGTACTAGCTGTACGATCTGTATCTCTCTTTTCTCTCTATATCTTTGAACTCTAGTTTCTCTCTTATGAGCAACTAGGGTTCTTAGAATACGTGAAACATAAGTTAGAGAGAATTGATGATATATCATATATATAGCCTTTTATAGAGTAATTCCAAAACCTAATCTAATTAGGAGACTTAAAATCCGAATTTTATATTTATTAGATATATATTTAATCAAGTCTCACTTAATTAATATATATATATATATATACAAATAAATATATATTCGTATTTCCTTCCAAAGGACTCTACTTCATACAGATTACATATATTTATATATATAATTTAAAATTTAAAGCCATGATTTAATTAAATCAATCTTATTGATATATTAAAATCATGGACATTTAAATTATATATCCTTGATGAATGTTCTTTGTGTGGGACCCTGTAGGTTATTATTACGTTGGCAATAATTTTAAATCATATTACAAAATTATAAACAGTGAGCGGCATCTAGTAATACATCACTGTTACCCAAGTAATAATAAAGTCATAGATTCGACGTTACCTTTCGTGACCAATGTTTCAATGTAACTTAATCCTTTTAACCATGACATCTAAGATTAAATTCAAGGCATGGATGTGTCATCCTCTTCATAATTTAATCTCAGTTTCTTGATCAATGAGTAAACTATATGAAACAAATATCTATTTGAGCATGACCATGCATTTCATAGTTTCACTCAATCAAGAGGCTTATAGATATCACCCCTAATATATAGGAGGGTTAAATTCCAATTACATCATTCCCATTTCTCACATAACTCATTGTGCATCCAACAATCAACTTTATCGTCCACCCGGTTAAAGGTGACTTTTGATAATGTCAAAATGCATAACTCCTTATGTAGAAATGTCATGACTTCAGGTCGAAGGACCATTACATCATTGTCACTATGAGAATTACTTATGACACATAGCATAACGCTCCATGTAGAATTCTCATGGTGGGTCTGTCCAGTACCATGTTCTCTAACATGTACCTATGTATCAACTTAATATATCTCGTATATATTTATTACCAATGAGATATGACCATCAGTTAATCACATACTAGTCTCAATGTATTATTGTTGTTCCGCTGACAATGATACTCGACTAGGGACATTTAACAATAATGATACATTACATACTTATATGATCTCATATTCAAGTCACATACTTGAATCCATATAATTAGTATCATTCTTCTAAGGACATTTATTATGTTAACATTTATATAACACAGTAAATAAAACGTAATAAAAGAAATTATCATTTAACCAAAAACATATCATAAATATAGTGTCGCAATCATTACATAATTGGCCAGTAGGGTATACACTCTAACAATCTCCCACTTGCACTAGAGCCAATCACTCATGAATCTAATACCAATAGCAATAGTGTGACCTTCGTGCTTCTGCTATGACAAAGCCTTGGTCAGTGGGTCTGCAACATTTTCTTCTGTCGGTATTTTGCAAATATGTACATCACCTCTCTCGATAATTTCTCGAATGAGATGAAAACGCCTAAGTATATGCTTGGATCGTTGGTGAGATCTTGGTTCCTTCGATTGTGCAATGGAACCATTGTTATCACAGTAGAGATCTACTGGATCAATAATAGAAGGAACAACACTAAGTTTAGTAATGAACTTCTTTATCCATACAGCCTCCTTTGCTGCATTGGAAGCAGCAATATACTCAGCCTCTATTGTAGAGTCGGCAACTGTCTCTTGCATTGAACTTTTCCAGCTCACAGCTCCACCATTAAGGCAAAACACGTAACCTGACTGTGACTTATAGTCATCGTTGTCAGTTTGGAAACTAGCATCAGTGTAACCCTTTACTGCCTATTCCTTTTCACTTCCATATATCAAGAATGCATCCTTAGTCCTTTTGAGGTATTTTAGGATATTCTTGACTGTTGTCCAGTGACCTTCACCTGGATTTGACTGGTATCTACTCGTCATGCTCAAAGCATACGAAACATCAGGACGCGTACATAACATTGCGTACATGATAGATCCAATTGCCGAAGCATAAGGAATCTTACTCATGCGATCCTTATCATCTTGTGATTTAGGACATTGAGCTTTAGAGAGCGTTACTCCATGCGACATGGGTATGTAACCTCTCTTAGCATCTTGCATGCTGAACCGTTTCAACACTTTATCAATGTATGTACTTTGACATAAGCCAAGCATCTTTCTCGATGTATCTCGATAGATCTTGATACCTAGAATATAGGTTGCGTCACCCAAGTCTTTCATGGAGAAACATTTTCCCAACCATGTCTTGACTGCTTGTAAGGAAGGAATGTCATTCCCAATAAGTAATATGTCATCGACATATAATACTAGGAATACAATATGGCTCCCACTAAACCTTTTGTAAACACAAGGTTCATCTTCATTCTTAATAAAGCCAAACTCTTTGATTGCTTCATCAAAATGAAGATTCCAGCTCCGAGATGCTTGCTTTAATCCATAAATGGATCTTTGTAGCTTACATACCTTTCCAACATCCTTTGGAGTGACAAAACCCTCGGGTTGTGTCATATACACATCCTCAAGCAGATTTCCATTAAGGAAAGCTGTTTTGACATCCATCTACTAGATTTCATAGTCATGAAAAGCTGCAATAGCAAGTAAGATCCTGATGGATTTAACCATGGCTACTGGAGAAAAAGTCTCATCATAGTCAACACCTTGAACTTGTTTGAAACCTTTTGCTACCAATCGCCCTTTACAGGTTTGTACATTACCATCCATGTCAGTTTTCTTCTTGAAAACCCACTTGCACCCAATTGGTTTTATCCCTTCAGGTGGGTCAACCAAAGTCCATACTTGGTTGGCATATATGGAGTCCATCTCAGATTTCATGGTTTCAAGCCATTTCTCAGACTGAGGTCTATTCATAGCTTCTTGATAGGAAGTAGGCTCATCATCATCTATTTGCATTACTTCGCCACTTTGAGTGATAAGATATCTATAATATCTTTCAGGCTCATGGCTTGTCTTACTAGATCTACGAGGAGCTTGTGTTACTTGAGCAGGTTCAGTTTCCACAACAACTTGTGGCTCCTGCTCATGTTCCATCTCAGGTTCATTGGTATTTTGTGGTTCTCGAATTTCTTCGAGTTCTACATGCCTCCCACTGTTTTCTTTAGAGAAAAATTCTCTTTCTAGGAAAATCCCAGTGCGAGCAACAAACACTTTGTTCTCTGAAGGTTTGTAGAAATAATACCCTTTTGTTTCTTTAGGGTATCCCACAAAATTACACTTATCAGATTTAGGTCCGAGCTTGTCGGAAGCTAAACGCTTTACATACGCTTCGCATCCCCAAATCTTCATAAAAGACATACTAGGATGTTTCCCAGTCCACATCACATATGGAGTCTTTTGAACCATTTTTGTAGGAACACGATTAAGTATAAAAGCAGCAGTTTCTAGGGCGTGACCCCAGAAACTTATCGGAAGATCTGCATGACTCATTATGAATTGTACCATGTCTAACAAGGTATGATTCCTCCTTTTAGACACACCATTCCATTGTGGTGTTCCTGGTGGAGTGAGTTGTGATATAATACCACACTCTTTAAGAAGATTATCAAATTCCTGGCTCAAGTATTCACCACCTCGATCTGATCGGATAGCTTTTATACTTTTGCCAAATTGGTTTTGTATTTCATTCTTGAATTCTTTGAACATTTCAAAAGATTCGGATTTGTGTTTCATAAGATACACATATCCATATCTACTGAAATCATCAATAAATGTAATAAAGTAGCAAAATCCAGATCTAGCTAGCGAACTCATGGGTCCACATACATCAGTATGTATGAGGCCCAATACATCGCTGGCCCGTTCACTATGTCCAGTGAAAGGTGCTTTAGTCATTTTTCCCAACAAACAAGACTCGCATACATCATATGATTCAAAATCAAATGAGTTCAAATACCCATCTTTATGGAGTTTGGATATGCGTTTCTCACTGATATGGCCCAAACGACAATGCCAGAGATAAGTCGGATTAGAATCTTTCAATTTTAGCCATTTAGTATTTATATTATAGATGGACATTTGTAAATCAAGAGCATAAAGACCATTAAACAATTGTGCTACTCCATAACACAGTTCATTTAGATAAAAGGAACAATTGTTGTTCTTTATTATAAACAAAAAACCTTTCTTGTCCAAACAAGAAACAGAAATAATATTCCTGCTTATAGCAGGCACATAATAACAGTCTTCAAGTTCTAATACTAGTCCAGTGGGCAAAGACAAATGGTAAGTTCCTACAGCTAATGCAGCAACTCTTGCTCCATTTCCAACGTGTAGGTCCACCTCGCCTTTAGCCAATGGTCTACTCCTTCCCAGTTCCTGCACATTTACACAAATGGGAGAACCACATCCAGTATCAAATACCCAAGATGTAGAAGTAGATAAATTGACTTCTATAACATAAATACCTGAATCAGAAGTCCTACTTCCTTTCTTCTTCTTTAGATCTTCTAGGTAAGCATGACAATTCCTTTTCCAGTGTCCAGGCTTTCCACAAAAGTGACAATTACCTTCTTTAGCTATCCCACCTTTAGGCTTCAAAGCCTTATTAGATTTGGATTTGGCAACAGATTTAGATCCCATCTTCTTCTTTTTGCCCTTTCTATTTCCTTTGGCATTCCCCTTTTGCACCATCAAAATGGGAGAGGGTCCTGCCTTTTTCATGTTGTTTTCAGCAGTTCTCAACATGCTCAACAACTCAGTAAGTGGTTTCTCAATCTCTTTCATGAGGTAATTCATGAAAAATTGAGAATAGCTATTGCTCAGAGATTATAAAACAAGATCAGTTTGAGCCTCCTGAGTAAGTGGAAAGCCCAACCTATCTAGGTACTCAATATACCCAATCATCTTCAGAACATGTGGACCGACTAGATCACGTTCACCCTGCTTACAATGATACAATGTTTTGCTCGTATCATACCTCTCCTGTCGAGCATGCCCCTCGAACAACTTCTTAAGATGTTCAATCATGTCATAAGCATCCATCAACTCATGTTGCTTCTGAAGCTCAGGGTTCATGGTTGCTAACATAAGGCAGCCCACATCCAGAGCATCATCTTGATGCTTCTTGTAAGCATTTTGCTCTGTTCGTGGTGCAGTGGTAGCTGGTGCAGCAGGAATTGGTCCATCCAGGATGTAGAGCTTGTGCTCCTGCTTGAGGACAATCCTCAAATTCCTATGCCAGTCTAGGAAATTAATCCCATTCAGTTTTTCCTTCTCAAAGGCTGATCGCAGTGAAAGGCTACTATTGTTGTTGTTTGCCATTAATATCTACAATTCATAAATGCAAAATAAATAAGTAAATTTGTAGAAATTTTAATGTTTTATTTTTGATAATGGCACATTCAAATATATACCTCCCACTATTTTATTCAAATTAATAGCCCTCACCATTAATTCGGAATTATTTCTTTTAAATACTTCTAGTGAGCCAAGATCCATATTTCATTATGCTCTAAGTTAGCTTTGGCTAATCACTCAAAACATAATTATTTAGGTAGACAACACTTTGTCAATTATATCATATATAACTCTTGGATAGTTTGTCGAACAACATTTGTTCAAGCTCAACTAGTGAACTTATACAAACTCTATGCCTCTAAACCCACAATCCTATTGTGATAGCCTAGTTAAGTCAAGTCCAATTTTAACAGTTTGGATATCACAATTATCCTATCGCACCATGCCAAGATAAATGGGGTACTTTGCTTTGGCAAACCTACATCCATCGATCAAGGCCTTGATGAGTGTTAATCATTGGAAGGCATCTGTTTTAGACTTAATTATTTTATGAAGGATTTTATTAATTAAATTAGATCTCACCAACTATAACTTTTAAGCATGCACATTTATTCATTATATCATATATAAGCATAAATAAAGTGCAGAATTAAATGTGACACAGTTATGGCCAAATCCTATGCCAATCTTTCCAAACTAATGAAAAGATTGAAGGTCAATTTAGTGTGGTAATTGATCTTCAAACTTGGCAGCTTTCTTGAAACTCCGTTTGCATGCACCCTTTTCATATCTCCATCTTCTGCTGGTCATCTTTATAGATTACATAATAAAGAAACCTATACTAAAATATTCTATGTTGTACATTACATTATAGAAAAAAACCTCGAGTTACATTCGAGGGGAGTAAGATGAGAAGAGAATATTACATCCAGATATAAGAGAAGGCACGACATGCAAGACGTATTTCAAACCCCTAACCTATGGGTCGTAAGGCTATAACTATGCACCATGCATATCATAATAAACACATAATAACATGATTTAAACAATTAAAATAATTAAATATATATATTTTTAATTAATTTTTTAAATCATTAAACCATATTTGGGGACACGACAATCGTGCGCTACGACGAGGGGTCAAGGGGGCACCCCCCCTTGCCGGGGTCCTAGGGGTCGGGAGGCCCCTAGCGGGGTCCAAGGGGCATGACCCCTGGCGGTGGTCTCAATCTATATTGTGCAATTTTTCTCTATCGGAGACTAAGCTCGTCAGGGAATAAGTATTAAGCCTGTCGGAGACTAATCCCATTAGCTCGTTGGAGACTAATTATTAAGCCTGTCGGAGACTAAGGCTGACGTCATCAGAGACTACACTTAGCATATCGGAGACTAAGGCTGACGTCATCAGAGACTACACTTAGCCTATCAGAGACTAAGGCTGACATCATCAGAGACTACACTTAGCATATCAGAGACTAAGGCTAACGTCATCAGAGACTACACTTAGCCTGTCGGAGAGTAATGCTGACGTCATCAGAGACTAACATTTAGCCTGTCGGAGACTAAAGATGACGTCATCAGAGATTAACATTTAGCCTGTCGGAGACTAATGCTGACATCATCAGAGACTAACATTTAGCCTATCGGAGAGTAATGCTGACGTCATCAGAGACTAAGAATTCCTTCATCAAAGACTAAGAATGACGTCATCAGAGACTAACATTTAGCCTGTCGGAGACTAAAGATGACGTCATCAGAGACTAAGAATTTTAATATACGAAATTCTGAAACAATTCCAGAAATTAAAACATATCCTATATGCCCAACATCATATAAGCCTTCATAATCCCAACATCCCATCGCCCGATTTACATATCAAATATGCAGAATACCCAATAAGCATGTATCAAATATGATCAGAATACGTAATTCCAGAATATCCATACATGCAGAACATCATATATATTCAACATAAAATTCGGTAAACTTGTATTAACTGCATTTGTATCAAATATATCGAATACAATTAAACACATAAATCCATATTAACGTCTCGCATATAGCTCTAATACCACTGTTGGATTTCGTAGGATAAAACGTAGCGGAAAAATACGATTAAAATAAGACAACACGAAACCCAAACCCAAGGATCTATGCAAAACAATTTAATACAGATAGTTTAAGATTTTACCGATTAATTGTGCGAATCTGAAGCTTTCGTGAAGGTGTTGATCGTCTCCAAATCTTTAACGCAATCCAACAGAACTAAGTCTCTACGATATCCACACGAACACCCACGAATCGTCTCACGATTCGAACAAGAAGAGTTACAGTACTAGTTGTACGATCTGTATCTCTCTTTTCTCTCTATATCTCTGAACTCTAGTTTCTCTCTTATGAGCAACTAGGGTTCTTAGAATACGTGAAACGTAAGTTAGAGAGAATTGTTGATATATCATATATATAGCCTTTTATAGAGTAATTCCAAAACCTAATCTAATTAGGAGATTTAAAATCCGAATTTTATATTTATTAGATATATATTTAATCAAGTCTCACTTAATTAATATATATATATATACAAATAAATATATATTCGTATTTCCTTCCAAAGGACTCTACTTCATACAGATTACGTATATATACATATACATACATATATATATATATATATATATATAATTTAAAGCCATGATTTAATTAAATCAATCTTATTGATATATTAAAATCATTGACATTTAAATTATATCTCCTTGACAAATGTTCTTTGTGTGTGACCCTGTAGGTTATTATTACGTTGGCAATAATTTTAAATCATATTACAAAATTATAAACAGTGAGTGGCATCTAGTAATACAACACTGTTACACAAGTAATAATAAAGTCATAGATTCGACGTTACCTTTCGTGACCAATGTTTCAATGTAAGTTAATCCTTTTAACCATGACATCTAAGATTAAATTCAAGGCATGGATGTGTCATCCTTTTCATAATTTAATCTCAGTTTCTTGATTAATGAGTAAACTATATGAAACAAATCTCTATTTTAGCATGGCCATGCATTTCATAGTTTCACTCAATCAAGAGGCCTATAGATATCACCCTTAATTTATAGGAGGGTTAAATTCCATCTACATCATTCCCATTTCTCACATAACTCATTGTGCATCCAACAATCACCTTTATCGTCCACCCGGTTAAAGGTGACTTTTGATAATGTCAAAACGCATAACTCCTTATGTAGAAATGTCATGACTTCAGGTCGAAGAACCATTACATCATTGTCACTATGAGAATTATTTATGACACATAGCATAACGCTCCATGTAGAATTCTCATGGTGGGTCTGTCCAGTACCATGTTCTCTAACATGTACCTATGTATCAACTTAATATATCTCGTATATATATATGACCAATGAGATATGGCCATCAGTTAATCACATACTAGTCTCAATGTATTATTGTTGTCCCGCTGACAATGATACTCGACTAGGGACATTTAACAATAATGATACATTACATACTTATATGATCTCATATTCAAGTCACATATTTGAATCCATATAATTAGTATCATTCTTTTAAGGACATTTATTATGTTAACATTTATATAACGCAGTAAATAAAACATAATAAAAGAAATTATCATTTAACCAAAAACATATCATAAATATATTGTCACAATCATTACATAATTGGCCACTAGGGCATACACTCTAACACCTTTATCCCTTGAAGGGCTTCAATTGCCTGATGTACTCATATCCCTTGATGACTGTGTATCCACTTGATACACTGATGCACAATCTTCTTCCTTCTTGAGAGGGGCTTTCAGTACTTTGGCAAGAGCATGTTTCTTGTCACGCCTACCGCTTGTGGAAGCTTCACTCATCATGAAAACATTCCCTTTTTCTAGCTTTGTTATAGTCTTTATAAACTTGATAGGTTGTATAGGCCTTTTTCCAAATCTAATTGCATTTTCAACCTCAATAAAAGGTTACTTCACTGGAGTTTCCTCATAGCCTAAACCAGATTTGTGATCAAATTTCTCACTATTTAATTGATCATCTAGTTTCTTGCTTGACTCATTCCATCTCTTTATCACCTCTCTTTCTTCTCTCAAAAGCTTAGATGTCCATTATTATCTCTTTATGGCACAATCAAGAAGGTTCCTAATCTTAGAGAGTTCTTTTTTAAGATTCTCAAGTCTAGTCAGTTCTGATTCTAACAGGGTATTTCTAGTAGTCAAATGTTCATTGATTTTCTGTATTCTCTCAGTATCAGCTACAACACTTTTTAGAGTGTCATAAAGGTCTCTTATCTAACAAGTCATTTCTTTAACAGTTTTGAAACAATCAGTTTTTGACATGTTAAAGGAAATTTTGAGACTTACTTGTGAGCTCCTGATGTCTATGGATGAGGCCATCAAGGCTAGGTTGACATATTCCTCAGTGTCTTCTTTATCTGAGTCAGCCCAATCCTTTCCCTCTGCAATATAAATTTTTCCCTTCTTGTTGGCATTGAGAAGGTTAAAGTATTTCTTCTTGTAATCTTCCACAACATCATTTCTTTTGGATTCACCTTCCTTTGTGGCCTTGCGACACTCATTTGCAAAGTGACCCATCTCATTGCATTTGTAGAACTTTATTCTAGACTTGCCTATAAAGTTGCTTGTGCTACCATGTTTCCTTGCTGAAAATTTCTTTATTCCACTTGGCTTTCGGAATTTCATTTTGAAAAACCTTTTTGCAAGAAAGGCCATGGTTTCATCCATTTCCTCCAACTCTTCAGGGGTGTACTCAGTCCCCTTTGAGTCAGCTTCATAGTCCCCATCTTCTTCAGCATCTCCTGACTGCTGCTTCAACAACACACTTGTTCTTGCTTCATCTTTATTGTTCTTGGCAGCCATCAGAGCTACAGATTTAAGCTTTCAGATATCCTCTGACATTTCAGATCTCTGTTGAACCTCTAGTTCATATGTCTTTAAAGTACCATAGAGCCTATCCAAGTCTAGAAGATTCATGTCCTTGGATTCTCTGATGGCTGTTTTCTTTGGATCCCATGATATCCTTAGGTCATTTACCAACCTGTTGAATCTGTCAAACATTTTAGTGAGTGATTCACCATTTTTCATTGTGAACCACTCATACTGTTGTGTTAACAGCTGTAGTTTGTTTTCCTTCACATCTTCAGTGCCATCATATAAAATCTGAATGGTATCCCATATTGAATTAGATGTTGTTAGATTCATGATATTGTTTAGCATATCATCATCTAGTCAGTTATATAGGATACCTGTTACTTTTAGATTCTTCTTAACCTTTTCTCTTTCCTCAAAGTCATCTCATCATTAGTCTTTGTGACTATTCTTTCTGGAACATTGACAACTTGCTGAGGAATGAGTTTTTTTGGCACGTGAGGGCCTTCTTCTAGAATTTGTAAATTTTCATCATCGATTGCTCTTAGATGAACTATCATGCGTTGTCTCCAAAAGAAGTACTTTCCCCTTTTCAACATGGGGACCTTACTATTTCCAGCTTTGTTGTTGGCCATTGATAAGGATCTTCTAGCAAGTGTAGTATGCTAGTTGGCTCTGATACCAATTTTTAAAACTAAATAAGCTCAAGTGTTTTGGGGGGGGGGGGGGGGGGGCGTTGAATACAAACACTACAAACTTTTTGCTTTTTCAAAACTTACTACACGGAGGCTGAAATAGCTATAACAATCAGAAAAACTTTAATAAAATTAAGATAAACACACAAGCATTCAAGTTAAAATAGTTGTATTATAACTTGATGTTTTTCTAGAAATCTGTTTAATCACAAAGTGATTAACAACTACAAATCTGTAATAAATTAGAGCTTCTCTTTACTCACTCACTAGCTACGTGTTTTTCTTTGAAAATAATTCTCTCAAGATTTATTACAAAGCTTCCTTCTAGTGTTTGAGTGTTGTGGCTTGCTTGGTCTTTTGTGTAACAAATCTTTCTATATGTGTAACAGATCAGTTGGTGAACCCACGTGCTAGACATGCTGCTTTTTTAACATAGCTACAGTATGTCACATCTAAGTCCTTTCGAAGTGGTGTGTCAGACTGTTATTGACTTTTGTTGCTTCTTTTTCATTCCCTGATCTGCATACATTTAATGCTCGAGAGTTGTTACTGGATAACCAAACTTCAAGTAATATCTTCCCAGTTATACCCCTTATTTCCGTACCAAGTATCAATGATTTACTTGTAAGTCCTGATAAATGAGTGGATTAGGTCATAACAATCCACTAAAGACAAACCCTGATGTTGACTTGATCAGTGCTTCTGGATCCCCTGATGACAAGTCCCTGATGGCAACTTTATTAGTGCTTCATTATCCACCGATGTCAAGCCCTGATGGAGACTTGATCAGTGCTTCTGGATCTCCTGATGACAAGTCCATGATGACAACTTGATTAGTGCTTCATTATCCACCGATGTTATGACCTTCTTATATCCACTGAAGGGTTCCCCTGACGAGCTGATTCTTCGTCATTGCCAAACTTGTCGAGCAATCCAAGTAATTGCCAAACTTGTCGAGCAATCCAAGTCATTGCCAAACTCATCGGGCAAGCCAAGTCATTGCCAAACTCGTCGGGGAAGCGAAGTCATCGCCAAACTCATCGGGCAATCCAAGTCATCGCCAAACTTGTCGGGCAATCCAAGACATCGCCAAACTCAGCGTCAGGGGATAAAAATGACTAGCGCCAAAGTCACTTTTAGCCATCGCCAAACTCGTCACGAGCTACGCTGTCGCCAAAGTGACTTTTAACCATCACCAAACTCATTGGGGGATATGTTGTCGCCAAACTCTGGACATCAATGGAGTTCCCTTAACGAGGTCATCCCCTGATAGGTTCCCCTGATGGGTTCCCCTGACGAGTTCATCCCTTGATAGTTTCCC
>CM025787.1:16873789-16921234 GCA_014636745.2 Centella asiatica | reverse complement strand
TTCCCCTGATGGGTTCCCCTGACGAGTTCATCCCTTGATAGTTTCCCATGATGGCTTCTCTTGATGAAGTCATCCCTTGACACAAGTATTTTTAGGCTTCCCCTGATGGGTTCTTTTCATTGATGCCCTTAAAAAAAATACTTGTTCTTTTGATCATTGATACTTTGTTAGGTTTTCCTAGAATGTCTATCGTGTAGAATTCTCATATTCTTTTAAGTAACAACAACCATTCCTTGACATTGTCGAGTCCGTTCAAGTTACCACTGATGACTCGCCCAGTGCAGTGTAGTCCATCCCCTGATGACTAAGTCGTCCATCAGTAGATGCAAAACTTGTGCAAATATACTAAGGTTTATAGAATACCTTGAGTATTTACAAATGCACAATTATCCCCTAAACATCATCATCATCATTTATATCTAACAAGTATGTTTCAGCACAAACAAAAAAGTTGTGTTAAAGACGAAGCTGGTTAGGAAATATACCAGAAGTTTTTGTATTGTATTAGAATTACTATTCAGTTTGTAAATAGAAAAATATCTATCAAATAAGATTAGAAGATGAATTATGATTCAGAATTAGGAGCTGTAATTGAAGTTACAGATATACAAGAAGTTGTTCGATTCATTGATTTTTACTTATATATACAGTACAAAAAGTTGAAGTTGACAATCGACTTGCGATTGTTAGAATTTGTAATCAAAAAAAGTAGTTGTTTATAAATTTGTCTTAGTCTTTATATTCTACAAGTTTAGTTACTTTGAAGAACAAGAATTTTATAATTTTAAAGAACTTGTATTCAAACCCCCCCCTACCCCACCCCATAGATGGCCAACGACGAAGGTAGCAGCTCCAACATGACGAGTTACGTTGAGAACCGTGATGGTGGAAGTAGAATTCTTATTGAAGAGAGAAGAATATCCAATATGGAAATAAAAGATGTATATGCACTTGAAGGTTATTGACCCTGATTAAATTCACATAATTGATAAGGGTCCATATCAGCCAAGAAAATTTGTTCCTGCAAAAACAGTGGATGGAATAGTAATGGCTGAGCACTTTGAACTTGCACATGAAAGTGATTACACTGCTGAAGACAAGTTACAATTGCTAAAAGATGCAAAGTGATGAACATAATCTAGAATGGTTTAGATAAAAATATGTTCACAAGCATCATCAATTGCACTACATCAAAACAGATTTGGGACACCATCAAGGTCCTATGTGAGGGGACAGACCAAGTCCAAAAGAATAAATGGTCATTCGTGACCCAAAGGTATGAATTCTTTCAAGCAAAACCTGGTGAGCCAATAACATCAGTGTATGATAGATTTAATGCTTTACTGAATGACCTGAAGATTCTTGGAAAGTCTTATGATAATAAAGATGTAAACACCAAATTCATGAGGGCTCTTTGACCTAGCTAAGATCCAGAAACAACTGCAGTAAGGGAAGCTCATGATTTGGATATCCTCACATTAGATAGGCTCTACAGAATTCTAAAGACATATGAACTAGAAGTAGAGCAAAGACAAAAGATGCATGACAGAGACAAATGAACTACATTAATGGTTGAGGCCAAGATGTCTCATGAGGAGCATGATGATGAAACCTACACTGCAAGCTCTACTAAAGAAGAGTCTGAATCTAACATTGGTGATGACATGGAGGAATTCATGGCCTTCATAGTGAAGCAGTTCAAGAAATTCAGAGCTAGTAGGAAAGGTAGAAAGTCATCAAGGAAGCCTAACCCAAAGCGAAAAGGTCAAACTGTGACCTTTGACAAAAAGAAGATTAGATGTTACAATTGTGATGGGTTAAGACACTTTTCTAATGAGTGCAAAAAACCTAGAACAACTGAGAGATCTAAGGATGAGAAGAGCGGAAAATTTTTAGGTATAATAATGTTGATGATGATATAAGCATTATTTTATAACTGTGCATTTGTAATTACTCAAGGTATGCTATAAGCCTTAGTATATTTGCACATATAAGCATCCACTGATGAAAAACTTAGTCTGTTAAGGGATAATCTTAACTGCACTAGGCAAGTCATCAAGGGATATCTGAAGGACTTGTTAGTGTAAGGAAGTGTCTCGTTGTACTTAAAGTTCAAGTATTTCCTTCATTTGGAATTCAAGTAAAGGCCAAAAATAGTATCAGTGATTAAATACGTAAGTATTTGAAAAGACATCAATGGATAAACCCCTCAGGTAATATTGTTAAGGGATAACTCAAATTTGCGTCAAGGGATATCGTCAGTGGATAAATTCATCAGGAGATACTATCAGGGGATGTCATCAGTGGATAACTTGACTACCAGGGAATAGCTTGACCGTCAGGGCATACCGTCGACAGATGACATTAGTGGATAACATTAGGTTTCAACATTAGGGGATCAAGAAGCACTGATCTAACTCTACATTGGAGATTAACAACAGTGAATAGTGAAACATTGATCATGTCTACATCAGGGCTTGTCATCAGGGGATCAAGAAGCACTAATGAAGTCAACATTAGGGCTTGTCATTAGGGATAGTTAAGACCTAATCCACATATCATCAGGGCTTAAAAGATATGCACTGATCCTTGGCAAAGAAGCAAGGGGTATAACTGGAAAGATATTCTGTTAGGTATAAATGATGTTGATGATGATTGAGATGTTAGTTAATAATTGTGCACTTGTAAATACTCAAGCTATTCTATAAGCCTTAGTATATTTGTACAAATAAGCATTCACTGATGGACAACTCAGTCTATCAGGGGATGACCATAACTGCACTAGGCAAGTCATCAGTGGATACCTAAGAAGGACTTGATAGTTTCAAGGGATGTTTGTTGTACTTAATGTTCAAGTATTTCGCACATTAGGCATTCTAGTAAAAGCCAACAAAGCATCAATGGATAAAGGTGTTAGTATTTGAAAAGGAATCAGCGAAAACACCTGTCAAGGGAAGCCTAAAATACTATATTAGGGGATGACATTGAAAGACCATCCCGTCAATGGAACCGTTAGGTGAATCATCAGGGGAAGTCTAAATACTACATCAGGGGATAACATAGGTGGAAAACCCCGTCAGGAGAACCATTAGGGGGTATGCTAAACACTGCATCAGTGGATGTGATTAGTGGATACAAGTGTTGGGGTTTCAAGCACATAAATGCAGCAGAAGTGATAAATTAAAACAATTTATTGAAACTCCAACTAGGATCCATGCAAAACAAGAAATACAGATTTGATAGAAAAGTACATGTTCAAGCTGTAGATTCTGAACTTTTTTGGAGATAGTGATGAACAACAAGCTCAATCCAACTGAACCAAGCCTCTACAGGTATCCACATGAGCGTATAACTCAACGAAGGAGGTGAATGACTTCCCTTATATGGTACTAGCCAAGAGGAAATCAAAGAACAACTTTTATCTCACTCTCTTTATTTGGTATATTTCTTTCTTCTCTACTCTTTGCTACATAGAACATAAGAAAGAACTGAAGGTTGTGTATATCTAGTATATATCTCTTTCTATATATATGTCTAACATATCTCATGAAAGAGATAAAAGGAAGATGAGTATTTATAGGCAACTAACCTCCTCTTCCACCACCCTTTTCAACCAATAGATCATATATATATATATATATAGATTCAATGAACCTAGACATATGTGGCTAACCTCCTCTTCCACCACCCCTTTCAACTAATAGATCTTCATATATATCATATATATATATATATTTAGATTCAATGAACCTGGATAGAGGGGACTAGATACAATGAACCTACACAAAGGTGTATCTAGATACAATGAACCTGGATAGAGGTGTTCTAGATACAATGAACCTGGACAGAGGTTTGTCTAGATACAATGAACCTAGAAAAAGGTGTCTAGATATACTGAACCTGGACAGAGGTGGCTAACCACCTCTTGCAAGTAGCTATTAACATTTAATACTCTACAGTGGCTGTTACAATTGACTAAGTCAATTACTAGTATTAATTCTCAACTACAATTTTAAATAAGTCAATCATATTCACTTATTTAAAATTTGATATCCGAATTGATTCTCCTTTTAATTATAATCTTAGTGTGACACCCTATAGGTTATTATTACTATGACAATAATTTTATAATCATATTATAAAATTATAAACAGTGATCGACATCTAATAATATATCACTGTTACCCAAGTAATAATAATGTTGGTGATTCAACATAACCTTTTCTTGTGACCAATGTTTCAATGTAATATAATTCATTTTGCCCTTGATATCCAAGATTAAACTCAAGGCATGAAGTGTGTCATCCTCTTTATAATTTAATCTTTGTTTTCTTAATTGATGAGTAAACTATAATAGACAAATCACTATTTGAGCATGGCCATGAATTTCATAGTTCTACTCAATCAAAAGGCCCAAGGTTATCACTCCTAATATACATAGGAGGGACAAATCCTATCTAGATCATTCACATTCCTCACACGACTGATAATATAGCCAACAGACACCTTTATGGTCCATCCGGTTAAAGATGATGACTTTTGGTGATATCAAACCATATGAATCCTCATGTATAAATATAATGATTTCAAGTCGAAGAACCATTACATCATTGTCACTATGAGAATATCTTATGACATTTCACTTATATGTAGAATTCTCATGGTGGGTTAATCCAGTACACTGTTCTCCAACATGTATCTATGTATTGACTTGATATCTCACATATCTATGACCAATGCTATTAGGTCATCAGTCAACTCACATACTAGTCTCAATGTATCATTGTTATCCCATTAAAATAATACTTGACTAGGGATGTTTAAGAATATTGATACATTTTATAACTATATGATCTCATGTTCCAAGTCACATACTTGAACCAATATAGTCTATATTCATTATTCTAAGGACGTTTATTATCTTAACAATTATATCACACAGTAAATTGAAGAATAATAAACTAAACATTATTTATTAAATAAAAACATAAGTACAAGTGTGTCATGACTATTATCAAATAATTGGCTCATAGGCCATACACTCCAACAACAAGTAGATCTTAACATCAGGTGATCAAGAAACACTTATCTAGTTCTACATCAAGGATTAACATCAGTGGATAGTGAAACATTGATCATGTTGGGTTTCATAGGGTAAAACACAGCGGAAAAATATGATTAAAATAAAACAAAACGAAACCCAAACCCAAGGATCTATGCGAAACAATTTAATATAGATAGTTTAAGATTTTACCGATTAATTGTGCGAATCTGAATCTTTGGTGAAGGTGTTGATCATCTCCAAATTTTTAACGCTATCCAACTGGACAGCGTCTCTACGGTATCCACACGAACACCCACGAACCATCTCACGATTCGAACAAGAAGAGTTACAGTACTAGTTGTACGATCTGTATCTCTCTTTTCTCTCTATATCTCTGAACTCTAGTCTCTCTCTTAAGAGCAACTAGGGTTCTTAGAATACGTGAAACGTAAGTTAGAGAGAACATCTGATATATCATATATATAGTCTTTCATAGAGTAATTCCAAAACCTAATCTAATTAGGAGACTTAAAATCCAAATTTTATATTTATTAGATATATAATTAATCAAGTCTCACTTAATTAATATACATATATATACAAATAAATATATATTCGTATTTCCTTCCAAATGACTCTACTTCATACAGATTACATATATATATATATATATAATTTAAAGCCATGATTTAATTAAATCAATCTTATTGATATATTAAAATCATTGACATTTAAATTATATCTCCTTGACGAATGTTCTTTGTGTGTGACCCTGTAGGTTATTATTACGTTGGCAATAAGTTTAAATCATATTACAAAATTATAAACAGTGAGCGACATCTAGTAATACAACACTGTTACCCAAGTAATATTAAAGTCATAGATTCGACGTTATCTTTCGTGACCAATGTTTCAATGTAACTTAATCCTTTTAACCACGATATCTAAGATTAAATTCAAGGCATGGATGTGTCATCCTCTTCATAATTTAATCTCAGTTTTCTTGATCAATGAGTAGACTATATGAATCAAATCTCTATTTGAGCATGACTATGCATTTCATAGTTTCACTCAATCTAGAGTCCTATAGATATCACCCTTAATTTATAGGACGGTTAAATTCCATCTACATCATTCTCATTTCTCACATAACTCATTATGCATCCAACAATCACCTTTATCTTCCACCCGGTTAAAGGTGACTTTTGATAATGTCAAAACGCATAACTCCTTATGTAGAAATGTTATGACTTTAGGTCGAAGGACCATTACATCATTGTCACTATGAGAATTTCTTATGACACATAGCATAACGCTCCATGTAGTATTCTCATGGTGGGTCTGTCCAGTACTATGTTCTCTAACATATACCTATGTATCAACTTAATATATCTCGTATATATTTATGACCAATGAGATATGACCATTAGTTAATCACATACTAGTCTCAATGTATTATTGTTGTCCCACTGACAATGATACTCGACTAGGGACATTTAAGAATAATGATACATTACATACTTATATGATCTCATATTCAAGTCACATACTTGAATCCATATAATTAGTATCATTCTTCTAAGGACACTTATTATGTTAACATTTATATAACGCAGTAAATAAAACATAATAAAAGAAATTATCATTTAACCAAAAATATATCATAAATATAGTGTCACAATCATTACATAATTGGCCACTAGGGCATACACTCTAACAGATCAAGTCTCCATCAGGGCTTGTCATCAGGGCATCCAGAAGCACTGATCAAGTCAACATCAATGTTTGTCATCAGGGGATAGTTATTGTGACGACCCCATAATCCCATACCGAACTAGGGCATCATCATAAGGAGGTAAAGATAACCATTCATCCATTCATAAATAAATACTGAATAAAAACAGCATTTGAGAGTAATTACAACCCAAGAATTAAGTAATTACAGCGGAAACTATTACATCATTTCTCAATAACAAAACAAATTTCATTAACTCTTCAAACGTCTTCCTTCTTTCCTTCCTTCATCAGTTCTATCAAAAGGGTAAACACTTAGTAGCTTATCATCTTTGCTTTCCCCTTGTCAGAGGGTTCAGCTTTAGCTTTCTGTCCTGCAAATCATTAACATTCAACATGGGTGAGCGTTTTACGCCCAACAAGTATATACACATTGAGGAAAAATATGAATAATTCAATGAATTTCATCTGGAATCAAAGGAGAGAAATTCAAATTCTGTTTGTGAGGCTTGGTGAAGCAATACCAAGACCTCGGAAACCTTCAAAAATCTTTGAGGATTCACTGATGATATACAACTTGTGATCCTCCCTTGAAGAAAGTCAGGTATACACCTGATCATAACTTTTCAAATATCCAACGGGGGCTACACCCGTGGATCTGCTAACCATACAGTGCACAGCTGGCCAGGCTGGACCGCATGATCCCTCTGAGTGACTACGTAGTCAAATAACATTTCCTCTTGGTCAGGTGAAGAACACATCATCACCTTCCCTTTCCTCTTGCCAGCCATGTGGCATAACCCCCATAAGGGGCATCATTCACATCCTCATTGCACAGATATAAGATTGAGAACATAGCTGAAATTCAAAGCTCATTTATATCCATGCATCATTATTCATATCATGCTAGCAGAATCAAAAGCATAGCATGTTCATTCATTAGAACAATTAAAGTATAAATCCAACCTTCTACGCATATCGGAACAAATGATAATGCGTTAAACTGAAATAAGCATGAGATTGTGAATATACTTGCCTCAGTCCTTTGCTTACGACCAAATTTAATTTACTCGTGAGTGGAAAGCTCTGTAAGAATATACATATTACAAAATGAATTTATTATCTGGGTTAAAATATGAGGGAAAAATGCACATGTGATGTCCTTAACTTTTAACGTCTCAATCTGATATAAAACTATTGAGGTTAAGAAATCAATTCAAACATCTTAAAATAATTTAAGAAAATAGCATTTTATAGTTTTAAAACAAACTGCGCATCATGGAATTACTACGCTTTAATTCATCGGAGATTAGCAACCCATCGGGGATTAATAACTCATCGGGGATTATCAACCCATCGGGGATTAATAACTCATCGGGGATTATCAACCCATCGGGGATTAATAACTCATCGGGGATTATCAACCCATCGGGGATTAATAACTCATCGGGGATTATTTCAAACTCGTCAGAGACTAAGTTAGAGTCTGTCTCAGATACAGGGTCGTCTTCCTCACTCCTCCATGTGTGGTGCCCTTAACCAAATCCACACTTAGGTCAAAACTCATCATTCTCTCAGTGATACATAACATTTCTTTTGGTCTGCATGCCATCCTAAACACGGTTTTGGGTAAAGAAAATCAGGTTAAAGAATACTCAAGCATGGGGTTGCGACTACTATCAACAGAATGTTTGGTAGTTAAAGGTTTGTCCACCAGGTGGTTGTCAACGACACTACACCCATCTTAGACAATTTGAAACAAATGACAATTACTTCGATCGTTAGAATATGCATTAAGTCATACTTTTGAAAATAAATGAACATAGTATTAAATGTTATAGGTGGAGCAGAGATGCAAGAAATATAGGAAGGCTTAACTGAGATGCTCTTACCTCCTTACTGTAGGAAGGAAGTAAATGCTCCGGTTTATACTTCAAGAAGAACTGCTGTCTCAAAAATTAAATTTAAGTTTGATGGAAGTTTTGAAAGGTAGAATCAGGGTTACAACAGCGTGATGTGTATATATATCACTTGATTGAACAACAAGAACCGTAGGATCAACTTGATCTCAGCTGTTGGCTATGAAAAGAAAGGAAATGACTGAAGAAGGAAAGAGTGGTTGAAACGGCTGCTGTGTCCTTCGGTCATCTTTCATAGCTGACTCTAGGGTAATGATAGGGATGATGAGCATTTAATGCTGCTGTTCCCCCCCCAGCAGTGAAGTATTTTAAAAAGAAGATGGGTACTATAGCTACCCGCGAAACACTCTTTTAAGGGTAGAACAACTCATAACCTCATGAGCTTTACAAAATTAAAAAAAATCTTTTGGACATCACATTGTAGATAAATTTTTCATAAAAAAAAAAATATATAATTTCAATATTCACAACTTATAAGAAAATAATTTTCATGAAGAAAATAAGCTAAAATAATTAAATTTCATAACGAAATTTATTTACAAATCTGGGTCTTCACAGTTATAACCTAGCCCACTCATCATTAGGACTTACATGAAACTCATTGTTGCTTGGCTAAGAAGCAAGAGATATAACTAAGAAGATATTCCTTGAAATATGATGGTCCAATAGCAACCTTTATAGCAGAAACATATGGAAACAGGGACGAAAATAGAAGCAACAATATCCAATAGCAGTGTGACACGTGTAACTCCGAAAGGACAATGACGTGACATACTGCGAGTACGTTGAAAAAGAAGCATGGCTTGGACATAGGTTCTACATTTGTTCTCTTATATATGGAAGAGTTGTAACACGCTACCATCAACAAGTTGAGAGAGAGATAAACCCCAGAAATAGAAAAACTTTTAAAAAAATCTCAATCAACATTTATAGAATAAAGAAAAGCTTTGTAATATTTCTGGAGAGAAATATTCAGGGAGAAAAACGTAGTTAGTGTGTGAAACAAGAAGTTGTAAACCCTTACAGAGTTGTAGTTGTTTAATCACTTTGTGATTATACAGATTCCCAGAAAAATACAAGTTATAATACAATTATTTTAACTTGAATCTTTGTGTATTCATAGTAAATATCTTTATTGTACTTCTGGATATTGTAGCTATTACAGTTTGTCCTTATTAAGTTTTTAAAGAAAAAAAAGTCGTGGTGTTTGTATTCAACCCCCGCTTCTACAAACACTTTAGCTTATTTGTTCTAACAATTGGTATCAGAGCCAACTAGTAGTCTAAACTTGCTAGAAGATCTTTAACTATAGCGAAAAAAGCTGGAAATAGTAAGGTTCCCATGTTAGAATGAGGAAAGTACTTCTTTTGGGGACAATGCATGATTGTTCATCTTAGATCCATTGATGATGAATATTTACAAGTTTTGGAAGAAGTTCCTCACGTACCCAATAAGCTAATTCCTCAAGAGGTGGTTAATGAAGTCAATATCCACGAACGACTAGCCCCAAAGACTACTGATGAAATGACTTTAGAGGAAAGAGAAAAGGTGAAGTCAATTAGTCTCTGATGCTTCTTTTAGTCCCTGACATATCTTTTAGTCTCTGGTACATTTAGTCCCTGATGACTCTTTTAGTCCCTGGTACGTGTAGTCCATGATGACTTTTAGTCCCTGATGACGTCAGCTTGCGTAGTCTCCGATAGTGTTATTTAGTCTCTGACACGTTAAGGCTTAGTCTCCGATGACGTCAGCTTAGTCTCTGATTCCTTTTTCTTTAATCTCTGATGACGTAAGCTTTTAGTCTTCGATAGAAAAACTAGTCTCTGACAGTTAAAACATTTTAGTCTCTGACCAGTTCTTCTAGTCTCCGATAAGCCTTTTTGCAAACTCTAACAGATCAAATACACAACTTGACTTCTTGAAGCTTCGATACTCCATTCCAGCAGTTAATTACAAATAAAAAATAATCGTATCTCTTTACAAAGAATAAATGAATTACAAACAAAGAGGTAACTACCGGCTACAAAATTTCAGTGTTACTAATTAACACTTTCTATACATTTGTATTCTAAGTAATCTAAAGACAATCATCATCAAATGTTCTAAAACCTAACAATCTCCCCCTAATTATGAAAATCAGAAAGATAAGCATAATTTCAAGGTTGATGATGATGTCAAAACTCAACATTACAATTACTTAGAAAAAGAATAAAGAATTGCCAACTACAAATGTATTCTGAACTAAGATCTTTGATCTGTTGTTCAGCTTCCACCAAGACTCAAGTTTAAATCCTATAAGTCTGGCTTCAAAAAGAAATAAAATTACAACTTTCACAGCAAACAACATACCTTTAGTTCAACAACTCTTTTCTTTTCCTTCTATTCTCCCTGAGTTGTTCTAACCTTTCCATCAGCAACTTTTTGAGAACAACTTCTGTTGTTTCTTCTGCATCTGTAAGAAGTTTAATAAATCCTTCTATATGATTTTCACTCACTCGGTTGATATCTCTGTTATAGTCAAAGAAAACTTTCTCACCATGGAAAGTCTTATACCATAATCCAAGAGGTACTGGTTTAGGAAGATCGGTTGGCTCTTTGTCCACACTCTTTATCTCCTTTATAGCTTTCTTGATCTGACTTTGAAATTCCATGTTGAGCTTTGTAGTAAAAAGTACAGTAGACAATAACCATTCCAAGTCTTCTTTTGATTGCCTCTCCAAGTCTGGCTTAGCATACTTCACAGAGTCTCTATCTCTGAAAAAGATATGCAGTAAATCCTTGCCATTTTCACCCTTGACCAGATTTATATTTCTTGTATTCCTCTTCAGGGCTTTGATCACTTCACTTGTACTAGCCATATCAACTTTATAAGGCTTCCTTGATGGAACTATTTGTGGTTTTGTTATTCCACTTACAGCCACCAAGGCAGTCTCAGTTAACCTTGGAGATTCTTGCTCTGTAGATTTTGAAGTCTTTTTCCTGGTCATAGCTACTTCTTTCTACTAGTCTTCTTTGTTGAGTGTTTTTTCTTCTTAGACTCCTCCTCCTTCCTCTCTTGTTCTGCAGCCATATCTTCCTCTTGCTGAAGTTTTTGAGCAAGCATTGCATCAGCATCTATTAATCTTGGATCTCGATGATTAACTAACTCAACTTTCCCTCCCAACTCAAGTTCAATAGGAGTGGGAAAGTGAGCAGTCTTCATAGCATCCCCCATTAGCTTAGGTTGTCCTGGTTGAGTAAGAGAATTTTTCTTTGTATCTTCAACCATGACACCTTTGCCTTTATCTTTTGATGAGCTTGGGGCTTCTGTAGTCGGTTTGGAAGAAAGAAGAATTGTTGCTGGTGGTGGGTGTTGTTGTTGTTGATGTTGTTGTTGATGTTTTTGCAAGATCAGCATGTTTTTTCAAAATTTGTTCTTTATAGGCATGCAGTGCAGCATTTTCTTTCAATGTTTTCTCTTTTAATGCTTGCAACTCCATCTACATCTGCAAGGAAGCATTTGAATCTAGAATAGTAGATTTGGATTGTACAGGTTGTTTGAAATGACTACTCTCCCCCTTTTTGACTTCAGCATCTTAGGGTTTGGAGGAGGTAGCCAATTGTGGTAATGCCTACAACAAAAGTTGTTCCATTCAATCTTGCTTCTAGAGAAGGAGACTGACATTGGATTCTAGGTCTTGAAGTCTACAGTCAGTCTTGGACTTGTCTTTGATAAGAGTATCAATGGTAGTGATTGTCCTCCTTGGCAAGTGTCCTTCATAACTCCGTCGAATCTTATCTGTCTCAATCTCCATCTGCTGCTTGATTTCCTTGACTGCTGCATTAATTCCAATAACCAAAAAGTGGTGAAACTTGGTATGTTTCTTGTCCACTTTGGTTATCTCTTCTAGTATGTCCTTAGAAGATGGTGCAGCTGCTGTTGACCCAATGTTGGTCACATAATCCTGCCTTCGTTGAGCAGCTGCATCTTCTAGAGAATTTATGAATTGTGCATCAAGCCACTCATCCACATTCTCGGCTTCAATTTCTTCAGGAACAGGTTCATTTACCATGGATGTCTTTAATGCAGATATGTGATCTTGAGATTGTTGAAGGCCATAAAGGATCTCAAAATCTGCATTTGACATGTCAAAAATAACTTGTAATGTGGCATCCCTTGTCCTGGAGCTTCCCCCAATTTCCTCTGTTGGAGTTGATTGTTGAGTAGAGGAAGTTTGGGCTGCTTGTGTGGTGGATGTCTCAACAGGTTTTAAAAAATCACCTGTTGAGAATTTCTCTCTTTTATTTTCTTCAAGGATCTCATCCTTGCTCACACCCTCTCCTTTTGCCTGGGGTTAGGCACCCAACTTCTCATGCTCTCCTTTTTCCAAGCTTTCTAAAGCTTGACTCTCTTTTATGTGTATGTGCTCTCCTTTTTCCAGGTCAAGAGCCTGACTCTCACTATTTATTCTCACAACCTCACTCATTTTGATGGTGTAACTCTTTCCTACAGAAGTGGGGGTTTGAGAAGTGCTTGTGACAACATGGATAGGGGGTTCCCTTTGTGTATCTTGGGCTAGGGAGCTATCCATGGAAATTGTATGAGAACTTGTCTCGAGTATTGGCTCCTTTTGGGAAAAATCAAGAGAATTAGTTATATTTACATCAAAAGAATCAAGAATGGGAGAAAAAGGAGAAGAATGTATAATGGGGAGTGTTGGCTGTTCCTCAGAGATTAAAAATTGAGGAACATCAATAGATGACTCTGTGTGTGCACTCCTTGTGTCACTCTTTTGTTTTATTAACTCTCTTATTGGTTCCTCTTGGTTGTGACCAAGAGTTTTTGTTGACTTTGTACAGTATGTTCCTGGTTGGGAACTTTCTTCAATGTCAACATCCTTTTGGGAGGATGGTGACAGTTCACTGTTTGTCCTTATAGCCTCCAATGCTTTTTGAGAAGCACTTGATTGGGCTTGGCTAAGGGTTATAACTCTCTTTTTCCTTTGAAGTGGAACTTCAGCTTCTGGTTCTCCCTCGTCCTCACTTGCTCCCTCAATTATTTTTCTCTTAATTGGGAGTTTTGTAATTGTCTTGGTTTTTACAACCACAGTCTTTTGGGAGACTGTGGAGGGGGCTATAGATTGTTGTGGTGAAGTTGTTGGAGGATTCACAGGGTTTTGACTTTTATTATCCTCAAAGAATTGCAAAGAGTAAAGATTGGGAAGCCTATCAATAAGAGTAGATCTCATGATAGGAGGGAAAAATAAAGGAACAATTACCTTTGCAGAGTTCTTCACATCTTTGAATATTCTTTTACTCTGCAAAACAGTTGGTACAACTTGCATTCCAATAATATTTAGGTTAGGGATTAGATAATAAGCAATCATCATCAAAAACCTAGCATAATAAATTTTAGTTTTACTGGTTTTAAGTTTTGGCAACAAGTTTTGCAGAATTAAAAGCCCAATGTTTAGATGTCTACCATACAACACACTAAAACCAATTTGTTGTGTGAGTGTAGTGATAGCATCATATCCACTGCATTTTGTTGTAAAAGTTTTAGTGATTATGTCAAAGAATAGTGACCACTCTTGCCTTAGATGGGGTCGTGTAATAGACCCAACAGACCCAATTTCAGCAGAATAATTTAAGTTTTTCAACATAGAAAGAATTTCTTCATCAGAGGCAGGGGAGTCAAAGTTTTCATAAACTGGTAAATGTCAAGCATTATTTACAACGGTATGATCTATAGTATACGTAGTGTTTGCATACCTGAAACTTACCATAGGTGAGTCAGTTTTTGCACCTTGTATGGTAGCAGTGATCCAAATAGCCGTGATGACCTCAGCGGCTTGGACGGGAGCTTCATAAATGGCGTAAGTTAGTGTAGAGTTTTGAAGAAAATCCACAAAGGGGTGGTACTGGGCTTCAAAGACATTCTTATCAGCCACCCCTGCATGGTTGGTCTTAATGAAATCAAAGTCTCCAAACTTGAAAGCAACTGTTTTAGCGGCCATTGCAAGAGATCTGTGAACTTTGGAAGAAACTTAAAAGAGGGTTAAATTGCAGAGTATTATCAGAGAGAAAATAATTTCAGAGCTTTGAGTGATTGTGATTGCAAAGATGTTTGAAATTTGTTTTATCAATTTGTTGGAAACATTTGCAATTCTTACGGATGGGTAACTACCAGTTTACCCTCGATCGGAGATTGCCCTAATCTCTGATCTGTTCACTCGTAAGAGACTAGAAGAAGATTAGTCTCCGATAGGGTTTACTACCAGGGACTAAGGTAGTCTCCGATAGGATTTACTATCGGGGACTTGTTAGTCTCGGATAGTATTAACTCTCGGGAACTAAGATAGTCTCTGATAGTTTTAACTATCGGGGACTAAGATAGTCTCTGATAGTATTAACTATCGGGGACTAAGATAGTCTCTGATAGTATTAACTATCTGGGACTAAGGTAGTCTCCGATAGTTCAAATTTTTTTTTTAATTTAAAAACTATTAGGGACTAATATAGTCTCTTATTCACTCTAGCTCATATTATTCCAGAATTAAAATTCTAGCTAAAAAAAAAACTCAATCCAGAAACTTAATTCTAGCTCCTAATGATCTGTTTAATTAAAAACAGCTGCAATCTAGAAATTTAATTCTAGCTTCTCAAAACTAAACAACTTGTTTTCTAAGATTTTAATCAATTTTTAGAGACATAATTCAGCATTCCTAACTCATAGACTAATCTATTAAATGTATATTCATCTAAAGATTTTGTGAAAATGTCTGCAAGTTGTTTATCAGTTGTAACCCAGTGTAATTCGATATTTCCTTCACTTACATGCTCTCTTATGAAGTGATATATAATATCAATATGTTTTGTTCTTGAATGTTGCACTGGATTTTCTGTTATTGCTATGGCACTTGTATTATCACAATAAATAGGAATCTTGGATAATGACATACCATAGTCTAGGAGTTGATTCTTAATCCATAAGATTTGAGCACAACTACTCCCAGTTGCGATGTATTCAGCTTCTGCTGTTGAAGTAGAAACTGAATTTTGTTTCTTGCTGAACCAAGAAACAAGTCTGCCTCCAAGAAGTTGGCAGCTTCCATTTGTGCTTTTCCTGTCAAGCTTACACCTTGCATAATCAGCATCTGAATAACCAATTAGTTTAAAATCAGATTTTTTGGGATACCATAATCCAAGGTTTGGGGTACCCTTTAGATATCTGAGTATTCTTTTTACAGCAATCAAATGTGACTCTCTAGGGTCAGCTTGAAATCTAGCACACAGGCATGTAGCAAACATTATATCAGGTCTACTTGCAGTTAGATATAAAAGAGAGCCTATCATTCCTCTATAACTAGTGATATCAACTTTCTTTCCTTTTAAATCTTTATCTAGTTTAGTGGAAGTAGGCATGGGTGGTTTTGCAGGTGAACAATCAACCAAATCATATTTTCTCAGTAAGTCTTTGATGTATTTTGACTGACTGATAAATATTCCATCAGGTGATTGTTTAATCTGCAATCCTAAAAAGAATGTTAATTCTCCCATCATACTCATTTCATATCTGGACTGCATAAGTTTTGAGAATTTTTTACAAAGATTTTCATTTGTAGACCCAAATATAATATCATCTACATATATCTGCACCAATATAATATCAGAGCCTTGCTTTCTATAAAATAACGTTTTATCTATGATACCTCTAACAAATTTGTTTTCAATTAAAAATTGAGATAGAGTATCATACCAGGCTCTTGGTGCTTGTTTTAAGCCATAAAGTGCATTGTCTAACCTATAGACATGATTTGGAAATTTGGAGTCTACAAAACCTGGGGGTTGGCAAACATAGACTTCCTCTTCCAATTTTCCATTTAAGAAAGCACTTTTGACATCCATCTGGTACACCTTGAAGTCCTTGTAGGCTGCATATGCCAAAAAGATTCGTATTGCTTCAACTCTTGCTACTGGTGCAAAAGTTTCATCATAGTTTATTCCTTCTTCTTGAGAATATCCTTTTGCAACCAGTCTTGCTTTGTTCCTTGTAATTGTACCAGCTTCATCCAATTTGTTTCTGAAGACCCATTTGGCACCAATAATTGATCTATTCTTTGGTTTAGGTACCAGTCTCCAGACTTTGTTTCGAGTGAATTGGTTCAATTCTTCTTGCATGGAAATTATCCAGTCAGGATCTTGAGGTGCTTCCTCAATTTTCTTTGGCTCAATCTTTGAGAGAAAACTGAGATATAAACATTCATTTTGAGTTGCACTTCTAGTCTTGACTCCATCCTCTAAACTTCCAATTATCAAATCTGGCGTGTGGTCTCTCAACCATGGAATTGCACATGGCAGATTTGATCTTGAAGTTGAGGCTACATTTTCTAGATTGGTGTAACCCATTCTAGCTTCATGATCAGAGACTGCTCCCCCTGAACCATTGACTCCTTCATTATTAGCTTCCCCTGAGCTATTTATTTCTACTGAATCCGGTGTCAATATAGTTTTTGATTGTGCATCAGTGACTCTAGTCTCTGGTAGACCATTAGTCTCCGATGGGATACTAATGTTACCAGTCTCTTGAGTTTCATCTAACATTCTATTTTCTGCTAGAGTATTAGTTCTAGGCACTTCATGCACAACTGTTAGCTCCCCCTCAATTATGTAGGGATCATTGCTATCTTGGGGTTGTTCAGTAGTCTCTGATGGATATTCTCATGCATCCAATTCATTCTCAAAACTGAGAGGTTCATACAATCCTTGTCCAATCATTCCTGGAATCTTTTTATCATCAAACATGACTTGAATTGATTCCACAATGACCTTTGTTCTTAGATTATATACTCTGTATGCTTTACTTGACAGAGAATAACCTAAGAAGATTGCTTCCTCAGATTTATTGTCAAACTTTCCTTTTGATTCTGATGAATCTCTCAGTACAAAGCATTTACAACCAAACACATGTAAGAACTTGAGATTTGGTTTTCTCCCAGTCATTAACTCGTAAGGTGTTTTGTTGTATGCTTTGTTAATCAAGGATCTATTCTGTGTAAAGCAAGCAGTGCTTATAGCTTCCTCCCAAAAATATGTGGGAAGCTTAGCCTCTAGTAACATAGTCCTTGCTGCTTCAACAAGGGTTCTATTTCTCCTCTCAACAACTCCATTTTGTTGAGGTGTTCTTGGAGCTGAGAATTGATGAGTTATTCCTTTTTCAGTGCAGAATTCAAGTACTTGGGAATTCTTGAATTCTGTTCCTCTATCGCTCCTTATAACCCTTACTGTTTTTCCTGACTCAGTTTCTATTTTCTTGATATGATCAATTATCAACTGAGCAGCTTCATCTTTTGTAAAGAGGTATTTTACCCAAGTATACCTCGTGTGATCATCCACAATAACCAAGGCATATCTATTTCTTAAGATAGACATCACATTCACTTGACCAAACAAGTCCATGTGTAACAATTGTAGTGTGTCAGTGATTGATGTTGCTGGTTTGCTCTTGAATGATACACTTTTTTATTTCCTTTTATGGCATGCATCACATAATCCATCTTGTATAAATTCCAATTGTGGAATGCCAGCTGCTAAATCTTTCCTCAAAAGCTTGTTGATATTTTTAAAATTCAAGTGAGAAAGCTTCTTATGCCAAAGCCAACTTTCCTCATTTGAGGCTTTGCTATAGAGACATGTGATTTGATCAGTAAAAGAAATAAGATTTGCGACATACAAATTTCCTTTTCTTTTTCCAGTTAATATCACATTCCCAGATTCATTGTCACACACCTGGCATAGGTCTTCTTTAATGGTGACATGGAATCCTTTAACACATAGTTGACTCACACTTAACAAATTGTGCTTTAAGCCGTCAACCAGTGCTACTTCTGTGAAGATGACATCTCCATGTTCAACATTGCCATATCCCCTTGTATGGCCTTTGCTGTCATCTCCAAAAGTGACTTTTGGGCCACTTTTCTCTTCATACTGTTTTAGCAGGGTCTTATCTCCGGTCATGTGCCCTGAACATCCACTGTCCAAGTACCATGATTTCTTCCTTTTGCCCTGCACAGTAGAGAATAACTAGTTTGAGATTTTTGGTACCCAGATTTTCTTGGATCCTTTCTCACTAGTTGTAGTCTCAAGACTTGACTCAGATTGAGTTGATTGTCTTTTAACAGTTTTAACTAGAATAGGACAATCAATAGTCTTGCTACTTGTTTGTGAGAGACTGCCAAGTTTAGAATTTTCAGTTTTAATGCAAAGATTATCTAACCTTTTTATTGGTGATTTATCTTTTATTCTCTTTGAAGGTGCAGTCTCAATTATAGGAATTTTATTTTTGCTCCTACAGTTTACTGCTATGTGGTTGGGGTTTCCACATACATGGCATGTTTTTCTTGGAGCGTCAGGCATTCTAGCATAGTTTGTATGTTTGTTAATGCCTATCTTTCCATTCCTATTTTTCTTCTTTCTGCTTAACTCCACTAACTTTTCAGCCTTTTTGTCTGGAAGAGCTTCCAGTTTTTTATTCAATTGTGTCTTTGTCATGAACCCAATGTTTAATCTTTTTGATTCACTCTTATCAACAACATTAACTGTCTTTTGATCAATTTCTGTTTTTGCAGTGATATGTTGATCTTGAGTGTTTATAAATTTAGGTTCAATAACAGGAGATACAAAATTAATTCTTTTAAAACTTGGCTTACTAGTTGAGGAGTTTGCAGCTTCGATTTGATCATTTAAATCTGAACTTTTGTCTAGATTTTCATCATAACCTAGTCCAGATTTTTGACCTATTGTTTGATACTCTACCAAGTCAGATAACTTTTTAGAGGAAGTATTCCATTGTTTAATCTTAGCTTGAGCAATTTCAAGTTGCTCTACTAAGTAATATTCCCTCTTTTTCAAAGCATCAATCATATGATGTGGTTTGTTTAAGTCAGACTTGATGGTATCAAACTGTGCCAATCTCTCTTCAAGAAACTTGTTTCTTTTTAAGAGAATGTCACGTGATTCTTTTACATTGGTATGCTCTATAGTTAAAGACCTAAAACTGACATGCAAATCAGACATATCTTTTTGCATGTTTTCAATGCTAGATGTATCAAGTAAATTAACCACGTTGAAATTCTGATTTGCATCACATACCTTTGTAGAATCACTTGACTCGTCACTACGAGCCATTAGGGCAAAGTTGACAACTTCTTCATCAGAGTCGTTGTCAATCCAATCTTTTCCCTCAGTAATCAAGGCTTTGCTCTTGGATTTGGATTTCTTGTCAGCAAAGTCCTTCCTTGATTTTTCATCCTTAGATCTATCATTAAATCTAGGCTTCTTGCACTCATTGGCAAAGTGCCCTAACCCATCACAATTGTAGCATCTTATTTTCTTTAAGTCGAAGGTGACTTTTTGACCTTCTCGTTTAGGGTTAGGTTTTCTCGATGATTTTCTTCCTTTTCTGCTAGCCCTAAATTTCTTAAACTGTTTGACCATGAATGCCATGAATTCCTCCATGTCATCATCAGTATCCAGTTCATCTTCATTATCAGTCGAGCTAGCGTCAAAAGATTCCTCATCAAGCTTCTCTTGAGACTTGCTTGTCTCAACCATCAACGCAGCTCCTCTATCCTTTCCATGCATGCGTTGTCATTGCTCTACTTCAAGTTCATAGGTCTTTAAATTTCCGTAGAGCCTGTCCAGTGTGAGAAGATCCAAGTCATGAGCCTCTCTTATTGCTGTTGTCTTTGGATCCCAACTTGGTGGGAGAGATCTCATGAACTTGGTGTTTATATCCTCATTATCATAAGACTTCCCAAGTATTTTCAAGTCGTTGAGCAAAGTGTTGAACCTGTCATATATTGATGTTATAGGTTCACCAGGCTTTGCTTGAAAGAACTCATATTGTTGTGTCAACAATGATCTCTTATTCTTTCGGACTTGGTCAGTCCCTTCACACAGGACTTTGATGGTGTCCCAGATTTGTTTAGATGTAGTGCAATTTATGATGCTTGTGAACATATTTTTATCAATTCCATTATAAAGTATGTTCATCACTTTAGCATCCTTTAACATTTGTAACTTGTCTTCGTTTGTGTAATCACTTTCTGGAGCAAGTTCAAAGTGTTCTGCAACAACAGATCCTTCGACAGTTTTTGCAGGAATGAATTTCCTGGGTAGATAAGGACCCTTCTCAATCCTATCTATGTAATTTGGATCTGTTGCTTTTAAGTGCATATACATCTTTTGTTTCCACATTGGATATTCTTCTCTTTTAAGAATAGGGATTCTGGTACAACCATCTCGACTTCCCGCATACGCTATGATGTTAGAGCTGCTTGCTTCGTCGTTGGCCATCTTTTGGAACGTTTTAATTGAATAAATTCAATTACAGGCTCTGATACCAATTGTTTTCCTAGTGAGATGCCGAGAACTTATAGAAGGGGGGGGGGGGGGGGGTTGAATACAAGTTCTTTAAAATCTTTTCCAATTACTTGTTCTGAAAGAAATTAACTTTTCTTGCGGAATAAAAAGAACAAGAACACGAATCAATTTATAAACAATTGCTTTATTGATTTACAATTGAATACAAATCCTAACAATCACAATAATGTAATCGTCAGCTTCTTTTCTATTCTGTATAGGAAAAGATAAAAAACTATGAAAAACCTATACAGCTTCTAAATTACACTCTGTAAAACTAATTACAGCTTCTATAACAACTGAATTATAATTAACTCAGTTCCTATTCTGAATAAAATTCAGCTTCCTTATTCGAATCAAATACAATCTTTCCTTTTTTATAGGAACAGATTTCTGGTTAGTTTTCTTACCAGCTACGTCTTCAATAATATTTTACTTTACGTGGAAGGCATTCCTTTTTCAATTCGAACTCTGTATCTATCAGAGATTAATTCACAATTAGTCTTTGATGCTTCTTTTAGTCCCTGACATATCTTTTAGTCTCTGGTACATTTAGTCCCTGATGACTCTTTTAGTCCCTGGTACGTTTAGTCCCTGATGACTTTTAGTCCTTGATGACGTCAGCTTGTGTAGTCTCCTATAGTGTTATTTAGTCTCTGACACGTTAAGGCTTAGTCTCTGACACGTTAAGGCTTAGTCTCCGATGACGTCAGCTTAGTCTCTGATTCCTTTTTCTTTAATCTTTGATGACGTAAGCTTTTAGTCTCCGATAGAAAAATTAGTCTCTCACAGTTAAAACATTTTAGTCTCTGACCAGTTCTTCTAGTCTCCGATAAGCCTTTTTGCAAACTCTAACAGATCAAATACACAACTTGACTTCTTGAAGCTTCGATACTCCATTCCAACAGTTAATTACAAATAAAAAATAATCGTATCTCTTTACAAAGAATAAATGAATTACAAACAAAGAGATAACTACTGGCTACAAAATTTCAGTGTTACTAATTAACACTTTCTATACATTTGTATTCTAAGTAATCTAAAGACAATCATCATCAAATGTTCTAAAACCTAACACAAAGTTACAGGTATTCTTTGTAATGTCTTAGACGATGATATGCTTAACAACATCATGAATCTTACCACATCTAAGTCAATATGGGATACTAGCTAGGTTTTGTGTGATGGTACGGAGGATGTGAGGGAAAAAAAATTGCATCTGTTAACACAATAGTATGAGTTGTTTACAATGAAATCTCGTGAATCACTCACTGAAATATTTGACAGGTTTAACAGGTTGGTAAATGACCTGAAAATGTATGGAAAAACATATGCCAACACGGTTGTGAATAAAAAACACATGAGGGCACTTCCTATATCATGGGATCCAAAGACAACAACCATCAGGGAATCCAATTGTATGAATCTCCTAGACTTGGATAGGCTTTATGGTACCCTAAAGACATATGAACTAGAGGTTTAACAAAGATCTGAAATATCAGGGGATACCAAAAAGCTTAAATCAGTAGCCTTGATGGCTAGTAGGAAAAACAAAAGAGAAGTAGGACAAAGTGTCTTAATGAAGCAACAATTAGGATGCTGAAGAAAATGAAGAAGAAAGTGGAGATAAAGAAGCTAACTCAAAGGGGACTGAGTGCACCCTAAAGAGTTAGAAAAGGTGGATGAAATGATGGCCTTCCTTACAAGAAGGTTTTCCAAGCTGAAATTCTAAAAGCTAAATGGAATAAAGAAATTTTCAGTAAGGAAACCTGGTAGCACAAGCAACTTGATTGACAAATCTAGAATAAAGTGCTATAAATGCAGTGAGTTGGGCCACTTTGCAAATGAGTGCCACAAATGACAAGAATGAAGGTGAGTCCAAGGGGAATGATGTTATGGTGGACTACAGGAAGAAATAATTTGACCTTCTCAATGCCAACAAGAAGTGCAAAGCTTACATTATTGAGGGAAAGGACTGGGCTGACTCAGATGAAGAAGAGATTGAGGAATATGTCAACCTAGTCCTGATGGCCTCATCCACTGATAGCAGCAGCTCACAGGTTAGTCTCAAAATTTCCCTTAACATGTCTAAAACTGATTGCTTCAAAACTATTAAGGAAATGACTTGTGAGATTAGAGACCTTTATGACACATTAAGGAGTACAGTAGCTGAAACTAAAAGAGTGCAAAAGATTAATGAAAAATTAACTACTTGGAACACTTTTGTTAGATTTTATAATATTTGATGACGATTGTACTTTGAACACTTAAAAATATAAATGTACAGTTAGTGCTAGTTTATAGCAATTGAGTTTTGTAGTTGGTAGTTTACTCTCTGATTATTGTAATATATTTTTATAAGAAAGTAAGTTAATTTATAATGTAAGAGACTACCAGAATTGTATTGGAGAATTTAATTAAGTCAAAGATTGTGTTTAGTCTATCAGAGACTAACTTCCATAGATTGAAGATTCAATGAAGTTAATCAAGTCTTATTAGAGACTAAGGAAGAGTTCATCAGAGACTAAGACAAAAGCTCATTGGAGACTATGCTTAAGTCATCGGAGACTAAGCTTAAGATGTCAGAGACTAAACAAACTTAATCAAAGACTAAATGTGATGACCTGGAAAATTTGTTTATCTATAAATAATTTATTCACTCATATTTGTTTTCTTATTAACGTGTATAGTTAATATATGATATTTTTGAATGTCTAAATATTTTTGACCCATTAAAGGGTTATAATTTGTTGGATGTTGATCATAAGGACAAGCAAATTATGTTTATATGTTTGGTAACATTCGTAATTGCTTGAAAGTGCCACGCGTCCAGATTAGTAAGTCTCATGAAGAACTTAATAGCTTACGTAGGTATGACTACATCATGAGTACGTATATTAATTAGATTAGTAAGCTGTTTGTGTGACTAGCTTATGTGCATGAAGGACAGCAGCTACTTATTACATATATCCAGCTGTTAAGAATAATGATGAGTAGCCGTTTTATTAACCATTAATTTTATCTCAAAACTTAATCTCAGCCTACTATAAATACCTCATTTGGAGGTGACATTTTAATCTCTTTTCTAAATATTTTATCTCCTAAAGTTTTCTTTAAACCTACCATCTTCATACAATTTCAAGTTCTTTGTTTTGAGCGATTACTTCCAGACAAGCTTTGTATTTCTCCCGTCAAGTTAAGAGGTAAGAATCTTATATTCTCCTCTACTTTTCGTTTTTTACGTAGTATCCAAAAAGTATTCACCGTGTATGCTAAGTCTTTAGGAAAGAATAAAGCTTTCAAAGAGTATGTTATTTTGAATTAATGAAAGGACGGTTATGCATCTTAGATTGAGTTTGTTTATCGCTAGATATCATTCGTGATCATGGAAGACTTTCTTTTGTAGAGGAGACAAGTTTTATGATCAGTCTCTGATGAGTTCATGATAATCTCCGATAACGCCAGCCTTAGTCTCTGATGGGTTAAGATGACGTCATCAGTCTCTGATGAGTTCATGATAATCTCCGATGACGTTAGCCTTAGTCTCCGATGGGTTAAGATGACGTCATCAGTCTCTTATGAGTTCATGATAATCTCCGATGACATCAGCCTTAGTGTCCAATGGGTTAAGATGATGTCATCAGTCTCTGATGAGCATCTATGTTTTGTCTCCGACAGGTTTGGCGCTGAACAAGTGACTTTGGTGCTGAACATTTATCCACCGAGGAGTTTGGCGCTGGACAAATCATCCACTGATGAGTTTAGCGATGACTTGGGGAGTTCGGCATTGAACAAGTTGTCACCCGATGAGTTTGGCGATGAACAAGATTATCCCCTGATGGATAAGTCATCCCCTAATGACTATTCCCAGATGGGTGAATTATCCCCTAATGGTCAAAAGCTATTCCCTGATGGCCAAGTGATTATTCCCTGATGATCAAAGACCATCCCCTGACGGATGATTAATCCCCTAATGATTAATTCAGTCCCTGATGATCATCCCCTGTTTATACACAGTTTTATATTATCTTTCAAAAGATGGATTTCTCACGTTATACCAACAATCATATTTTTACAGAACCTCTTACGCACCAATATTTTGAGATTAGAAACTAGCTACGGACCAAGGCAAGTATATACTCATTCCACTTCCTTTCTTACTGATTACGTAGAAACATTATTTCGATTTACGTAAACGAATGATGTTAATGCCTATGCAAGATGATAATTTCTTTTTATGATTAAGTAACATACGATCATTGATCCGATGTATGTGAAAAGATGTTGATGTTTGAGCTATGTATTATTGGGTGGTTGCTAGCTGTTTAAAATTCGCTAGCTCACCAAAAGATGATGTAAGGGTGTTGTAGGCCGTGAACTTGTATGTGCACCCGAGCATGTCCCATATGGATATATATACAAAAATTTTTGGCAGTCGCCGCTATTAATTGGCTGAGCACACCAAAGTTTTGGTAGTCGACGCTGTTAATTGGCTGAGCATGCCAAAGTTTTATAGCAAGAAAATGTTTTCAAGGTATATCCATATGGGTAGTAAAGGGGCTATTGAGTGCTTTTGCCTGGCATTCCGACCAATGATGATAGGGAATGAGAGGCTGAGGCATCGGTAATCAGACCCTTGTAGACCAATGTTTTTTGCGCTGAGTACGAATGTCATATGATGAAGTCAAACGACCAGGCTGACCAGCTGGGATGAAATTTGATTGTAAAGGAAGTCAGATAGTGATTATGTTGGTTAGATGATGCATTATCTGATGAAGAGAGGGCGAATCAAGATTTGTTTAAAAGTGGGTTACCCTTTGATATCACTAGGAAACCCTGAATGATACATGTTTATTGATTTATCAGGAGGTGTTGGCATTGCTTCGTCCAACCTCAATGAATATTAAAGCTTTTGAATTATCTGTTCTTCTTGTTTATGAATATATACTTCTTGAGTGTAAATGCTCATGTGGAATGTTATGAAATATTTTATAGGTTATGTCAAGAAGGCCGAGCCACCTAATAAAGGAAAAGAGGAAATGACATAGTGAAAGCTTCTTAATATCTCTCCTATGGATGGCCTTTAGTGAGAAAGTGAAATAAGAGGTCATCATAGAAATCTTTAGATTGTAAGGCTAGATGGGCCATCTAAAGTTTTGTTTCTGCTGTAGACTGTCTATTTGAATTTTGAGGTTTTGTAAGAGGTTGTAAACTTCTAAGTTTTGAATGTGTTGTATCTGAGGATATACCTCTCGTTCTACTTATATTAATGCTTGTCTATGATGTTTTTGTCGCTTTTGTGTTATTGTTTTGTGTTTCCTGGCGGAGCCCGGGGTTCCAGCCTGGGGATCGTGGGGGCTGTCACCCAAATTGTTGATAGTGCCCGAGGCCTGTCTCGGGGGAATTTCCAGGGCCGCCACACTAAAAGTTGAAGTAGTCAAAGACTAAAGTGAAGATTACTCTCTGATGCAGTATAGAGTTCTAATTCAATTAAATGTTGACTTCGACATGGACAAAGAAGTTATGTTGAAGATGAAGTTGGTTAGGAAACATACTAGAGTTGTAATTATAAAAGAGAAAAAACTATTTAGATTGTATAGAGAATTATATTATCGAATAGGATTACAAGCTAAATTACAATTCAAAATCAGAAGTTGTAATTTGAATTTATAGAGACATAAGACGTTGTATAATTCAATTGATTTGTATATATATAGTACATAAAATTGAAGTTGAGAATTGATTTGTGATTGTTATAATTTGTAATCAATTGTTAATCAATATAAACAAATTGTTATAAATTTGTCTTGTTCTTTTTATTCCGTAAGTTATATTACTTTAAAGAACAAGAATTGAAAAAGATTTCAAAAACTTGTATTCAACTCCCCTTCTACAAGTTCTAGGCTGTCTTACTAGGGCAACAAGTGGTTACAGAGCTTAAATTAATTTAATTCAATTCACATGATCCAAAGATGGCCAATGTTGAAGGAAGCAACTCAAACATGATGACATATGTAGGAAATGTGATGGTGGAACTAGAATTTCAGTCTTAAAAAGAGAAGAATATCCTATCTGAAAACAAAAGATGTATGTGCACTTGGGAGAAACAGATCCCGATTACATTGATAGGATTGAGAAAGGTCTTTATCAACCAAGGAAATTTGTTCTTTTTTCCCAGTGAGATAGCCGAGAACTTGTAGAAGGAGGGGGGGGGGGTTGAATACAAGTTCTTTGAATTCTTTTCGATTACTTGTTCTTTAAGAAATTAACTTTTCTTGCGGAATATAAAGAACAAGAACTCAAATCAATTTATAAACAATTGCTTTTATTGACTTTAACAATTGATTACAAATTCTAACAATCATAACAATATGATCATCAGCTTCTTTTCTGTTCTGTATAGTAAAGATACTAAACTATGAAAACCTATATAGCTTCGAATTACAATTCTCTGTAAACCTAACTACAACTTCTAAAAACTGAATTACTCAGTTTTCTATTCTAAATCAATAATGATTTAGCTTCCTTATTTGAATCAAATACAATCTTTCCTTTTTGATTAAGAACAGATTTCTGGCTTGTTTCCTTACTAGTTACGTCTTCAATAATATCTTGATCTACATGGAAGACATTCCTTATTCAATTCGAACTCAGTATCTCATCAGGGAATAAATCACGACTAGTCCCTGACAACTTCAGTCTTTAATCTCTGATCATTTAGTCTCTGGTTTTTTAGTTTCTGATCAGGTTGTGTAGTCTCCGACAGAGTTATTAGCTAGTCTCCGATGCTTTAGGCTTAGTCTCCGATGACGTCAGCTTAGTCTTTGATGCTTTAGATTTAGTCTCCGATGACATAAGCATTAGTCTCTGACGCTTTAGACTCAGACTCTGATGACGTAAGCCTTAGTCTCCGATAAGCAAAACTTAGTCTCTGGTAGGCAAAATCCTTAGTCTCTGACAAGTTTTCCTAGTCTCCGATAAGCCTTTTTGTAATCTCCGACGGATCAAATACACATTTTGACCTGTTGAAGCTTTGATACACTTTCCAATTGTTACTTAAAATTAAAGAATGAATCTATCTCTTTACAAAAAATAAACAAATTACAACCAAAGAGATAACTACTGGCTACAAAACTTTAGTGTTAATAATTAACACTTTCTGTACATTTGTATATCTAAGTAATCTAAAGACAATCATCTTCAAATGTTATAAAACCTAACAATCTCCCCCTAATTATGAATATCAGAATGATAAGCATAATTTCAAGGTTGATGATGATGTCAAAACTCAAAATTTACAAGCATTACTTAGAATAAAGAATAAAGAATTACTAACTACAAATGTACCTGAATTAAGATCTTTGATCTGTCATTCAGCTTCCACCAAGACTCGGGTTTAAATCCTTTAAGTCAGACTTCAAAAAAAATACAGCTTATTCAACAATCAACATACCTCCAACTTCAACAACTTCATCTTTTATTTTTCTTCAGCACTTCCAGCCTTTCTATCAGCAACTTCTTAAGAATAATCTATGTTTCTTCTTCTGCATCTTTGAGAAGACTGATAAAACCTTCAATATGTCTCTCATTTACACTATTTATGTCTCTGTTGTAGTTGAAGAATACCTTCTCTCCATGAAAAGTCTCATACCATAGTCCAAGAGGCTTAGGATCAACTTCTGGCATAGTGTCCAAATTATGTATCACCTTTATCACCATCTGGATTTGGCTTCGAAATTCCATGTTGAGATCAGAAGTCTCAAGCACCACTGTCAGCAACCACTCCAAATTTTCTTTAGTTTGTCCCTCTAAGGCTGGCCTCTCAAATTTCAAAGATTATCCATCTTTTAGAAAGACATGGAGTAATTCTTTGATAGTTTTACCCTTGATCAGATCTATATTCTTTGTACTCTTTTTTAGGGCTTTGATAATTTCTTTTGTGCTAGCCATTTCAACCTTGTAAGATTTCCTTGATGGAACTGTTCGTGGTTTTGTTGGTCCACTCACAGCCACTAAGGCAATCTCGATTGGCCTTGGAGGTTCTTGAGATGTAGGCTTTTTGATAGATTCTTTAGTCATAGATTTCTTTGCAGCTACCTGGACTAAAGATCTTCTCATTGATTTCTTCTCTGCCTATTTTATCTCCTTATTCTTCTTTTTGGTGATGGTTGCCTTCTGTGCACTTGATCTTCTTGCAGAGATTTTCTTTTTCTTTGTCTTCTCCTTTTCCCTTGCTACTGACATGTCCTCCTCCTCTTGTAGTTTCTGAGCTAATAAAGCATCAGCTTCAATTAGTTTCTGCTCTTGAGGATAAACTAACTCTACTTTCCCATCCACTATCAATTCAACTGGAGTAGGAAAGTGAGCAGTCTTCATGGCATCCCCCAATAGCTTGGGTTGTCCTGGTTGAGAAGAGATTTGTTTCTTTGGTTCTTCAACCATGACTCCCTTGCGTTTATCCTTTGTTGTGCTTGGGGCTTGTGCAGTGGAAGGAGAAGCTGCTGCTATTGCTGTTGTTGGTGGTGGTTGTGTTGTTGTTGTTGACTTGGTTGCTGCTTCAAGATCAAAATGTTTCTTTAAAATTCTATCCATCATTGCTTGCAATTCTGCGTCAAGGACTGGAGCAGATTTTGGTTGCGGTTTTGGTATAGGAACATGTTTGGAATGACCACTCTCCCCCTTTTTGACATCAGCATCTTTAGGTTGAAAGGAGGTGGCCAAGTGTGGAATTGCCTATAGCAAGAGTTGTTCCATTCGAACTTGTTTTTGAAGGAGGAGTTGGACATTTGATTCAAGGGCTTGAAGTCTACTGTCAGTCTTGGACTTGTCTTTGATGATTGTATCAATGGAAGTGATAGTCCTCCTTGGTAAGTGGCCTTCATAGCACCTTCTTAGCTTTTCTGTTTCCAACTCCATCCTTTGTTCCAGCTTGGTGAAAGCTTCATTGAGGCCAGTGACCAAAACGTGATGAAATTTTGTGTGCTTTTTGTCCATTTTGGTCACTTCCTCAAGCACTTCACTGTTGGTTGGGTCAGCTGCACCAGATCTAATATTGGTGAGGTAATCTTGTTTAAGTTGGGCAGCTGCTTCGGTAAGAGAGTTTGTGAAGCTTGCATCGAGCCAAACATCCACATTCTCCTCTTCTAGTTCTTTAGGGACAGATTCATCTGCAAGCCTTGTCTTCAATGCAGAAATGTGATCTTGAGTTTGTTGTAATCCATAAAGAGTCTCAAAATCGGCATTGGACATTTCAGAAATAATGTTTAAGGCTACATCCCTTGTCCTGGAGCTTGTCCTAATTTCTTCTGTTTGGATTGTAGTGGAGGGAGCAGAAGAAACTTGAACTTCTGGTGTGGTGGTTTCAATAGGTTTTAAAAATTCACCTGCTGAAAATTTCTCTCTTTTCTTTTTTTCAAGGATGTCATCCTTGCTCACACCCTCTCCTTTTGCTTGAGATTGGGCACCCAACTGCTCTATCTCTCCTTTTTCCAAGCTTTCTAAAGCTTGACTCTCTTGTATGTGTATGTCCTCCCCTTTTTCTAGGTCATGAGCCTGACTCTCACTAATTATTCTCACATCCTCACTCATATGGATATGTACACTTTGTCCTAAAGAAGTGAAGGGTAAAGGAGAATTATTTGTGACTGCATGGAGAACGGGTTCCCTTTGTGTGTTTGAGGCTAATGTTCTCTCCATGGAATTAGTTTGAGAGCTTGTCTCAAGTATTGGCTCCTCTTGGGAAAAATCAAGAAGATATAAATTTGTGGTATCAAAAGAATCAAGAATGGGAGAAGAGATAGGAGAATGTACAGTTTGGAGTGTTGGCTGCTCCTCAAGAACAAAAATTTGAGGAACATCAATTTGAGTAGACTCAGTGTGTGCACTCCTTGTGTCAGTCTTTCTTTTGCTTCTTTTCTCTCGTTGGGCTTGCCCCTTTGTATGTACAGGGGATTGTGCAGACTCTGTACTTGGTGTTCCTGGTTGGGAACTATCTTCAATATTAGCATCTTTTTGGGAGGATGTTAACAGAGTACTGTGTTTCCTTTTAACTTCCAAAGCCTTTTGAGAGGCAATGAATTGTTTTTGGCTTAAGGTAATCACTCTCTTTCTTTTCTGAGTAGCCAACTCAGCCTCCTTTTCTCCCTCAGCCTCACTGTCACCCTCTATTATTTTTCTTTTTATGGGTAACTTCTTGGCTATCTTGGTTTTTACAACCACAGTCTTTTGAGAAATTGTGGAGGGGGCTACAGATTGTTGTAAAGAAAGGGTTGCAAGATCAACAGGGTTTCGGGTTTGATGCTCAAGATCCTCAAAATATGAAGAAGTGTAAAGGTTGGGAAACCTATCAATGAGAGCTTGTCTCATGATTGGAGGAAAAGAAAGGGGAACCTTTACCTTTGCTACCCTTTTCTTCACATCTGCAATTATTCTTTTACTCTGCATAACAAATGGCAAAATTTGCATACTAGTAATAGCTAGGTTAGGAATTAGATAATTGGCAATCATCATCAAAAACCTAGCATAGTATATTTTATTTTTATCACTAGTTTTAAATTTAGCGATCATGTTATGCAGAATAAGCAGCCCTATATTTATGTGCCTATCATACAGTACACTATATGCAATTTGTTGAGTAAGTGTAATGATGACATCATAACCACTGCATTTAGATGTGAATGCTTTAGTGATAATATCAAAAAATAAAGACCACTCCTGCCTAAGGTGAGGTCTAGATATGGTTCCTACAGATGTAATTTCTGTATCATAGTGCAGGGAACAAAACATATCTAGAATTTCCTCATCAGAGGCAGTATGGTCATATGCATCATGCACAAGTAAAATCAAAGCATTATTGACTACAGCATGGTCAATAGCATATGTAATATTATCATAAGTAAAGTTTACCACAGGAGAGTTATCACGCTCGTCCTGGATGGTAGCAGTGGTCCACATGGTCGTGATTACTTCAGCAGCTTGTGCGCGAGTTTCATAGATGGCATACGTTAGTGATGATGTTTATAGAAAATCTACAATAGGGTGAAATTGTGCTTCAAACTCGTTTTTGTTCACGACCCCAACATGGTTAGTCTTGATAAAGTCAAAGTCACCAAACTTGAAGCACACTGTCTTGGATGCCATTGATGATATCTGTGAAAAGCTTTAAAGAAATTCTTTGCAAAAAAGATTAAATCACACAGATATTAGAGAGAAAGTTCTTTGAGTGAATGAAATTGCAGTTGTGTTTGAATACAGTATTAGAAACATTTGTAATTCCAAAGATAGTGAACGGTTTTCGATCGTGGGTATGAGTAACTACTGATTTACCCTTTTATCAGAGATTGCCCTAGTCTCTGTCTTGTTCACTTATCGGAGGCTAATTTGGACTAGTCTCTGATAGGATATTTTTAACTAGTCATAGACTAATTAAAAACAACTATCAGAGACTAATTTTAACTAGTCTCCGATAGGTTATTTTTAACAAGTCAGAGACTAATTAAAAGCAACTATCAGAGACTAATTTTAGTCTCTCACTCAAATTTCTTCAGAGACTAAATTAAACTAGTCTCCGCTTCAATTTTATTTCATTAGTTATCCAATAATCAAAACAATGATTATTAGTTTCAAAGATTCTGTTTGTTTATAACAGCTACATCCAAAAATTAAATTCTAGCTTCTAAAATTCTGCCCATTAAGAACAGCTGCAATCCAAAAATTAAATTCTAGCTTCTTACAACTAAACAACTTGCTTTCAAAATATGAAATTAATTTTTAGAAGCATAATTCAACATTCCTAATTCAGAAACTAATCTAGAAAATGTAGATTCATCTAAAGGCTTTGTGAATATGTCTGCAAGTTGTTTATCAATTGTAACCCAGTGCAATTAAAATTTCTTTCACTTACATGTTCTCTTATGAAGTGATATCTAATATCTATGTGTTTTGTTCTTGAATGTTGCACTGGATTTTCTGTTATAGCTATGGCACTTGTATTATCACAATAGATAGGAATTTTGGATAATGACATACCATAGTCTAGGAGTTCATTTTTGATCCATAAGATATGAGCACAACAACTCCCAGCTGCAATGTATTCAGCTTCTGCTGTTGAAGTAGAAACTGAATTTTGTTTCTTGCTAAACCAAGAAACAAGTCTGCCTCCAAGAAGTTGATAGTTTCCACTTGTGCTTTTCCTGTCAAGCTTGCAACCTGCATAGTCAGCATCTGAATAACCAATTAGTTTAAAATCAGATTCTTTGGGATACCATAAACTAAGGTTTGGGGTACCCTTTAGATATCTGAGTATTCTTTTTACAGCAATGAAATGTGACTCTCTAGGGTCAGCTTGAAATCTAGCACAAAAACATGTAGCAAACATGATATTAGGTCTACTTGCAGTTAGATATAAAAGAGAGCCTATCATGCCTCCAAAGCTAGTAATATCAACTTTCTTTCCTTTTAAATCCTTATCTAGCTTAGTGGCAGTAGGCATGGGTGTTTTTGCAGATGTACAATCAACCAAATCATATTTTCTCAATAAGTCTTTGATGTACTTGGACTGACTGATAAAAATTCCATTAGTTGATTGTTTTATTTGCAATCCTAAGAAAAATGTTAATTCTCCCATCATACTCATTTCATATCTAGACTGCATTAATTTTGAAAAATTTTCACAGAATTTTTCATTTGTAGAACCAAATATAATATCATCTACATATATTTGCACAAGTATAATGTCAGAGCCTTGCTTTCTACAAAATAAAGTTTTATCTGTGATACCTCTAATAAATTTGTTTTCAAGTAAAAATTGAGATAGAGTATCATACCAGGCTCTTGGTGCTTGTTTTAAGCCATAAAGTGTTTTGTCTAACCTGTAGACATGATTTGAAAGTTTGGAATCAACAAAACCTGGGAGTTGGCAAACATGGACTTCCTCTTCCAATTTTCCATTCAAGAAAGCACTTTTGACATCCATCTGGTACACCTTGAAGTTCTTGTAGGCTACAAAAACCAAGAAGATTCTTATTGCTTCAAGTCTTGCTACTAGTGCAAAAGTTTCATCATAATCTATTCCTTCTTCTTGAGAATATCCTTTTGCAACCAGTCTTGCTTTATTCCTTGTAATTGTATCAGTTTCATCCAATTTATTTCTGAAGACCCACTTGGCACCAATTATTGATCTATTCCTTGGTTTGGGTACCAGTCTCCAGACTTTGTTTCTTGTGAATTGGTTTAATTCCTCTTGCATGGCTATAATCTAGTCAGGATCTTGAAGTGCTGCCTCAATTTTCTTTGGCTCAATCTTTAAGAGAAAACTGAGATATAAACATTCATTTTGAGTTGCACTTCTAGTCTTGACTCCATCCTCTATACTTCTAATAATCAAATCTGGTGTGTGATCTCTCAACCATGGAATTGCACGTGGCAGATTTGACCTTGAAGTTTAGGCTTCATTTTCTAGATTGATGTTGTCCAATCTAGCTTCATGATTAGAGACTGCTCCCCCTAAACCATTGACTTCTTCATTATTAGCTCCCCCTGAGCTATTTATCTCTATAGTCCCTGGTGTCAAGATAGTCTTCGATTGTGCATCAGTGACACTAGTCCCTGGTGAACCATTAGTCTCCAATGGTATACTAATGTCACTAGTTTCTTGTGTTTCATTTGATTCTAATACTTTAGTCTCTGATAGAGTATTAGTCCTTGGTACTTCATGCACAACTGTTAACTCCCCCTCAATTATGTAGGGATCATTATTGTCTTGGGGTTTTTCACTAGTCTCTGATGGATATTCCAATTCATTCTCAAAATTGAGAGGTTCATGTAATCCTTGTCCAATCATTCCTGGAATTTTTCTGTCATCAAATACAACTTGTATTGATTCCACAATGACCTTTGTTCTTAGATTATATACTCTGTATGCCTTGCTTGATAGAGAATAACCTAAAAAGATTGCCTCATCAGACTTGTTGTCAAATTTTCCTCTTGTCTCTGATGAATCTCTCAATACAAAGCACTTACAACCAAACACATGTAAAAACTTGAGAGTTGGTTTTCACCCAGTCATCAATTCATAAGGTGTTTTGTTGTATGTGATGGCAAATCAGTTTCACCATCAATGTTGACTAAAGATCCTAAACTCATCCAGTTGGTAGCAACACGTCTTCATGAAGTTCTCAATGGAAACCAAGTTCAACCCAACAAGCCTTTTATGAATTTGGTTCAAAATTGCTGAATTTTTAGCAACGTTACTTATGCATGGCTTAGTTTGTTTTAATGTTATTAGTTTGTTTTTAATGTTCTTAGTGCATGTTAATCAGCTGTTATAGCTGATAAATAGTTGTTTGTTTTTCAATTAAAACATGTAATAGCTATGTCATAGGGTTGACAGCTAACTCCCTAGTTGGTAGCAACAATCTGCTGAAATTGATGGAGCACATGGGCTAAAACATAGCTGAAGAAATGGAGGCAGCTCAGGCGCACATGGGCAAGAATATGGCTGAAGAAATGGAGGCAGTTCAGGTCTTAGTTGGTCAGTTCTAAAGCACCAGACTTGGTCAGCTAGAATCTCTCCATTTCCCCTACAATCGTGGGTGGTGGCTGGGCATCATTAGAGTTAGTTAACTGTTGTTATTTCATTAGAAAATCAGTTCTACTTGGCTTGTATAAATAGAAAAAAAACATGGAATTAAAAGGGACAAGCAAGTTTATATCAAATACATCTTTTTCTGTTGGTTTCGAATTAAAAGTATTTTTTTTTGAAATATAACTCTTCCTTTGCTATTTCAATTTGGCTGATTGGAAGGTGATCTTAGGATATCCAACTTCAATTTAGTGGTGTGTCTATATCTGAATTGAGTTTGGAACCCAGCCTTGTCGTGTATCAGATTCCCTTTATGCACAGCAGTTTCCAGTCCATTACAAAATCCAATTCCATTCCTTTGTGTAATTCGGTTTGTCTAGCCCAATTATACAACATCTTGGTATCAGAGCTTAGGCTAATTCTTGTTTAATTCCGCTTCCCACGATAAAAAAACAACACTAACAACAGTCATGACGTCCAGTAGTACTACCCCGCCGGCAAATTGGCAAGAGCTTCTTTCTGCTCTTGTAGAAGAGAAGGAGGACTTGGGGCAACAAATGAATTTGATGCGTGATCAATTGAAGGATTTATCCTTAAGGGTCAGGAGACAAAGGGGAGACCAGATTACCCTTCCAGAATCAGAAGATGAGAGTGACAAAACTCTGCTCAATTTTCCCCAACAAAGAAGACCTCAATACAGCCATCAACATAGATCTGATAATGACATTAAAGCTGATATTCCGGAGTATAATGGAAGGTTGGATGCTGATGAATTCGTTGAGTGGATTCGAGTGGTAGAGAGGGTGTTTGATTACTAGCAAACACAAGAAGATAAGAAGGTAAAGATTGTTGCTTTGAAGCTGAAAAAGTATGCTCCTACATGGTGGGCAAATGTATGTGCAAAACGTGAAAGAATGAGAAAAGAGAAGGTTAGAACGTGGGAAAAAATGAAGAAACTCATGAAACAGAAGTTCCTACCCACTTATTATGTTCAAGAAAACTTTGCCAAGTTCCATCATCTTGAACAGGGGAACAAGTCTGTTGAAGAGTATGCAAAGGAATTCGAAGCCTTTGTGATGAAGTGTGGCGTAACGGAGGATGAACCTCAAACTTGGTTCAGTTTCTAGGAGGGTTAGATTCACGTATAGCTAAGGTCGTGGAGTTACACCCCTATTCCACCCTTGAAGACCTCATCATACTAGCCCATAAAGTCGAACAACAACTTAAAACCAAAGGTAAATTTGAGGCTTCACGCCCTTTTACCAAAACAGCTCCTTTCACAAAGTCTAATCCCCTTACCTTAAAACCCACCCCTACAAACACACCCCTAAATAACCCACACAACAATCCCAATAATCCCAGTATAAGAGCCCCAAGAAGATGCTTTAGGTGTCAAGGCTTAGGCCACATTGCTTCAGAATGTCCTAACAAGAAGGTGGTGCACCTTGTTGATTTTGAAACTTGTGAAGCAGACCACAAAGAGGGAATGGAAGAGGAGAATTATGGAGAAGGAGAGATGGAGAGAACAGATGTACTTGGCCCGAACGAAGGAGAATGCTTGGTCATGAGAAGAGCTCTTAGTGGTGTTGCTGGTCACGAGGAGCAGGTGCAAAGAGAAGCTATTTTCCTCACTAGGTGTACCATTGAAGGGAAGGTCTGTTCATTGATTATTGATGGAGGAAGTTGCACCAATGTAGCCTCTCAAACATTGGTTTCGAGGCTCAAACTCAGTACTACACCCCATCCTAATCCTTACGTAATCCAATGGCTCAATCAAGGTAATGGTCTTCAAATTACCTCTCGTGTTTTACTAGCTTTCAGCATTGGTAGAACATATGAAGAAAAGTTGTGGTGTGATATTATCCCTATGGATGTTTGCCATGTATTGTTAGGGAGACCATGGTTGTTTGATAGGAGAGTTCAGCATGATGGTTACAAAAACACATACTTCTTTGTCCTAAACAAAAAGAAAATCACTCTTACCCCCATCGTTCCCCAACAACTTATCCCTACCAAAACACAAAAGAAAGAAGCCCATGCATTGACCACGATACTCAAGGCTGAGCAACATGAATAAGAACCTTTTAAGGAACTAATTCTTACGAGTCTTGATGAAGAGGCCCAAATACAAGAACCCCACAATCACCCATTACTCACACCTTTACTACAAAACTTTAGCCACACATTTCCCAAAGAAATACCCCCTGGTTTACCCCCAAAAAGAGACATTCAACACAAGATCGATCTTATCCCTGGAGCCACATTACCCAATAAACCTGCCTATAGAACCAATGTGACGACCCCATAATCCCATATCGGACTAGGGAATCATCATAAGAAGGTAAAGATAACCATTCATCCATTCATAAATAAATACTGAATAAAAACAGCATTTAAGAGTTATTACAACCCAAGAATTAAGTAATTACAGCGGAAGCTATTACATCATTTCTTAATAACAAAATAAATCTCATTAACTCTTCAAACGTCTTCCTTCTTTCCTTCCTTCATTCCTTTCTTTCCTTCATCAGTTCTATCAAAAGGATAAACACTTAGTAGCTTATCATCTTTGCTTTCCCCTTATCAGAGGGTTCAGCTTTAGTTCTCTGTCCTGCAAGACATTAACATTCAACATGGGTGAGCGTTTTACGCCCAGCAAGTATATACACATTGAGGAAAATATGAATAATTCAACGAATTTCATCTGGAATCAAAGGAGAGAAATTCAAATTCTGTTTGTGAGGCTTGGTGAAGCAATGACAAGACCTCGGAAACCTTCAAAAATCTTCGAGGATTCACTGATGATATACAACTTGTGATCCTCCCTTGAAGAAAGTCAGGTATACACCTGATCATAACTTTCTCAAATATCCAACGGGGGCTACACCCGTGGATCTGCTAACCATACAGTACACAGCTGGCCAGGCTGGACCGCATGATCCCTCTGAGTGACTACATAGTCAAATAACATTTCCTCTTGGTCGGGTGAAGAACACATCAGCACCTTTCCTTTCCTCTTGCCAACCATGTGGCATATCCCCCATAAGGGGCATCATTCACATTCTCATTGCACAGATATAAGATTGAAAACATAGCTGAAATTCAAAGCTCATTTATATCCATGCATCATCATTCATATCATGCTAGCAGAATCAAAAGCATAGCATGCTCATTCATTAGAACAATTAAAGTATAAATCCAACCTTTTACGCATATCGAAACAAATGATAATGCGTTAAACTGAAATAAGCATGAGATTGTGAATATACTTGCCTCAGTCCTTTGCTCACGACCAAAATTTAATTTACTCGTGAGTGGAAAATTCTGTAAGAATATACATATCACAAGATGAATTTAATATCTGGGTTAAAATATGAGGGAAAATGCACATGTGATGTCCTTAACTTTTAACGTCTTAATCTGATATAAAACTATTGAGGTTAAGAAATCAATTTAAACATCTTAAAATAATTTAAGAAAATAACATTTTATAGTTTTAAAACAAACTGCGCATCAGGGAATTACTACGCTTTAATTCATCGGAGACTAATAACCCATCGGGGATTAATAACTCATCGGGGATTAACAACTCATCGGGGATTATCAACCCATCGGGGATTAATAACCCATCGGGGATTATCAACCCATCGGGGATTAATAACCCATCGGGGATTATTTTACAAGATCAGAGACTAATTCAAACTCGTCAGAGACTAGGTTAAGGTCTGTCTCAGATACAAGGTCGTCTTCCTCACTCCTCCGTGTGTGGTGCCCTCAACCATAACCACAGTTAGGTCAAAACTCACCATTCTCTCAGTGATACATAACATTTCTTATGGTCTGCATGCCATCCTAAACACGGTTTAGGGTTAAAAATCAGGTTAAAGAATACTCAAGCATGGGGTTGCAACTACTGACAAAAGAATGTTTGGTAGTTAAAGGTTTGTCCACCAGGTGGTTGTCGACAACACTACACCCATCTTAGACAACTTGAAATAAATGACATTAACTCCGATTGTTAGAATATGCATTAAGTCATACTTTTGAAAATAAATGAACATGGTATTAAATGTGGTAGGTAGAGCAGAGATGCAAGAAATATAGCAAGACTTAAATGAGATGCTCTTACCTCCTTACTGTAGGAAGGAAATAAATGCTCCGGTTTATCCTTCAAGAAGAACTGCTGTCTCGAAAATTAAATTTAAGTTTGATGGAAGTTTAGAACGGTAGAATCGGGGTTACAACAGCGTGATGTGTATATATATCACTTGATTGAACAACAAGGACCGTCGGATCAACTTGATCTCAGCCGTTGGCTATGAAAAGAAAGGAAATGACTGAAGAAGGAAAGAGTGGTTGAAACGGCTGCGGTGTCCATCGGTCATCTTTCATAGCTGACTCTAGGGTAATGATAGGGATGATGAGCATTTAATCTACTGTTCCCCTCAGCAGTGGAGTATTTAAAAGAAGACGGGTACTGTAGCTACCCAAGGCATTCCCGCGAAACACTCCTTTAAGGGTAGAACAACTCATAACCTCATGAGCTTTACAAAATCATTTAAAAATCTTTTGGACATCACATTGCAGATAAATTTTTCATAAGAAAATATAATTTCAATATTCACAACTTATAAGAAAATAATTTTCATGAAGAAAAATAAGCTAAAATAATTAAATTTCATAACGGAATTTATTTACAAATCTGGGTCTTCACAACCAACCCCCAGGAAACCGAAGAAATAAGGAGGCAAGTTGGAAAATTGTTAACCAAGGGAATGATTAGGGAGTCTTTAAGCCCTTGTGTCGTTCCTACACTCTTAGTGCCGAAAAAGAATGGTGAGTGGCGCATGTGTGTGGACAGTAGAGCCATAAACAAGATCACTATCAAGTATCATTTCCCTATTCCCAGATTAAACAATTTGCTAGATGATCTCCATGGTTCTAAAGTTTTTTCCAAGATAGACCTAAGGAGTGGTTATCACCAAATTCGGATTTGCGAAGGAGATGAATGGAAAACAGCTTTCAAAACCAAAGAAGGGCTGTATGAATGGCTTGTAATGTCATTTGGACTGTCCAATGCACCTAGTACGTTTATGAGGCTTATGAACCAGACTTTGAAGCCTTTTTTGGGACGATTTGTTGTGGTTTATTTTGATGATATTTTGGTGTACAACAAGTCTGAAGAGGAGCATGCCGACCACCTGTTTCAAGTATTTGAAGTGCTAGCTCGTGAAAAGTTATATGGCAATCTGGAGAAGTGTCAATTTTTCTCACACCAAGTCTCATTCTTGGGATTTATTATTTTTGACCAAGGGATTAGAGTTGATGAAAAGAAGGTGCAGGCAATTAAAGAATGGCCAATTCCCACGACCATTCAACAAGTAAGAAGCTTTCATGGTCTTGCATCATTTTATAGGAGGTTTGTTCGTCATTTCAGCTCTGTTATGGCCCCTTTCACTGAATTGACAAAAAACAAGAAGTTTGAGTGGAATTCTCAAGCTCAAGCTGCATTTGAAGAAGTCAAGAAGCAACTCACAACAGCCCCTATTTTAGCATTGCCAAACTTCGATGATGTATTTGAAGTTGAGTGTGATGCATCTGAAGTTGGAATTGGAGCCGTTCTCTCCCAAAATGGACGTCCAATTGTTTATTTTAGTGAGAAGTTGAATGAAGCAAAGCGTTCAACTTATGACAAGGAGTTCTATGCACTTGTGCGAGCACTAGATCATTGGAGGCATTATTTAATAGCTAAAGAGTTCGTCTTGCACTCAGATCATGAAGCCTTGAAGTATCTCCAAAGTCAACAGAAATTACAGCCTCGTCATGCTCAATGGATCGAGTTTCTGCAAACTTTCAACATTGTCATCAAGCACAAATCTGGAAGAATGAACAAAGGAGCAGATGCCCTATCTCGAAGGTACTTGTTGATTACTTCTTTAAACTCTAATATCATTGGCTTGGACTGAAAGTAATATGCCCTCAAGCCAATCACGTTAGACGTGATGGAACATTTATTTTGTAATCTTATTCATTTATTAATAAAAGAATTTTTTTTTAAAGGCGTTTATTTATATGTTTAAGTTGTTAAATATATTAACCCATAGTTTAGAGTTATATTTTAGGATCATGATGAGATCATGCTAATGAGATCTAAAATATGTTAACTCGAAACTAAAAATGTTCCTGATCGTAGGATCACTAATAAAGGTGTTAGTGAATCCGGAAAGATTAGTACATACTGTGCTTGCTCTTAATAAGAGGATGATTGATCTCATAATCATTTGTGTGACGGCATTAAAGCAAGTATGTAGGTGCTTATTAGAGAATAAGTTCACTGAACGTGACTCGCTTAAATGAACACCTAATGGAGTTTTACCTGCTTGTCAATAGGAGTTCATCTAGTGATAGTTGTACAAGTGATCCTTAGACTTGAGATCGTTACGGTTATCTTGTGTACACTAAATTATACTTTCATATATCTTAACTCAAGCAGTGTATATAAGTGTATGTTCGGGTATAATAAAGTGTATGTGGAGATAAGTGAATGATCAACAAAGGATCTACCGCTTCCAGTAAAGGGAGAGAATGTCCTATGCGATTCCATTAGTGACAACTCGGGAATCTCTGGCCAGAGTGGAATGATAATTAGAATGTGTTTCTAATTGACATTATATTGAGTTGTGCATCTATGAATCGGAATGCATATGATTAAATAAAATAAGACTTGACAGTAATTCCATGTCTTATATTTAATCGGGACATTGTGTGGTAGAAGGATTGAATTGTACGGTAACTATTCACTGAATAGGTTCTTTGTGATTAAACGTTGATTTCATATTATCCGGATAGTCATGATATGCTGAGAGGTATTCCTCATGATGTAGAATAAGTATAATTAATATAATTAATTATGTTTAATGAATTAAAGTGTTTAATTCGTATAAATAAAATTAGAATAATTCTAATTTAATTTATTTCTACAACCGGCTTAATATTGAACCTAAAGGGTCACACCATAAAAGGGAAATAATAAATTATGAAGATATTGGGAAATAATAATAATTAAGTAATTTAATTTGTACCATGGTGGAATAAATTAAATAGCTTATTATTTATAATTTAGTATTTTAGAAATACTTATTATAAATAAATAAGAATTATTCTTATATTATTATTATTTAATCCTATTCCTAAGTAGTCTAGGAATTAGATTAAAAAGTGGTGTTATTATTTAATAATAAATAATCCAATTTCTAAATGGTTTAGGAATTAGATAATGGGATTTTATTATTATTTAATAAATAACCAATTCCTAAATGGTTTAGGAATTAGTTTAGGGGTTGTCTATATAAGGAGACTTATAATAGATTAAACCCTAACTGTCATAATAATTGGTAGCCTCCATAATATTTGTCACCAAAATATTGTGAGAGAAATCCAATATTCTTCATAATCAAAATTCTCTGGTGGATCACCTTTAGAGTACTACACACTTGAGTAGTAAACGTTGGATCCGGTGGAACAATCAAGAACGTGGAATAAATTACAAGACGGATCAAGGGATCGACTAGAGCGTGAAGGATAAAGATTGCGGTGTTTATTTGTGCTTATAGATTCTACATCAACGTCGTCGAATTTACAACGGTATGATTTTAATCCTTCCTTAATTAATAATATTGTATAAGGTGATTCTTGGGATTGCAGAAAAATTTTAAATTGCTATTTTTCATGCTTCCGCTTCGTTGTCTGTAATTTTCTACACTATCAGTGGTATCAGAGCCATCCTTATACAAATTATTAATTATTTCTATTGTGTATATATTAATTCAGATGTGATCTGATTTATTGGACAATATTTTACTAAGCATAAAAAAAAAAAAAAAAAAGGTCGAAGTCCCGTATTTTATAAGCAATTTCTTAATTTCTCTCTCTGTTGCAAAATACAACAACGCCCCGCCTCTTCCACATGTTCTTGGACCGCTTGTTGTTCTTTCCTTGTTGGACACATACTTTACAAGAGATAGCAGTGGTCTTATGAATGGTGCTATGGGTACACCGTAGATATTATTGAAATTCTTGGTGATTTATTAAATTAAAACTTGTACATGGGACCCACGCCAAGTAGTTTGTATAAATAAAAATTGCTCCAACATTGGCTTTTAATTTACAACGTGAATTGCTCATGTGGGAACGATTCATGTGATGAATTCATGTGATGGAACATCCTGGTGGAGTTTTTTTTTTCCCTTGTCACGTGGGCCCCACACCAAGTTGTTTATATATATATAATGATTATCGTTTTGAGAATTAATCATTAGAATAATGATTAATTAAATAATAGTTGAAATTTTAATGTGATTAAAATTTCAAATAAGATTTAATTCCAAAAATTTAAAGTGTTTAAAAATTGAAATAAAGTGTTTATTTCAAATTGGAATTATTTATTTTATGCAAATAAAATTTGTCCATTAAATGAGATTAATATATACGCAATATTTAAATTCATGTGATGTATTTAGTTTAATATATTTATGCATGCGATGTATATTTATATTGTTTAATATACATAATAGCTATGTATATTAATCAACGGATGATTATGGACTTGAGACCAATGTGATTGGATTTTAATTTTAGTGGATGCATGAATGAATGAGTTTTTTTATAAATGGGGTTTGCACACCTCGTCTCTCTAATTTATTCTAATGTAAAATTCTATCTCCCTCCTATGTACTTCCCCTTGACTACTGATCAAGGTTTCTATTTAGAAAATAGATTGTAATAGGATTAGTTAGATTTGTTAGATAAATTGAAGATGAAGATAAGGAGCAATGAAGGCCCATTTGTAACGATGCTCGGGTTTGAATGTAATAGTTATATTCAAATTTAATTTTATTATTGCACCCTAGGTTTGACCTTTTGGTTCACTTAATGGCTCAATTGAACCAAACTAGAATAAAGTCCATAATCATCCTAGTAGAATAAAGTATTCTATATATGCATGCTTATACTATATATATAATTATATATTATTTATACATGTGATGTATGTTTAATATGGAACGTATTATATATATATTTGCATGCGCGCTTAAACAAGATGAGACCATAATAACAAAACCCCTCAAGACAATTATATTAAGTAGTAACGGCCAATGACATTAGTAAAGTGTCGGTCGTGGCCTTCCGGCATGACAAAGCACAGAGTATCTTTTGCTTATTATGGGTTTGATGAGCACACTCATGACCTGTTTTATGTATTAGAGATGTTGCTTTGTTACATTTGATGTTTATGATGGAATCGAACATTACATGTTTTGTTGAGCACACTCAAGGACTGTAGTTTTCTTTTTCACATATAGAAATGCTTGGTTATACTTAGACTATTTAAGTTTGTTGTGCACACACAAGACTTTTATGGTATAAGAGGCAAAATGAAAAGGAATAACATGAGATGTAATTGACAAGAGTTGTCTCCCTATGAGATAATATATGGTTTGTTGTGCACACACAAGGCTGTATGTTATTAAATAGGATCCTTATTCTCACTAGCAAATTTCGATTTATAAATTTGCCGAATTATATACAAAGAGGGTTATATAATTTGAAGAAATAGTGGGAGACACCATTTTAATAAAGACCTAATTAATTTGGTGATTAATTAAATGAATAAATGCTAATGTTGTTTATAAATCATTTATAGATATTTTACTATGTCTTCTGCACTATCACTGCGTAGCATACTTGATGCTAACAAATTGACCGGTCCGAATTACGTGGATTGGTTAAGGAATGTGAGAATTGTTCTTACATATAAAAAGAAAACTGATCTTGAAAGCAAAGGTGTTTGCTTCCACTGTAATAAGGAAGGGCATTGGAAGAGAAACTGTAAGAAGTATCTTGCAGTAGCACAGAAGAAGAAGATTAATGAATCTTCAACTTCAGATGCAGGTTTGTTCATGATTGAAATAAATCTATCTGTAAGTCAATCTTCTACTTGGGTATTAGATACCGCCTGTGGTTCTCATATATGTAATTCTATGAAGGGCCTACAGGGAAGTAGAATGCTAAACAAAGGAGAAGTAGTCCTACGAGTGGGAAATGGAGCAAGAGTTGCTGCATTAGCCGTAGGAACTTATTGTTTAGCTTTGCCTTCTGGCAAGTCTATCATTTTAGAAAATTGTTACTATGTTCCAGTTCTTTTAAGAAATATTGTTTATATTCCTTTGTTAGATGGTGATGGATTTGACTTTGCAATAAAGAAAAACCGTTTTTCTATTTACAAAGATGAAGTGTTGTATGGAACTGGTAAATTGCATGATAGACTTTACATTCTTGACTTACAAAGTAGTGTATTTCATATTGAACAAACCGGGAAAAGGAAAAGAGATGATTTTAATTATACCTACCTATGGCACTGTAGACTTGGTCATATTAATGAAACAAGACTAAACAAGTTACACAAGGATGGGTTACTAGAACCTTATGATTATGAATCACATCCAACTTGTGAGTCTTGTCTCATGGGAAAGATGACAAAATCTCCATTTAGCGGACATGGAGAAAGAGCTGCAGAGTTGTTAGAGTTGGTACACACAGATGTATGTGGACCTATGACAACAAATGCTAGAGGAGGGTACTCATACTTCATTACATTCACTGATGATCATTCGAGATACGGATATGTGTATTTGATGAAATACAAATCCGAGACGTTTGATAAATTCAAGGAATTTAAGAATGAAGTAGAGAAACAAACTGGGAAGAGTATTAAGATTCTTCGATCAGATCGAGGAGGAGAACACTTAAGTAGTGAGTTTCTCAATTATCTCAAAGATGATGGTATTCTTTCACAATGGACTCCTCCAGGAACACCCCAGTTAAATGGAGTTTCTGAAAGGAGAAATCGAACTTTGTTAGACATGGTTCGATCCATGATGAGCTATACCGATCTTCCAGTTTCCCTTTGGGGTTATGCCTTACTAACAGCGACCTACGTACTAAATAAGGTACCTTCAAAATCTGTTCCTAAAACTCCACATGAGATGTGGACAGGGAAGAGACCTAATCTTAAGCATCTTAAGATTTGGGGTTGTCCAGCTTATGTCAAGAAAGTTGACCACGATAAGTTGGAGGCTAGATCTGAAAAATACAGATTTGTGGGTTATCCTAAAGAGAGTTTAGGATATTACTTCTATCATCCCACTGACCAAAAGGTGTTAGTTTCCAAACACGCAACCTTCTTGGAAAAGGAGTTTATCCTTGAAGGAAGCAGTGGGAGCAAGATAGATCTTGAAGAAGTTCAAGAACCACAAATCACTACAGATCAAACGAAGGAACCTATGGAAGAAGAACAATCTTCTGTACAACAGCCTATTCGTAAATCTGGAAGGATACCAATACCAAATAAAAGGTATTTTGGACTTATCATTGAGAATGATGATGAGGTATCTGTCATAGAGGATGGCGAACCAGTATCTTACAATGAGGCAATGAGTAGTAGAGACTCAGAGAAATGGCAAACCGCCATGAAATCCGAAATGGACTCCATGTATGAAAACCAAGTGTGGACTTTGGTTGAACCACCTGAAGGCATAACGCCTATAGGGTATAAATGGGTCTTTAAAAGAAAGACTGGAGCAGATGGCAAGGTGTAGAGACCCAACTCGAATAACAAATAAACAGCAATTACATTTCAAATACCATATTCAACAAGTCATTAAATTCAACATCAAACGATCTGAAATATTAGACACTTCTAAACA
>CM025787.1:16845114-16868789 GCA_014636745.2 Centella asiatica | reverse complement strand
TTGCATATTTGATATATCTGAATTGATTTGAGTTATATGAATTATATGTGTAAATTGTATGATATGTGTGGGGTTTACTCATTGAGTTGCGACTCATATAAAGCGCTAAATGTTTCAGGTTGTGCAGTATAGCTTTTGAGCTGTTTTGCAGCTTTGTGCATACTTCGACGCGACAGAGGTCGAGAAGCCGTAATGACAGTCTCTCTCCAGTCCATTTGTGCATATAGTTTTTCTTAGAATGTATATTTTAGGGCTGATTAGGATTTTGGCTTGTATTGTATAAAGATATGTTTTGTATAGTAGGTTGTGTTTATGTTGTTTAGAAGAGTCTAATATTTCAGATTGTTTGATGTTGAATTTAATGACTTGTTAAGTATGGCATTTGAGTTGTAATTGCTGTTTATTTGTTTTTCGAGTTGAGTCCCTACAGAAACAACTGAAAAACAACAAGAAGATATCTTATCTTAGATCATATATCTCTCAGAACAACACTTCCATACATATTAAGAGAGTTAGAAGCTGTAATTAGTTTTACAGAAAAAAAAAAGAATCAAGTTATTACAACTTGAGAAGCTGTTTTTTTTAACATAAGAAATTGTAAAGATTCAATTTAATTGACAATATCATTCTTTGTTGATTATAATTTATATCTTGCAATTTTGCTTTACTGTTTCTATTGTTGTATCATTTCAGTAAAGTTTTATAACTATTCTTGGAAATTAAATTGTTCATAACAGTTTAGTTTTAAAGAAAAGTTTGTAATTGTATTCAATCCCCCCCCCCCCCTCTACAATTACTCACACGGGACAAACAATTGGTATCAGAGCAGTTTTAGATTAATTCAATCTAGAGATCATGTGTAATTCGAAGGACAACAGCAGAGTTCCACAACTCAGAAAGGGTGAATACTCATTCTGGAAACAAAGGATCTTGAGATATCTTGATGCAAAAGATGACCAATACTTGGAGATTATTGAAAAAGGTCCTCCAGAAATAAAGAAGCTTGTTCCTGGCATCACCTTTAATGGAGTTACTGCACCTGACAAGTATGAAGCAAAAACTCCAAAAGAATATACTCAATCAGAAAAGGAAGAGGCTGCCAAGGATAAAAAGGTCAAATATCTTTATCACAGCACTTGATAATAGCATGCTATACAAAGTTATGAAGTGCAAAACATCAAAGGAGGTTTGGGACAAGCTCACTGTCCTTTGTGAAGGAAATGACCAAATCAAGCTGAATAAGCAACTCTTGCTGATTCAACAATATGAGTTGTTTACTGCTAAGGATGGTGAATCTCTTGATGATCTATATGAGAGATTCATCCAATTAATTAATGATTTATCTACCTATGGCCAGGAGTATTCTATGCTTCAAGTGAATCACATATTTCTAAGAGCTCTTCACAGACATTGGGATCCAAAGACTATTGCAATCAGAGAAGCCAACAAAGATCTAGGTCTTCTAACACTAGATGAGATATATGGAAATTTAAAGACCTATGAGTTGGAAATCCAACAATGGAATAAGCAACACTCCAAAGATAAATCTATTGCTTTGATTGCAGAGCAAAAGAAAAAGAAGCTTAGTGGACACATGAAGGTTTCCATTAAGAAAGAAGATTCCAATGATGAGAAAGAAGAAGAGAGTGAGTCTGAAGAAAATGAAGTTAGAAGCTACACACCTGAGGAGCTAGATGAAATTGATGAAAGCTTGGCTTACATTGCTAGAAGATTCAAAAACCTAATATTTCAAAGAGGGAGGAAGTCCAGGAAAAGCTCATTAACATCAACATCTACTTCTGTCAAGACAAGACAATCAACTTTGATTAATAAATCTAAAATCAGGTGTTATAACTGCAATGAGTTTGGTCACTTTGCCAGTGAATGCAAGAAGCCCAGCACTGAGAAAAAGAAAGACTTCAAGGATGACCAAGTAGATTACAAAAAGAAGTACTTTGATCTTCTCAAGAAAAAGGGAAAGGCATTCATAGCTGAAGGCAAGGATTGGGTAGATTCAGATGAATCTAATGCTGAGGAAGAATTTGTAAATTTGGCTTTAATGGCTAAATCTTCAAGCAATTCTGAAGGAGAAGCTGAATCATAAAACTCATCACCATCTAAGGTACATAACTTCAATATTTCTTCAATTTTTAAAGTTGAATATGATGCCACCATTCAAGAAATGGCCAAAGAGATTTATGACTTGCATGCTAGTTTAAGATCTCTTACAAAAGAAAACAATAGGATTACTGAGACCAATAATATTATTTCTAAAATAAATACTTTACTAGAATCTGATTTGTTAATCCTAGAAGAGGCCAAAACAGAAGCTCTTAATGCTAAGAGACATTTTGACAATGCCTTAAAAAGAGAAGTGTATCTAGTTGAAAAACTTAAGGTTGAACAAGATAAAATAAAACAATGGACACAATCCTCACACAAAGTGCAGGATCTTTTAAACTCACAAAATCCTAATCAAAAAGCTGGATTAGGATACTCAGATGTGCCCATTGTTGTATCAGTTGGTGAACAACCCATCACCACTGATAAAGAATCATAAGCTAGCTCAGAGCCTAAATCAGTAGGAAAATTAAAACCAATCAAATTTGTTAAACCTACTAAGATTGAAAAAGATGAAAATTCTAAAGGTAAAAATTCGACTTTTGTAAAGAAAACCTTGGAACCTGAGCTAGAGAAAAAGGCTACTAAAAATGTTGGTTTGCTTTCTAACAATCATTTAAAAGAAAAGCTAAAAAGCAGTCCAATATCTGAGCCTAAGAGAAACAGGAATGGCAAATTAGGTATTAATAAATACAGTAATTATGCAAGAATGCCTAATGCACCTAGGAAGACATGCACCATGTGTGGGAACTCCAACCACCTTGCTTTTAAATGCACAAAAATTACTAATAACATGCATGCTCCTTCTGTTTCAATTACAGCTCCTTGTCCATACATTGCATCACCTCAATATATGTCATGTTATAATTGTGGTAATTTTAAACATCCATATTATGCTTGCAATGCTTGTGGAAATTGTTGTTATGCTCATCCCTCAATGTCTAATGTTTATAATAACACAAGGAGAAAATCTCCTCAAAGGTCAAAGGTTGTCCATAAACCATCTAGGACCAATGTGGATTTTTCACCTCCTAAAAAGAGAAAAGAAAAGAAAAAGAATACATAACCAATGACTAAGTGTAAACCTGTAATTAAATCTGTTAAATCTAAACCCAAGTAGGCCTGGGTTCCTAAAAAATCTAACTAATTTACATATGTGTGCAGGGCAAGAAGAAGCAGCAGTTGTGGTACTTGGATAGTGGTTGTTCAAGACATATGACTGGAAATAAGTCCCTGCTCTCACAGTTTGAGGAGAAAGCTGGCCCTAAAGTATCCTTTGGAGATGACATCATTGGATACACTATGGGATATGGCAAAGTAATTCATGGAAATGTCATCATTAAAAATGTAGCTCTGGTTGATGGTCTAATGCACAATCTACTCAGTATTAGTCAGTTTTGTGACAAAGGCTATCAAGTTGTCTTTAAGGATGATCAATGTCTTATAAGCAACAGAAAAACTGGAGATGTTACTTTGTCTGGAGTCAGAAAAGACAATGTATACATAGTTGACTTGTGCTCTACAAGGGAAGGACTATACACATGCTTTTACAGCAAAGCATCAGCAGATGAAAGTTGGCTATGGCACAAGAAGCTGTCTCACCTAAACTTCAAGACTATCAATAGTTTGGTGAGAAAAGGATTGGTGACAAGAATGCCACAACTTGAATTTTCTCAAGATGGTCTTTGTGGATCTTGTCAGAAGGGAAAACAAAAGAAAATTTCCTTCAAAAGCAAAGAAGCATCAACAATAACAAGACCAATTCATCTAATTCACATGGATTTATTTGGTCTTGTTTAATGTTATGTCAATATCCAGAAAAAGGTATGCATTAGTAATTGTTGATGACTACTCAAGATACTCATGGGTTAAGTATCTACATACCAAGGATGAAGCTCCCCAGATGATCATTGATCATATTAAAAGAATAGAACTTGAAGCTGGAGAGAAAGTCAAGGCCTTAAGAAGTGATAATGGGACTGAATTCAAGAATTCAACAGTGGAAATGTTTTGTGTGGAAAAAGGCATTTCACATACATTTTCAGCTCTTAGAACTCCTTAATAAAATGGAGTTGTTGAAAGGAAAAATAGGACCTTGATTGAAGCTGCAAGAACCATGCTTGAAGAAGCAAAGTTACCTACCTACTTCTGGGCTGAAGCTATCTCTACTGCTTGCTTCACTCAGAACAGATCAATTATTGTAAAAGCTCATCAAAAGACTCCTTATGAGGTCATGACAGGTAGAAAACCTACACTTAAGTTTCTTCATGTATTTGGTTGCAGATGCTTTGTTCTCAAAAGTCAAGGAGAAAACTTAGGAAAATTTGATGCCAAAGCTAATGAGGTAATTTTCCTAGGGTATTCTTTAACAAGCAAAGCATATAGAGTTTACAACCTTAGACTCCACATTGTTATGGAATCAGTTCATATAGCCTTTGATGATAAAAAGATTGAAGGAATAAATGATAATGTAGAAGGAAGCCATGACAAACTAAGGTTTGAAAATGAATATGAGTCAACAGATGCTGAAATTGACTTATCAGATGATGAAGCTGATGTGTGCAAATCAATGGAAAATCTAGTAATCCTTGATGACAATTCAAGTCATCTAGAAGCTTCATCAGGGAATGCACCATCAAGGGAAAACTTAAACCCTGATCTGAGCACTAATTCAGGGGGAGTTTTCAATGAAGCTGAGAGCACTGAACACCATGAAGGAAACTATAATCAAGAAGCTTCCTCTTCAAGAAGTTTACCTCCACAAATAAAATGGACAAGAGATCATCCTATGGATCAAATAATAGGAGATCCAACTAAAGGTGTGTCAACAAGAAGTGCTACTTAGAATGAATGCCTATACCTCAACTTTTTATCAAAGATTGAACCTAAGAAAGTTGAGGAGGCATTACAAGATGTTGATTAGGTAATTACTATGCAAGAGGAACTCAATCAGTTTGAAAGAAACAAAGTCTGGAGACTAGTACCAAAACCAAAGAATAAATCATTCATTGGTACTAAATGGATCTTCAGAAACAAGCTGGATGTAGCTGGTACTGTGACAAGAAATAAGGCTAGACTGGTTGCACAAGGTTATTCACAAGAAGAAGGAATTGACTATGATGAAACCTTTGTACCAGTAGCTAGATTGGAAGCCATCAAAATATTTCTTGCCTATGTTGTTCATGCAAATTTTAAAGTGTACCACATGGATGTAAAGAGTGCTTTTCTAAATGGAAAAATACAAGAAGAGGTATATGTCCAGCAACCTCCTGACTTTGAAGATCAGAAGTTTCCAAATCATGTCTACAGGTTAGACAAAGCACTCTACGGACTTAAACAAGCACCAAGAGCATGGTATGATACTTTATCTCAGTTTTTAATTGATAATAAATTTTCTAGAGGTATCATAGATAAAACTTTATTTTACAGAAAACATGCTGGTCACATTATACTTGTTCAAGTCTATGTTGATGATATTATATTTGGTTCTACAAATGAGAACTTATGTTCTAAGTTTTCTAAACTCATGCAAAGTAGATATGAAATGAGCCTGATGGGAGAGTTAACTTTCTTTTTAGGTTTACAGGTTAAACAAACCACTAATGGAATTTTCATAAGTCAAACAAAATATTTAAAAGACCTTTTAAAGAAATTTAATTTACAAGATGTTGCAATTTCTAAAACTCCCATGGCAACAACCACTAAACTTGACAAAGACTCAATTGGTAAAAAGGTTGATGTTTCAAGTTATAGAGGCATGATAGGCTCTCTTTTATAACTCACTGCAAGTAGACCTGATATAATGTTTTCAACTTGTTTATGTGCAAGATTCCAAACAGATCCTAGAGAATCTCATCTGATTGCAGTTAAAAGAATATTCAGATATCTCAAGTGTACTCCAAATCTTAGAATCTGGTATCCTAGAGATTCTGGATTTGATCTAATAGGCTATTCAGATGCAGATTATGCAGGTTGCAAATTAGACAGGAAAAGCACAACAGGAAGCTGTCAATTTCTTGGAAGCAAACTAGTATCATGGTTTAGCAAGAAACAGCATTCTGTGTCAACCTCAACAGCTGAAGCAGAATACATTGCTGCTGGGAGTTGCTGTGCTCAAATCTTATAGATGAAAAATCAACTGATGGACTATGGTATGGTGTACAATCATATTCCTATTTATTGTGACAACACAAGTGCCATTTCCATTATAGAGAATCCTGTGCAACACTCTAGAACAAAGCACATAGACATTAGATACCACTTCATCAGAGAACATGTGATGAATGGTATAGTGGAACTTCATTTTGTTCCAACTGAGAAGCAGCTTGCAGACATATTCACCAAACCATTGGATGAAGCCACTTTTAACAGGTTGGTAAGTGAGCTAGGTATGCTCAATTTTGATGAATAAGATTCTTTGAAAATTTTGTGCAAGTCTGATTATTGCAGCAGTGGATAATTATCCTACAATTGTTTAATTATTAGTAGATAATTAACTACTGATTATATATATATAGTAGAGAAACTAATATTCTATGTAGGACTCCCTATGTTTAATATTCTTCATCTATTTAAGGATCTTGTCATAGCTGATTTAGGTATTGTCTTAACTCTCTACTATATTATTCTTTATTTCTTCTAATTCTGCTACAATGAAAGATGTTAGTAATGATCCAACTCCTTCTACCCAAGTAGCAAAACCCTCTAAAAACAAGTCTATATCAAAAGCCACCTCCTTTACCTCTCAAAAGATAAAGGTTGTAAAATCAAAACAATCACCACTAGCATTAGCTGAGGGGGAGGGTGAGCATTTAGAGAAAGTTATGAGGAAGAAATAAGGAACAATGAGAACCCTTGGAGACTGCTTAATATTCTTTCAAAAGGATATTAAGTTCTAAAAGGAAAAAACACATTTCTAGGTGCAACCTCTCAAAAGGCTGTATCTATTGAAAATAGTCCACCTCCAAGGACACAGGTATTTGAGTCTACAATGATCACATCTATAAATACATCTCAAAAGAAGAAGAAGAAACAGGCTCTGATCAATGATCAACCTGTCACTTAATGCACACACAGGGTGTCACATTGATGTTTCTCTTTTCTCTATTCAAAAGGAGCATCCAATATTTAAACTTCTACCCTTATTCATTCTTCTTTTCTCATTCATATTTCTTAAGAAACAATGGAAATTTCTTAATTCCATTGGTTTCAGATTCTTTGATATTTTAATCATCAAAGAAGCTAATTTTTGAAGCTGAAACAAAGAGCAGCTCTCAAATCATCAGTGGATACTACAACAATTCTTTATCCAACATTCACTGTTGTAAAATACTTCCTTACTATATTTTCTACACCACTCCAGGAAGATTTTATATTTAGTGAGCCTGAGAGAATTCAAAATAAGAGTCAGACCTTGTGTCTGGAAAAAGGTGAGGAAAATGAAATTAAAAGCATATTTTTTTTAAGTTGGAGAGGCTAACTTATAAAAGTCAGGCAAAAGGAAAGGGTGTGAGCAAGGATGAGATCCTTGAAGAAAAGAATAGAGAGAAATTGTTTCACTCACTACCTTTGCAGCTCATGTATTCTCTGATCATCATTCTGATAAAAAATCAGAGGATATTGAGAAAAGAATTTGTGATTGTTTGGTTGGATGCAAGCAACACAATATTTTTGAATGTTGAAAGCAACATACTTAATATCAGAATATTTGATCATGCATGGATCATGTGCAGCTGTACTCACTATCTGTTTTTGAAGCGTTGATAAAAGAAAGTACAACATGAAGCTCCAACACTTCAGAATCAATGATCTTCAAACAAAGCTTAAACAATTTATTCCTTCTAGTCAACCTCTACTGATGATTCCTTCCTTCCAACATTAAGATGTTGATGTCAAAAAGGGGGAGAATGGGAGAATGATCAAGGCAGGGGAAACAAAGTAATTCTGATGAAGACAGGGGGAGAATTGTTAAAAAGGCTAACAGAATGATGGTTGGGCTTTGAAGAACTGAAAACATCAAAACCATCATTGATTGTTTTTGTACATTTATGTTTTTACTTGTTTTAATTTAATTCTAAGTTATGGAGTTATAAGGTTGGTGTTTTGACATCATCATCAAACCTTGATTTATGTTTATCATTAATAAACATAAATAGGGGGAGATTGTTAGGAATTATATCATTTGATGATGATGTATAACACTTAGAATTGTTAAATTTTGTAAATGTACAAATACCTGCAGTAATGCACATTGAGAATCTACTATCAAGAAACTGCAGGAAAGCATCAGATACTACAATGAATGCACTTCGAAAGTTCAACAAATGTCAAAGTTGATCAAGTAAGATTTTGGCTGTTGGAGACTAAGATTTTGGCTGTCGGAGACTAAGTTTTTTGGCTGTCGGAGACTAAGTTTTTTGGCTGTCGGAGACTAAGAGTTTGGCTGTGGGAGACTAAGATTTTGGCTGCCAGAGACTAAGTTTTTTTTTGGCTGTCGGAGACTAAGTTTTTTGGCTGTCGGAGACTAAGATTTTGGCTGTCGGAGACTAAGATTTTGGCTGTCGGAGACTAAGTTTTTTGGCTGTCAGAGACTAAGTTTTTTTTTGGCTATCGAAGACTAAGTTTTTGAACTGTCAGAGACTAAGTTTTTGAACTATCAGAGACTAAGTTTTTGAACTGTCAGAGACTAAGTTTTTGATCTATTAGAGACTAACTATTTGTTCATCAGAGACTAATGTTGAAGCAACTAGAGACTATCCATCAGAGAATAAATTTTCACTGACATAAGGGATGACATATGACTAAAGGCGGTGGAAATAAAGATAAGGATGGTTGTCCAATAAGAAGAGATTGGCTACCAAGGAAGCTTCAAGGAAATAAGTTATACACACACACACATCAAGTTGCAAGTATGAAACCTGCAAAGCCACAAGCATGAAACCTGAAAACAGCAAGTTGAAATACTGCAGAAGACAACTTATAACAACTTGAAGCAAGAAGATTCATTGAAGCTGGACTAATTATGTCCAGAGAAGCCCACAAAAATAAGATATATTCTGCTAATATCTTATCTTGGGAACTCCAAGAAGAAAAATGGAAGCTGGTGCAGTTAATATACACCGAAAAAGTCACATAAACAGGCTGACATCCAAGGGAGGCTGAATAATGAAGAAAGTTGTGTGACAAAGCTGCAAGTACCAATAAACTACAGAGATATTTTTGGTAAACAGCTCAGAATAGAAGCTTGGAGAATATGGAAACTGTGTCTATAAATAGACATAGAGCAGCTGAGATACAGATATAGATCTGAGAGCTGAGAAACAACTGAACAACAACAAGAAGATATCTTATCTCAGATCACATATCTCTCAGAACAACGCTTCCATACATATTAATAGAGTTAGCAGCTGTAATTAGTTTTACAGAAAAAAAAGAATCAAGTTATTACAACTTGAGAAGCTATTTTTTTTAACATAAGAAATTGTAAAGATTCAATTTAATTGACAATATCATTCTTTGTTGATTATAATTTATATCTTGCAATTTTGCTTTACTGTGTCTATTGTTGTATCATTTCAGTAAAGTTTTATAACTATTCTGGGAAATTAAATTGTTCATAATAGTTTAGTTTTAAAGAAAAGTTTGTAATTGTATTCAATCGCCCCCGCCTTCTACAATTACTCACATGGGACAAATAGTGTCTATATCTGAATTGAGTTTGGAACCCAGCCTTGCCGTGTATCAGATTCCCTTTATGCACAGTAGTTTCCAGTCCATTACAAAATCCAATTCCATTCCTTTGTGTAATTCGGTTTGTCTAGCCCAATTATACAACAGTATGCTTTGTTTATCAAGGATCTGTTCTGTGTAAAACAAGTTGTGCTAATAGCTTCTTCCCAAAAATATGTAGGAAGCTTTGCTTCTTGTAACATAGTCCTTGCTGCTTCAATGAGGGTTCTGTTTTTCCTCTCAACAACTCCATTTTGTTGAGGGGTTCTTGGAGCAGAGAATTGGTGAGTTATTCCTTTTTCAATGCAGAATTCAATAACTTGGGAATTCTTGAATTTTGTTCCTCTATCACTCCTTATCACCCTTACTGTTTTTCCTGACTCAGTTTCTATCTTCTTGATATGGTCAATTATCAACTGAGCAGCTTCATTTCTTGTATGGAGGTATTTTACCCAAGTATACCTCGTGTGATCATCCACAATAACCAAAGCATATCTATTTCTTAAGATAGACATCACATTCACTTGACCAAATAAATCCATATGTAACAACTGTAAAGGATCAGTGTTTGATGTTGCTGGTTTGCTTTTGAATGATACACTGCTTTGTTTCCCTTTCTGGCATGAATCACACAATTCATCTTGTGAAAACTCCAATCATGGAATGCCAACTACCAGTCCTTTCCTCACAAGCTTGTTGATATTCTTGAAATTCAAGTGGGAAAGCTTCTTGTGCCAAAGCCAACTTTCATCAGTTGAAGTTTTGCTATAGAGACATGTGATTTGATCAGAGGAAGAAATAAGGTTTGCAAGATACAAATTTCCTTTTCTTTTCCCTGTCAATATCACATTATCAAATTCTTTGTCACACACCAAGCATTCATCTTCTTTGAAGGTGACATTGAATCCTTTATCACATAGTTGACTCACACTCAATAAATTGTGCTTTAAGTCATCAACTAGTGCTACTTCAGTGAAGATGACATCTCCATGTTCAACACTGCTATAACCCTTGGTATGGCCTTTGCTGTCATCTCCAAAAGTGACTTTTGGGCCACTTTTCTCTTCATACTATTTTAGCAGGGACTTATCTCCAGTCATGTGCCTTGAACATCCACTGTCCAAGTACCATGTTTTCTTCTTTTTGCCTTGCACAGTAAAGAGTAACTAGTTAGAAAGTTTTGGGACCCATACTTTCTTGGGTCCTTTCTCACTAGTTGTAGACTCAAGACTTGACTCAGATTAAGTTGATTGTCTTTTAGCATTTTTAACTTTAATTGGACAATCACTAGTCTTGCTACCTCTTTTTGAAAGACTGTCAAGCTTAGAATTTTCATAGTTAATGCAAAGATGATTTGACCTTTTTACAGGTGATTTATCTTTTATTATCTTTGAAGGTGCAATCTTTATTATAGGAATTTTATTTTTACTCCTACAATGAACAGCTATGTGGTTGGGGTTACCACATACATGACATGTCTTTCTAGGAACATCAGGCATCCTAGCAATTTGTGTATTTATTAATGCCTATCTTTCCATTCCTATTTTTCTTATTTCTGCTTAACTATACTGACTTTTCAGCCTTTTTGTCAGGAAGATTTTCCAATTTTTTATTTAATTGTGTCTTTGTCATGAACCCAATATTTAATCTTTTATTTTCAGTCTTATCAACAACATTCACTGTCACTTGATCAATCTTTGATTTTACAGTGATTTGTTGATTTTGAGTGTTAATAAATTTGGGTTCATTGACAGGAGAGACAAAATTAATTCTTTTCAAAACATTTGGCTTACTAGTTGAGGAGTTAGCAGCTTCATCTAGATCGTTTAAATTTGAACTCTTGTCAAGATATTCATCATAACCTAGTCCAGATTTTTGAACTATTGTTTGACATTCTACCAAGTCTGTCAACTTTTTAGAGGAAGTATTCCACTGTTTAATCTTAGCTTGAGCATTTTCAAGTTGCTCGACTAAGTAATATTCCCTCTTTTTCAAAGCATCAATCATATGATGAGCTTTGTTTAAGTAAGACTTAATAGAGTCAAATTGTACCAATCTCTCTTCAAGAAATTTGTTTCTTTTCAAGAGAAGGTCATGTGATTTTTTTACATTAGTATGTTCAATTGTTAATGATCTAAAACTAACATGCAAATCAGACATATCTTTTTGTATGCTTTCAATACTAGATGTATCAATTTAGTTAAGCACATTAAAATTCTGAGTTGCATCACATACCTTTGTAGAATCATTTGACTCGTCACTTCGAGCCATTAGGGCAAAGTTGACAATTTCCTCCTCAGAGTCACTGTCAATCCAATCCTTGCCCTCAGTAATCAAGGCTTTGCTTTTTGATTTGAACTTCTTGTTAGCAAAGTGATTCCCCGTTTTCCTTGATTTTTCATCCTTAGATCTATCACTAGATCTAGGCTTCCTGCACTCATTGGCAAAGTGCCCTCACCCATCGCAATTATAACATCTGATTTTCTTCTTGTCAAAGGTCACAGTTTGACCTTCACGTTTAGGGTTCGGCTTCCTTGACGACTTTCTTCCTTTCTACTAGCTCTAAATTTCTTGAACTGTTTGACCATGAATGCCATGAATTCCTCCATGTCATCATCAGTATCCAGTTCATCTTCCTCATCAGTCGAGCTTGCATTGGAAGTTTCATCATCAAGCTTCTCTTGAGACTTGTTTGTCTCAACCATTAACGCAGCTCCTTTGTCCCTTCCATGCATGCGTTGTCATTGCTCTACTTCAAGTTTATATGTCTTTAAATTTCCGTAGAGCCTATCCAGTGTGAGTATGTCTAAGTCATGAGCCTCCCTTACTGCAGTAGTCTTTGGATCCTAATTTGGTGGAAGAGATCTCATGAACTTAGTGTTGACATCCTCATTATCATAGGACTTCCCAAGTATTTTCAAGTCATTGAGCAAAGTATTGAACCTATCATAGACTGAAGTTATTGGTTCACCAGGCTTTGCTTGAAAGAACTCATATTGTTAAGTCAACAATGATCTCTTGTTCTTTTGGACTTGATCAGTCCCTTCACATAAGACTTTGATGGTGTCCCAGATTCGCTTAGATGTTGTGTAGTTGATAATGCTTGTGAACATATTTTTGTCAATTCCATTGTAAAGTATGTTCATAACTTTAGCATTTTTTAACACTTGCAACTTGTCTTCGTTTGTATAATAACTTTCAAGAGCAAGTTCAAAGTGTTTAGCAACAACAGATCCATCAACAGTTTTAGCAAGAACAAATTTCCTGGGAAAATAAGGACCTTTTTCAATCCTTTCAATATAGTCAGGATCTGTTGCTCTCAAGTGCATGTACATCTTTTGTTTCCACATAGGATATTCTTCTCTTTTAAGAATAGGAATCCTAGTACCACCATCATGACTGCCTGCATATGCCATTATATTAGGGTTGCTTGCTTCATCGTTGGCCATCTCTTGGAACGTGTTAATTGAGTAATTTCAATTAAAGGCTCTAATACCAATTGTTTTCTCAGTGAGATAGCCGAAAACTTGTAGAAAGGGGGGGGGGGGGGGGGGGGTTGAATAAAAGTTTTTTGACTTCTTTTCGATTACTTGTTCTTTAAGAAATTAACTTTTCTTGCGGAATATAAAAAACAAGAACTCAAATCAATTTATAAACAATTGCTTTTATTGACTTTAACAATTGATTACAAATTCTAACAATCATAGGAATATGATCATCAACTTCTTTTCTTTTTTGTATAGTAAAGATACAAAACTATGAAAACCTATACAGCTTTGAATTACAATTCTCTACAAACCTAATTACAACTTCTAAAAACTGAATTACTCAGTTTTCTATTCTAAATCAATAATGATTCAGCTTCCTTATTCGAATCAAATACAATCTTTCCTTTTTGATTAAGAACAAATTTCTTGCTTGTTTCCTTACCGGTTACATCTTAATAATATTTTGATCTACGTGGAAGACATTCCTTATTCAATTCGAACTCTGTATCTCATCAGGGAATATGTCATGACTAGTCCCTGACAGCTTCAGTCTTTAGTCTCTGATCGTTTAGTCTCTGGTCTTTTAGTCTCTGATCAAGTTGTGTAGTCTCCGACAGAGTTATTAGCTAGTCTCCGATACTTTAGGCTTAGTCTCTGATGACGTGAACTTAGTCTCTGATGCTTTAGATTTAGTCTCCGATGATGTAAGCATTAGTCTCTGACGCTTTAGACTCAGTCTCTGATGAGGTAAGCCTTAGTCTCCAATAGGCAAAACTTAGTCTCTGGTAGGCAAAATTCTTAGTCTCTGACAAGTTTTCCTAGTCTCCGATAAGCCTTTTTGTAATCTCCGACGGATCAAATACACATTTTGACTTGTTAAAGCTTTGATACACTTTCCAGCAGTTACTTACAATTAAAGAATGAATCTATCTCTTTACAAATAATAAACTAATTACAACCAAAGAGATAACTACTGGCTACAAAACTTCAGTGTTACTAATTAACACTTTCCGTACATTTGTATATCTAAGTAATCTAAATGCAATCATCATCAAATGTTATAAAACCTAACATGTTCCTTCAAAAATAGTGGAAGGAACAATAATTTTTGAGCATTTCAAACTTGCACCTGAGAGTGATTATACTAATGAAGACAAGTTGCAAGTGCTGAAAAATCCTAAAGTGATGAACATATGCTACAATGGATTGGATAAGAATATGTTCACAAGCATCAACAATTGCACAACATCAAAACAAATATGGTACACCATCAAAGTCCTATGTGAGGGGACAAACCAAGTAAGAAAGAATAAAATGTCATTGTTAAAATAACAATATGAATTCTTTCAAGCAAAGCCTGATGAATCAATAACATCAATATATGATAGATTTAATAATTTGTTGAATGATCTAAAAATTCTTCGTAAGTCTTATTATAATGAAGATGTCAACATCAAATTTATGAGGGCTCTCCCACCAAGTTGGGATCCTGTATTAAAAGTTGCAAAATTAAAAGAATACAATATATTACAAGTGTTTCTAAACTTATATAAATCAATCAAATATTACAAAAGTTCACTGGTGTGGATGACCAACTTCTAACAACTCTGTTGAAAATAAAAGTTGCACTTTAGAATATGATTTCTAGCTTCTATCAAGTTATAAAAACTTGTTTCTCTCTCTATAAGTTTATTACAGCTGCGATATGATCTGAGATAATATGTATACTAGTGTTTTTGTGTATCTCAGAGATATCTTGTTTTATTTTTTGTGTTAGATGTTCCATCTCGAAGTTTCCACAATGAGTTGCCTCCAAAATTATCTATGATATTCTTTGGTAATTGTAGCTTTGTCACATAACTTCTTCTTTTTGCATGACCTTCCGTGTACGCCAACCTATTATGTAACATATCTGGTGTATTAGCACACCAACTCCCTTATTTTCTTCGTAGAGTTCCCATGACAAGTTATCTCTGTAGTAAATAATTTATCTCTATGAGCTTCCTTGTTTTTTATTGGACCAGCTTTCACTTTTTCCTCCTTCAAGTTTCTATAAGTTAACTCTGTAGTTTTCACAGGAGCATCTATATACGCATGATAGTGTACAAGTATGACTTATCTCCATATTTTACTTTATCAGTGTTCACACATGCAGTGTATAACTTATCTCCTAGAACCTTCTTTGGTTGCCAATCTCTCCTTACTGGACCACCATCTATATTTTAATTTCACCGCCTTTAATCTTGAGTTAGTGAATTTGTGAACTCAGCCACGTGTCATCCCAGATGTCATTTTTAGTCTCTGATTATTTTATCCCCTGATGGATAGTCTCTGTTCATCAGTGGATATTTATCCCCTAACGAAGTGAATAGTGAATATTTATCCCCTGATGAGCTGTTTTGTTCATCAGTGAATATTTATCCCCTGATGAGCTGTTTTGTTCATCAATGGATATTCATCCCCTGATGCGTTGTTTTGTTCATCAGTGGATATTCTTCCCCTGATGCTCAAACACTTGTTCTTCAGTGACAGAAACTTTCCTCATGACTTTGGGGATAGTCATTTTGAGTTAGGCGTTGTTGTTGATTTACCCAACGACTTTGGCGATAGGAAAATAACTTTGGCGATAGGAAAAATATTCTCAAGGCTACTTTGATGCATTGAAATGTCTTTGTCTTAGTCTCTAGTAGTTTCAACGTTAGTCTCTAATGAGCAAACACTTAGCATCTAAAAGACTTAGTCTCTGATGAACAAAAACTTAGTGTCCGATGAACAAAAACTCAGTATCTGATGAAAAAAAACTTAGTCTCCGATGAACAAAATTTTTCTTGACCAATCTTAACTTTTGTTGAACTTTCCAAATGCAATGTTTATAGTCTCTAATGCGTACCTATAGACTCTGATGGTAGTCTCTGATAGAACACTATTGCGGGTACTTGTACAATTACAAAATCTAATAATTCTAAGTGTTTATACATCATCATCAACTACTATAATTCCTAACAGTTTTTACTTGCAATTATCTTGAGAATTAGTGGTTGATTACTTTAAACTTTCACAAACTAGTTTTCTTCAACAAGTCATGAAAGAGTGCAAAAAGGCACTAGATGATCTTGTCTGTGCTAAACAAATAGAAGAATGACTAAGAGCACAACTTAAGAAAGAGCAGGACATCATAAAAGAATGGACCAACTCCTGTAAAATATTTAAGGAGACAATAAAAAAATATAGCACTAGTCAAAATGAAGGACTAGGCTATAGTAATAAGGTCTAGAGAAAGCAGCCAATGATTGAGGAATTGCCAATCACTGGAACTAATGAAGCTAGCACAAGTAAAAGTAATTCAGTAACTACTGCCCTAACATTTAAAAAGATAAAATTTGTTAAGGCAAGAGCTACTAAGGAAAAATCTAAGGAGATTGTGCCAGAACAAAGAGTTAGTGAGCTAGAAAAGAAATTAAATGACTTCAGAGCCAAAAGCTCTAATCCAAAGCCCACTCACTCATTAGAGGTTAAGCTAAAAAATAACAGGAATGGTAAGGAGGGAATTAAAAAAATATACTAATTATACTCCTGTTATAAATGCACCTAGGAAACATTGCTGGAAGTGCGGAAATCCCAACCACATTGCTTATAAGTGAAAAACTGTCCCTAGGAACATGCATGCTAGAATCTTACCCTCTGATAAAAGGAAAGAGTTAACTGTTAAGAACCACTCAAATCATCAAAAGGTTAAAAACAATTATCTAAAATCTCCTCTAAAGTTAAGGTAAAAATCTGATGCACCTAAGGCTAAGAAGAAAGTTATTTCTTCTAAGTAGTGGGTGAAAAAGAGAGAGGATAAAATGAAAAAAAAAAACCTTTAACAACTGCTAAATTAAACTTTGAAAATGTCAATGGATCCAATAAAGTCTGGGTTCCTTAATTAACTTAGTTGTTTACTGTGTGCAGGTATGAAGAAAACAAATTTGGTTCTTGGATAGTGGTTGTTCAACACACATGACTGGAGACAAGACCCTGCTAACACAATATGAGGAGAAAGCTGGCCCAAGTACTTATTTTGGAGATGATAGCAAAGGATATACCTTGGGATATAGCAAAGTCCCCAATGGAAATGTCATCTTGGAAAATGTAGCACTAGTTGGTGGTCTTAAGCACAATTTTCTTAGCATCAGCCAACTGCGTGACAGAGGTTATAATGTTGCTTTTAAGGATGAACATTGATTGATAAGTAACAATAGAGATGGAAAAATAGCTCTATCTGGAGTTAGGAAAGGTAACTTCTACATAGCTGACTTTGGTTCTTCAAGTAAGTATTAGTCCACATACTTTTATAGTAAAGCATCAGTGGATGAGAGTTGACTATGTCATAAGAAGCCTTCTCACCTGAGTTTCAAGACAATAAACACTTTGGTGAAGAATGAATTAGTGATAGGACTTCCACAACTGGAATTCACTCAAGATGGCTTATGTGGAGCTTGTCAAAAAGGGAAGCAAAAGAAAACTTCCTCTAGAAGCAAGGAGATATCATCAATTGCAAGTGCAATACAACTAATTCATATGGATTTATTTGGACCTGCAAACATAAAGTATATCTCAAAAAAAAATGTATGCTCTGTTGATAGTTGATGATTTCACCACATATACATGGGTAAAATTTTAGCATACCAAAGATGAAGTAGCTCAGTTGGTGATTGATCACATCAAGAAAGTGAAAACTGAATCTAGGCTGACTATCAGAGTTCTAAGAACTGATAATGGAACAGAATTCAAGAACTACAAAGTGGAATGTTTCTGTGTGGACAAAGGAATATCTCACACATTTTTTGCTCCAAGAACCCCTCAACAGAATAGAGTAGTTGAGAGGAAAAACAGAACTCTTATTGAAGGTACTAGAACCATACTTGAAGAAGCCAAACTACCTACCTAGTTTTGGGTTGAAGCAATTTCAACTACATGCTTCACTCAAAATAGGACATTGATCAACAAAGATCACAACAAGACTCCTTATGAGCTTATTACAGGCAGGAAACCTAATGTCAAATTTCTTCATGTATTTGGTGGCAGATGCTTTGTGCTAAAAAGTCAAGGTGAGAACTTAGGAAAATTTGAACCCAAAGCTGATGAAACAATTTTCCTAGGTTACTCTCTAACATGCAAAGCATACAGGGTCTACAATCTTAGGCTGAACATTGTAATGAAATATATTCATGTTATATTTGATGATATGAATATAATAGAAATGCAAGATGAAGGAATGCATGGAGTTCTAAGGTTTGAAAATGAAGATGAATTAGAAAATGCTGAAATTTACTCACCAATGAGGATGAGCAGTCAGTGGAGAATGAATTAAGGGATCTCTCAAACTCCAACCTAGAAATATCCACTGATTCAGGGGGAGCACATAAAACTACTAGCATTGAACACCATAAAAGAAATTATAATCATGAAGCATCTTCTTCCAAAAGTTTACCTCCACAAATAAAATGGACAAGAGATCATCCTATAGAGCAAATTATAGGAGATCCAACTAAAGGTGTGTCAACAAGAAGTGCTACTCATAATGAATGCCTATACCTCAACTTTCTATCCAAGATTGAACCTAAAAAGGTTGAGGAGACATTACTAGATGCTGATTGGGTAATTGTTATGCAAGAGAAGCTCAATCAGCTTGACAGAAAAAAGTCTAGAGACTAGTACCAAAACCAAGGAATAAATCTATCATTGGTGCTAAATGGATCTTCAAAAACGAGCTGGATGGAGCTGGTACAGCGACAAGGAATAAGGCCAGACTGGTTGCACAAGGTTATTCACAAGAAGGGATTGACTATAACAAAACCTTTGTACCAATAGCAAGATTGGAAGCAATCAGGATATTCCTTGCCTATGTTGTTCATACAAATTTCAAAGTGTACCAAATGGATGTAAAGAGTGCATTTCTGAATAGAAAGATACAAGAAGAGGTGTATGTCTAGCAACCTTCTAGCTTTGAAGATCATTAATTTCCCAATCATGTCTATAGGTTAGACAAATTATTCTATGGACTTAAACAAGCACCAAGAGCATGGTATGATACTTTATCTCAGTTTTTAATTGAAAATAAATTCACTAGAGGTATCATAGATAAAACTTTATTTCATAGAAAATATGATGGTGATTTAATACTTGTTCAACTCTGTGTTGATGATATTATTTTGGTTCTACTAATGAGAGCTTATGCTCTAACTTTTCTAAACTTATGCAAAATAGATATGAGATGAACATGATGGGAGAATTAACTTTCTTTCGGGGTTTACAAGTTAAATAAACCACTAATATAATTTTCATTAGTCAAATAAAATATTTAAAAAACCTTTTAAAGAAATTTAGTTCACAAGATGTTATAACTGCTAAAACTTCCATGCCAACAACCACTAAACTTGACAAAGACTCAACTGGTAAAAATATTGATATTTCAAGTGATAGAGGCATAATAGGCTCTCTTTTATATCTCATTGCAAGTGGACCTGATGTAATGTTTTCAACTTGTTTATGTGCTAGATTTTAGTCAAATCCTAGAGAATCTCATTTGATTGTAGTAAAACGAATATTCAGATATCTCAAGGGTACTCCAAAGCTTGGCATTTGGTATCCTAGAGATTCTAGATTTGATCTAATAGGTTATTCAGATGCAGATTATGCAGGTTGCAAATTAGACAAGAAAAGCACAATAGGAAGTTGTCAATTTCTTAGAAGCAAACTAGTGTCATAGTTTAGCAAAAAAACAACATTTCGTGTCAACCTCAACAGTTGAGGCAGAATATATTGCTGTTGGGAGTTGCTGTGCTCAAATCTTATGGACAAAAAATCAACTAATGGACTATGGTATGGTGTATAATCAAATTCCTATTTATTGTGACAACACCAGTGCCATTTCCATTATAGAGAATCATGTGCAACAGTTTAAGACAAACCACATAGACATCAGATACCACTTCATTAGAGAACATGTGATGAATGATACAATGGAACTTCATTTTGTTCCAACTAAGAAACAACTTGCAGACATTTTCACCAAACCTTTGGATGAAGCCACCTTTAACAGGTTAGTAAGTGAGCTAGGTATGCTTAACTTTGGTGAATAAAATTCTTTGAAAATTTTGTGCAAGTCTAATATTTGCAACAGTAGTTAATTATTTTCTGATGACTTAGTTTTCAGAGACTAATTAACAACTGAATGAATTAGTTGAAATTATCTTTTGATAAAATTAATTGTTCATAAAGATAACAACACTATGAAGCATTAGTCAATAATTGTTCCTATTAAAGGATAATTATTAACTGACGATAATGCAATAGTGACTAATTATCCTACAACAGTTTAACTGTTAGTGGATAATTAACTCCTGATTATATATATAGTAGAGAAACTTTTATACTATGCAGGATTCCCTATGTTTATTATTCATCATCTATTTAAGGATCTTGTCATAGCTGATTCAGGTTTGTCTTAATTCTCTACTACTTTATTCATTATTTCTTTTAATTCTACTACAATGAAGGATGTTAATAATAATCAAACTCCTTCTACCCAAGTAGCAAAACCCTCTAAAAACAAGCCTATATAAAAAAGTCACCTCCTCTATCTCTTAAAAGATAAAGGTTGTAAAATGAAAACAACCAGAACCAACAATAGCTGAGGGGGAGAGTGAGCATTTAGAAGAAGTTATGAGGAAGAAATAAGGAACAATGAGAACCCTTGGAGACTGCTTAATATTCTCTCAAAAGGATATTAAGTTCTAAAAGGAAAAAAACACATCTCTAGGTACAACCTCTCAAAAGGATGTATCTATTGAAAATAGTCCACCTTCAAGGACACAGGTATTTGAGTCTACAATGATCACATCTATAAATATCTTTCAGAGGAAGAAGAAGTAACTGACTGTGATCGATGATCAACTTGTCACTAAATGCACACACACAGGGTCTCACAATGATGTTTCTCTTTTCTCTATTCAAGAGGAGCAACCAATATTCGAATTCTACCCTTATTATTTCTTATTCTCTCTTTGATATTTCTTTAGAAGTAATGGAAAATTTCTTAATTCTATTGGTTTTAGATTCTTTGATAGTTCAAACATCAAAGAAGCCAATTCTTGAAGCTGAAACAAATAGCAGCTCTCAACTAATTAGTGGATACTACACTTGTACTTTATCAAACATCCACTGATACAAAACATTTACTTTCTATATTTCCTACACCACTTATGGTCACCTAAGACAGAAAGATTTCATATTTCTAGAGAGATGAGAGAATTCAAAATGAGAGTTAGACCTTGTGTGTCTGGAAAAAGGTGAGGAAAAAGAAATTAAAGTAAAAATGTTTTTAGGAAAGTAAGTGTGAGAGGATGACTTGTAAAAGTCAAGCAAAAGGAGAGGGTGTGAGCAAGGATGAGATCCTTGAAGAAAAGAATAAAGAGAAATTGTTTCACACACCACCCTTGCAGCTCATGTATTCTCTGATCACCATTATGATCAAACATCAGAGGATACTGAGAGAAGAACTTATGAACGTTTAGTTGGATGCAAGCAACACAAGATTATTGGAAGATGCAGCAGCACACTTCATATCAGAATATTTGATCACACATAGATCAAGGGTAGTTATACTCACAAAATGTTTTTGAAGCATTGTTCAAAGAAAGTACAACATGAAGCTCCACTACTTCATAATCAATGGCCTTCAAAAAAAGCTCACACAATTTCTTCCTACTAGTCAACCTATACTGGTGATTTCTACCCTCCAATATTAAGATGTTGATGTCAAAAAGGGGGAGAATGATCAAGGCAGGGGGAGCAAAGAGTAATTCTAATAAAGACAGAGGAAGAATTGTTAAAAAATATTAACATAATGATGGTTGGGCATTAAGGAACTGAAACTACAAAACCATCATTGTTAAGTTCATGTACAATTATGATTTTACATGTTTTAATTCATTGATAATCATAAATAGGGGGAGATTGTTAGGAATTATAGCATTTGATGATGATGTATAAACACTTAGAATTGTTTGATTTGTAATTATACAAATACTTGCAATAGTGCACTATGAGAAACTACTATCAGAGACTGCAAGAGAGCATCAGAGACTACAAGGAATGCATTTGGAGAGTTCAACAAAAGACAAAGTTGGTAGAGCAAAGTTAGTCTATCGGAGATTAAATTTTTCCCTATCGAATACTAAGATTTAGCCTCTCGAAGACTAAGGGATTAGATTCTGAGAAACTAAGTTTTTGCCTATCGGAGACTAAAATTTAGCCTATCGAAAACTAAAAATTTTAGTCTATCAAAGACTAAGGTTTGTACTACCAGAGACTATTGCTGAAGCCATCAGAGACTAAGGAAAAGACTCTCTATTGCATTGAAGTAGCCTTGAGAAGATTTGACCATCGCCAAAATGATTTGGAAGCTGGTCCAATCAAAAATCAGGAAGCTCATAGAGATAAGTTATTCACTATATAAATAACATATCATGGGAACTCCAAAAGGAAATTATGGGAGCTGGGGTGCTGATACACCAAAGATGTTACATAACAGGTTAGCGTGCAAGGAAGGTCATGCGAAAAGAAGAAGTTATGTGATAGCGTTGCAATTACCAAAGAATATTAGAGATATTTTCGGAGGCAACTCACTGAAGAAGCTTGAAGAACAATGGAGCTATGTCTATAAATAGAGACATGGAGTAGCTGAGATAAAAGAACATGAAAGATACAACCAAAAAGTCACTGAGATACACGAAAACACAAGTATATATATTATCTCAGATTATATAATAGCTGTAATAAATTTACAGAGAGAATGTAGCAAATTTTCAAAAACTTGAGAGAATCTAGAATTTATATTATAGAGTGCAGCTGTTATTATCAACAGAGATTGTTTGAAGCTGGTCATTCACACCAGTGAGGTTTTGTAATCTATCATTGATCAATAAAATTTTAGAAACATTTGTGATATATTGTATTCATTCAATTCCTCAACTTCAATTCAATATATTCACTCAACTCACAAAGTTGAAAGAATTTTGTGGTTTGTATTCAACTCACAAATATTGCGAAAAATGTAGGATGTCCCAAAACGAAAAGTGTTACAACAGATATGAGTGGAGAGAGTACTTTTTTCAATTAATATATAACTAATTTATATGTTTGTGCATAGCACGAGTTTTTTATTATTTTTATTATGTGATATTAAGAAAATTATAATTTTTTAAATATTTTTTATGTAATATTTTTATATATGTATTTATATATTGTTTTCCCAGTTAGATGCCGACAACTTGTAGAGGGGGGGGGGGGGGG
>CM025787.1:16832036-16845104 GCA_014636745.2 Centella asiatica | reverse complement strand
TTCGATACTCCATTCCAGCAGTTAATTACAAATAACAATAATCGTATCTCTTTACAAAGAATAAATGAATTACAAAATGGCTACAAAACTTCAGTGTTACTAATTAACACTTTCTATACATTTGTACTCTAAGTATTCTAAAGACAATCATCATCAAATGTTCTAAAACCTAACATATATATATAATTATATTTTTTTAATTATTTAGACTAAACATGAAAATATAAATTATTTAAAGTCAAAATTGAATAATATTTAAACCCATTTAAAATCAAATGAATAATCAAATTAACAAAGTCAATAACCCCCAGTAGAGTTAACTCTGTCTTCATGCATGATTTGTCAATAATATATAGTTAATAAATAATAGATAATAGATTATCAGTTTTTTTTTTTGCAAATAAGATGATGTTTGAAGCACCAGAAGATAAAATAATGGCTATCTTTTTGATGTTTTGCCAAACTTCTAGAGAGTTTTTCAAAAAGCATAAAAGGCAAAATAACGGCTATATTTTTTAATTAAGCAAGGAACAACTGTAAAGGTACAAGTCACTATCAAGACAATACAACTCCAACAGATCTATTTCAAATTCTCAACAGATAGATTTTTGGAGTAGTATAAATAGAAGTCATAAATTTCATTTATGACAACTGAACAACCAAGAAATTGCTCTGACATTCTAAGAATTCAGCAAGACACAAATTCAAGCTTGAACAAGTGCTATCTAATATGCTCAACAAGGAGATTACTGCTAAGAGATAGCAAGCAAGATATTTAATCTGCTATTCGTCTGTGTGACTCAATCTAATCTAAGTGACCTATTGTATTTTTGGACTAAGTGTTATGCTGTATATTTTTCTGTGTGAACATTCTTAGTGAGTACCTTCTCAAGTAAAGAGAAGAAGAGTGGAGTAGGCTTAGACCGAACCACTATAAAAATTCTCTTCCTCACTTTATTTTGCTACTTATCTTTTACATTAATTATTTCCCTTATCCCTACTTTGCTCAGTCGCTGTTAAACTCATTTAGCAAAGACTTACTGACATTGATCCGTCAAGCCATTGGTTTAAAAAACTAAAGGGTTCTTTGTTTTAAATTTCGCTGCTAACTCTTTTCAAAATATAAGAAAATTTTTTATTAAGCAAGAATTATTTTAAACTACAAATTTTATAGGCAAGACTTAAATTTTGAACCCCCCCCCCCCCCCCCCTAGTATTTTTTCCTTTGGGACCTAACAAGTGATATTAGAGCCTAACACACTCTTTGTTAAGCCTTACAACTTGAAAGGATCCAAATTAAATGGCTTTAATAAATGATTTTGGTGGCAAACCCCCCATGCATCAGAGATAGATTTGCTAATTGGAAATTGAGAATACAAGTGTACATGGATGCTATTGATGAAGAATTATTTCAAGCAACAAAGGTTGGGCCTTATATACCAAAAAAGATAAACCCTACCGATCCCAACAAACTTATACCAAAGTTGAGAAAGGAATGGTCAGATAAAGAAAAGAAACTAGTAGGATTCAACAAGAAGGTAATGAACATTCTCTTCATGAAGAAATGTTTGAAAGTGTTTCTAACTACACCTCTGCTAAAGAAGTATGGGATGCCCTATTGGTTCTCAATAAAGGAACAATAGAACTCAGAGAAAATAAGCAATCCTTGCTTATACAGTAATATGAAATGTTCACTATGCAACAAGGAGATTCATTGTTATGTATGATTCATTGTCCTGCTCAACAATCTACGTGCTCTAGGGAAGACCTACGACACCAAGGACATCAATCTCAAGTTCATGAGATTTTTACCAAGACAGTGGGATCCTAAAACCACTACAATAAAGGAATTGAGGAACTTACATGCTATTGATCTTCAACAACTGTATGGAAACTTGCTCACCTATGAAATGGAACTAGCTCAAAGAGATGCCACATCTGAACCTAGAAGGAAAGACAGAGGAGCGGCCTTAAAGGCTGTTGAGCCTAAGTCGGTAGTAGACTCAAACTTAGAATCTGGAGACAGTGACGAAGACATGACTATGCTAGTAAGGAAGTTCAGAAGATTCTTGAGGAAAGACCGAGGAAACTTTAGAAGAATTGGAAGTAGTAACAAGAGAGATTCATCAAAAGACCTCTGCTACAACTATAAGAAACCAGGACACTATGTTGCTGATTGTTGAAGCACATCAAGAGAGGAGAAGAAATACCCTGCTAATGATAAGAGCAAGGGAAAAGGATACTACAAAAAATACCAGCAAAAGAACAACTCCTCTAAGAAAGACAAGGGACTCCTTGCAGAAAAATCTTGGAGCGATAGTGAGAGTGAATCAGAAGATTCAGGACCAGAAATCACCAACCTTTGCTTAATGGCTAAGGAATTAGAAGCCAGTAAGGAAGTAGATCTTACTGAGGTATTTGATTTCGACTCTACTGATATTACTGAAGCTGAGTTGCGTTCCTTGCTTAAGGAAGTTGCATCTGAGTGGCATCGTTACAGAAGATTGTTGAGAACTGCTTGAGCAGAGTTTGATCAACTAAGGAGCAAGAACTCTGAAATCCTGCTTACACTTGAAAAAGTGCGAGCTGAGAATTTGGAGTTAGTTCCTGCTAATGATGAAAGGAGTCTGCTTAGACAACATCTCAGAAACTCTCAACAAAGAGAGTCTAAGTTAACCTCCCAAGTTGAGGAATTAACTGCTACAATCTCCACATGGAACAAATCATCCTCTAAAGTTTGTGTTTTGTTGAAAAGCCAAAGAAGCTTGCTAGATCGAGGAGGAATTGGATCCGGAACTTGCGAAGTTCCTGCTGAAGAAAGTCGAGAAAGTGAAGCTAAATCTATCAACAAAACAATCTTCATTCATTCAACAGAGTGTAAACCTCCTGCTAAAACCAAGGGTAATAGAAATGATACCTTGCTAAATCACAAATTCCCTGCTGATTGTAACTTTAAGCAGGAACATGGTACTAAATAGACCATAGGTGGAAAGTCTAGCAAGAACCATGTTCTCCCTGGTCATCATTACAACAAAGCCAGGAATTTGGAATTTAGCAAAGGTTGGGTTAGGAGTAAACACTAGAAACCACCTCAACCAAAAAGAAGAGGTAAGCAACACACACAACATAATATGATGCATTTGAGATGTTATTGTTGCCATTAGATTGGTCACATTGCTTCTCTTTGGCTTACGAATCCCTACTATACTGTTGGGTCTCAAAGACCAAAAACGAGTCAAGTATGGGTCCTCAAGGGTACTAACCTAGCCGAACCCAAGTCTTGTTGGGTACCAAAGTGACTCTGCTTATGTATTGTAGGTTGTGAGCAAGAAAAAAATTTGGTACTTGGACAGTGGTTGTTCAAGACACATAACATGAGACAAAGCTTTGCTCACCAATTTTAAGGAGAAAGATAGATCTCAAGTAATTTTTGGAGATAATAGTTATGGAAAAACAAAGGGATATGGTTCAGGAGGAAATGGAATAGTTTGCTTCAACAAGGTTGCTTTTGTGGAAGGTCTCATGCACAACTTGCTTAGCATAACACAGTTGTGTGACAAAGGGCATAAGGTCACCTTCTTAGACAATCAATGTCAAGTTAGAGATCTTCAAACAAATTCTCTGAAGCTTTCTGGCTCAAGAAATGGTAATGTTTATGTAATAGATTTGGCTAAGCTAAGTCCTGTTGAAACAACTTGCTTTCTTACTCAAGCTTCAGCAGATGCTAGTTGGTTATAAACGATTTCAAAACTCACTGCTAAAGAACTAGTAAAGGGTTTGCCTAAATTTTCCTTTGAAGAAGAAAAACCATGTAGAACTTGCTAATTTGGTAAGCAAACAAAACAATCTTTCTTAAGCAAACCTGAAAAATCAAACTCTATGCCTCTCCAACTATTACATCTTGATTTGTTTGGCCCTATATCAACTAGTCTTAGTGGAATAAAATATGGATTCACTATTGTGGATGATTTGACAAGATATACATAGGCATTATTTCTTACTCACAAGAATGATGCACTAGCAGAGTTTGAGAAGTTCTGCAGACAAGTGCAAAATAAGAAAGAACTCAGAATCAAGTTAGTAAAGAGTGACCACATAAAAGAATTTGACTTTGGAGGCTTTTTTGAATTTTGTGATAAGCAAGGAATATCTCACAACTTCTCAGCATCAAGAACTCCACAACAAAATGGAATGGTTGAAAGGAATAATAGAACTTTGAAAGAAGCATGAAGAACATTGTTTGTTGATGCTAGACTCCCTGAGTATTTTTGGGCAGAAGCAGTAAATACTGTTTGCTATATGCAAAATCATTCTCTTATACATCCAACTCTAAACAAGACTCCATACGAGCTATGGAAAGGAATAAAGCCCAACATCAGCTATTTTCATATCTTTGGATGTCTCTGCTATTCCACAACAATGGTAAGGAGTACTTAACTAAATTTCAAATAAAATCCGATGAAGGTATTTTCTTAGGGTATTCCATTCATTGCATGGCTTTTCGTATTTTCAATAAAATAATTCTAACAGTTGAAGAATCTATCTATGTAGTATTTGATGAATCTAACCATGAGGAACCAAGTGGTTCACTCCCTCTTATAGCTGAGTAGGAACATGATGAAAGTCAACAGACTGTAGAAACAAAGGAAGATCTTGCTGAGGAACCTTTAGAAGACAATATTCCAAAGGAAAGCACCCCTACTGATGTAAAAGATGATGAACTTAACTTGCAGGAACTAAAGCAACAAGACATTCGAATGGATCTACAAAGGAGAATGAAGTGGACCAAGTCTCACTCAGAAGATTTGATAATTGGCAATCCCACATGTTCAGTATAGACTAGAAGATCTGCTCAAAATGAAAATAGTTTTTTAAGTTTCCTATCTCAAATGGAACCAAAGAAAATTGAGGATGCTCTTACTGATGCTGATTGGATCCTTGCTATGCAAGAAGAACTAAACCAATTCAGCAGGAACAAAGTTTGGAATCTAATTCCCAGGCCAAGAAATCATACAATAATAGGCACAAAGTGGGTATTTCGAAACAAGATGGATGAAGATGGAATCATCACAAGGAACAAAGCAAGATTTGTGGCTAACGGCTACTCACAGAAGGAAGGGAGTGATTATGATGAAACCTTTGCTCCAGTAGCAAGGCTCGAAGCCATAAGAATTTTTCTTGCCCGTGCTGCTTATAAAGACTTCAAGGTGTTTCAACTGAATGTCAAAAGTGCCTTTCTGAATGGGAAACTTTAGGAGTAAGTATACGTCGAGCAAGCCCCAGGCCTTGTTAATCATTCCCATTCTAACCATGTATATAGGCTTGAAAAAGCTTTATATGGTCTTAAACAAGCACCACGGGCATAATATGACACTCTATCTTCCTTTTTAGTTAATGAAGGATTCAGTAGAGGTAAAGTTGACACTACTTTATTCATTAAGAAGCATAAAGATAAAACACTGCTCATACAAATTTATGTAGACAATATAATATTTGGTTGTACTGACGAAAAAATTTGTATAAGATTTGCTAAGCATATGCAGAACAAATTTGAGATGATCATGATGAGAGAGTTAAATTTTTTTCTTGGACTTCAAATTAAGCAAAACAGTGATGGAATTTTCATAAATCAATCCATGTATACCAAAGACCTACTTAAGAAGTTCGAATTGGAGACAACAAGTCCTATGAAAACTCTCATGTCATCAACAACAAAGTTGGATAAAGATGAGCAAGGTAAATCCGTAGATATAACAAGCTGTTGAGGTATGATCGGATCGTTGCTTTACTTAACTGCAAGCAGACCTGACATTATGTTTGATACATGTATTTGTGCACGTTTTCAATCTAACCCCACAGAATCACATTTAGCTTCTGTTAAGAGAATTTTCAGATATCTCAAAGGAACTCCTAACTTAGGAATATGGTATCCAAAAGATTCTAACTTTGACCTTGCTGGATATTCGGATGTTGACTTTGCTGGGTGTAAAATTGATTGAAAAAGCACAAGTGGTACAAGCCAATTTCTAAGAGAAAAACTTGTCTCATGGTTTAGCAAGAAGCAAAATTTTGTATCAACATCCACTACTGAAACTGAGTACATATCATCAGGAAGTTGTGTTGCACAAATTCTATGGATGAAAAATCAACTTGCTGACTATGGGTTTGATTTCAAGTCTATTCCTATATTTTGTGATACTACTAGTGCTGTAGTCATTGCTTATAATCCTATTTTACACTCTAGGACTAAACATATAGATATAAGGCATCATTTCATTAGAGATCATGTATAGCAAGGCACTATAGAGATAAATTATATTTCTACTGAAAATCAATTAGTAGATCTTTTTACAAAACCCTTGGATGAAAATCGTTTTAACAAACTAATAAGTGAATTAGGCATGCTAAATTTAGAGTAAGAGTCTATTGTACTAACATTTTCTCTTAAGCACGGACTTATGTCCTTAGCAATAAAATAAACTCTCTGCTCAGGTGAAGAAAAAGATCGTGCTGATAACTAAGCAGCCCTATTCAATGTTGTTGTGTCAATTCATTTCATCCTGCTAAAAACCTCAAAAATTCTGTTGATAAAGGTTACCTGCTGATATTGAGCAACATTCATCAATGCTATTGTCTCAATGTACATCGACCTTGCTGCAAATTTCACGAAAAGGGGATGCTCCTCGACAAACGTGCTGGTTCAAAAACTAACTCCAAGACCTCGATTATCCCATAGGCAACTGATTACAAATTCACAGTCTACTCATTTTCAGCTCTCAGTGGCAACTACAAGACCAGCAAGGACACATATATTCTTGTTGTTTATAAGCAGGATATATTTTATTTGTTGTATTTCATCAATCCTTATCAGTAGCAAAGACTTGCAATCACATCTTGCTAACATCTCAATGACTTGTCATTTTTGATAGTCATTTCCACTTTTACTGCCATAAAAATAGCCCATCATTACTTTAGCCGTTTATTCTCTCTCTGCATTTAATGTCACTCTGCCCCATTATCTATTTACGGCTGCTGTCTTTTCGGTAATTAATTCTCACCACTACCCACATATTTCTCTCCCATTAACTCCTTCACTACTCATATCAGTAACTGCTCTAAACCTCTTCAACTTCTTTTCACCCCCTATAAAAACTCTTTCACCCCTCTTTTTTTTTTTACCTTCAATCACTCTCAATTCTCTCTAAAACAAAATTTTCTCTCTCTAAAACTTCTACCTAAATCATTGCCATTGAGTCCTAAAACCACCACCTTCTCCAACAACATTCAGTAGGATGGAAAGCTGGCTTGATAAGATTGAGTCCGAGTCAACTATCGATTTAGACTCTTTTGCTGATGATTAACAAGATGCTGCTACACTTGATATAATAAGGATGATGAAGAATAGTGGCATCAGATATGTTATCTCTGTTGACTGCCCCATCTTTGAAGAAATTATAAGGGAATTTTGTCATGTTGTCCAAGTGAGACACAATACCATCAATGGGTGTGTCAATGGACAACAAGTATCCATCACATCAGCAAGCATCAATGACACGCTCTAGATGACAGGTCAGGGCCTGCAGCCCCTATCTACCTTAGTCCCTACTGTACTAGCAGACCTTAGGTATGTCAGAAATCACAGCACCGAGAAGAGGAAGGTTTTCTCAAAGAAATGGGACTTCCTTATGGATATCTTCCATAAGACCTTGCTGTGCAAATTCACTTCACAAGATGAGGCATCAGCAAGGGTCATCTCCCTTATATCCCTACTGAAGTCTGAGCAAAAAATCAACTGGGCCCAGATTTTCTTCGATTTACTCAAAGAATTCTTCTCCAGCAAGAAGAAAACAAAAATCAGACATGGGCGAACATTGTCCCTGCTACTCAAGGGAATTCTTGGAGATCACTTCCCAGTAAGGAATAGATCAAAGAAGCTGCCCAAAAGCAAAATCATCAACTCCTCCATCTTGAAAAATTATGAACGCAACCCTGTTGCACTAGCAAAGGCTGCTGCAGAAAGAAGAACAAAGAAAGCACTAGAGTATGCTAAAGTTCCTACTGAAGAACAACATGATGTGCAACGTCCTGCTGTAGGACAAACTGTTGTTGGTATAACCAAACCCAGCAGGAAGAGATGTGCTGCTGCTCAAATTTAGCAGCCTAAAAAGAAAACTAAGGTAGTTGTTGCTGACCCCGATTTTGATCCAGCCACCCTCGACTCTGAGGAAAGAGAAATGTATGATTTTTTCATGGAATTATACGATGAAGATGCTGCTGCCCAGGCCATTGCTCAGGGAGGATCGGATGTTGAGCCTCCTACTAATGATGAGCAAGAATAAGACCAATAGGATATTCCCTTTGGTGTCCCCATCACTACCATTTCAGCAAATGTTGAACTTTTCAGGGAAATTGACAACTCACCGGTAGTTGCTGCTGTCACTTAGAAGAGTTCATCTGATGAACTTTTTAATGAAATTGATGTTGTCACCGAGGAGATCACTGCTGTTGACCAACCGACTCCCACTGCTGAACTTTTATCATCAAATAATGATGCTGCCTCTACTGAATTGGTCAGCATCATTGAGGTTCTAGAGCTTGCTGACACACCTGACAGTGTCACAGGTCTAGCAACAAAGGATGATGATACTGCTGTGGAAATTACTGGAGAACAACAACACACTAACTTATGTCTTTCTGATCTGATCAAACCTGAGCCGATCGTGGAGGAATTTGAAATTGATCAGTCAGCAGAGACTCCACCTACCATCAAACCTCTTGCTGCTTGAAGATTGGTTCTGCTTCCATTTGCTATTTCAGAAGGTGTGCAGCCCATGAAAAGAAAACACATTTTGTGAAGGGAAAAGGCAAAGCAAAGAAGACAGAGTCAAGCAACAGTGACTCTGAAAATAGCTCTGATGAGATTCCTACTAAAAGGCGAATGAAGCAAAAATCTAAAGAACTCATCAAAGCCCTGCTGATACAAGATGCAGAACAAATAGACTTGAATCTCAAGGCTTATCTTACTAAACAATTTGTTAAAGGACCTAGCGATCTTTCTTCACCACCAGTACCTACTGAAGAGGAGCCTATTGCTGAGGGGGAGCCTACTGAAGAGGAAGAGATCACCATTCCACCTGTTGATGGGGATGCTATTGAGGGGGAGCAGGCCATTCCTATTGAATCGCCTGAAGAGCGAATGACCAAAGTTGTTGTTGTTGTTGTCAGGATGGTCAAAAGAGATCTCATCGAGGACAACAACTATGAACTTCAAAATGACTACTGCCTCCTTGAGCACCACCTAGATTTTATAGTGAGGCATTTTAGATGCACCCTGCTGAAACGCCTCAAAGAATTGTGTTTTTATGCACCCGTCAGACACACCTCCTACTACATCAGGGCAGAAAAAGAAATTGTACTTTATGAGCATTTCCTATAATAGTTGGCCAATCAAAGAGCCAAGGACATTCATGCTGACAATATGCGTAGCATATATGGGATTTTGGCAAACCAAAGAAAATAACTCCAGGAATAAATCATTCCCTCTGAAACCTTAGCAAGGAGTAGACGTTTATGTCTTGGACTAAATGATGATTTCTTCTTATACATGCTCCCTTATGACTTCTTACTCTTCCTGCCTATGCTCCATACCTACTGGTGTGGAATGGGGATGCGCACCATTTCAGATTCCTTCACAAGGGACCTGAATTTCCTTGCACTCATTGAAAAACCATGGAGAGCTGCTTAGAACATGATCACATCAACTCCTTACTATGATCGAACAGCAGCCAGCTTTTCCATAAGGTTTCATATTAACATACACCAACACAAGTTTCCTGCAATCCCTACTGCCAATCTCCTTGCTGCTGAACACTATATTCATCCCGTTGATCCCTCCACCGAAGATTTTTCACGTGCATGCCATCAAGTCTATATTTGCTCCAAATCTTCTGTTCTAATCAGCTCACTCACACTCCAAGTCAACAAGGAAAAGGCTTGCGGAACTTGACTCCAAAAGTGATAAGGTCTTCGCAAGTCTTAACTCACAACCTGCTGAGTCTGCCCAGAGTTCCAAGGCTCCTCATGCTGCCTCTCAGCTTGAAGACCGGATTAACAAAATGGAGCATAAGCAGGATCAGATCTTACCCACCCTCAATAAGCTAATTGACTTTCTCCCTCTAATGGCTGATGATATCAAAAAGGGGGAGAGAGATCAAGATGCGGCAACACAAAAACAAGATCAAGCCTTAAATCCTGCTTACTGCTGCCAAAAGGAGGGTTCCCAAACATATTCCTGACTCTGATGTACAAATTCTTAATCCTTCTCCATATATGAGACTTCAAAAGGCACTTGAGGAAGTATATGTGATGACACAAAAGTCAGGGCCTGCTGAAAGTCTCAAACAGTTTACAAGTTTCAAGGATTCTGAATCCAAGATCAAGCAGTATGAGTTGGAAATGAAAAGGCTCAAAGATCAGCAAAATAAAAGGGAATACAACCGGAAGAAAGAAAGGATGGAGAGGAGAAAGCAAGAGAAGAAAGCTATGAAATTAGAGAGGGAGGAGGCTGAAGAAAGGAGAAGGCTAGAGCTGCTAAAATTTGGAGAAGAAGAACAGCAAGGATCTGCAGAAAGTGAAGATTAGCAAGATTAGTATTGTTAATTTCTTAATTGTTTCATTTTTTTTCATTTACATTTACTTTTGTACCTCAATCTTTTTAATTAATGAAATAAAATATTTTGTTGCTTGCTGAGGTGATCAAAATAACTCGTTTTGACATCATCAATTAGGGGGAGATTGTTGATGCACCCCTGCTTATATTACTCTTGCTTAAAGAATTATATTTAACTGATATAAGAATTGATGATGTAATATAGACCTTGCTTATATGATGTAAAAGGACTTAGAAAAATATCCAACTTGTTAAGTGGATATATTTTGCTAGTTATGCAAGGATTTTGATCACAAATGAAGACTCTGCTCATCAAATAGGAAAGATGCTGAAGATGTGAAGAAAATTTCAAGGACAGTCCTGCTTATAATGGAAATAAGTAAGGACTGATATAGCAAGATCCCTTACCTTCATCCAAGCAAGATTGCAAAAAAATACCCTACCTTTTGTCCTGCTTAGTCAAACTTCTAGAGAGTTTTTCAAAAAATGCTAGAAGACAAAATAACGGCTATCTTTTTTTAACTAAGCAAGGAACAGCTACAAAGGTACAAGTCACTATCAAGACAGTACAACGCCAACAGATCTATTTCAAATTCTCAATGGATAGATTTTTGTAGTATAAATAGAAGTCATAAATTTCATTTATGACAACTGAACAACCAAGAAATTGCTCTAACAATCTAACATTCTAAGAATTCAGCAAGACACAAATTCAAGCTTGAACAAGTGTTATCTAATATGCTCAACAAGGAGCTTACTGCTAAGAGATAGCAAGCAAGATATTTCATCTGCTATTAGTCTGTGTTACTCAATCTGGACTAAGTGACCTATTGTAGTTTTGTACTAAGTGTTATGCTGTATTTTATTCTGTGTGAACATTCTTAGTAAGTGTCTTCTCAAGTAAAGAGAAGAAAAGTGGAGTAGGCTTAAACCGAACCACTATAAAAATTCTCTTGCTCACTTACTTTGCTGCTTATCTTTTACATTGCTTATTTCCTTTATCCTTATGTTGTTCAGTCTCTGTAAACTCATTTAGCAAAGACATACTGACATTGTTGCCTCAAGCCATTAGTTTAAAAAACTAAAAGGTTCTTTGTTATAAATTATGTTGCTAACTCTTTTCAATCTATAAGAAAACTTTTTATTAAGCAAGAAGTGTATTAAACTGCAAATTTTACTAGCAAGACTTAAATTTTGAAGAACACTATTCCCCCCCCCCCCCCCCCCCAACTAGTATTTTTCCTTTTGGGACCTATCAAATTATAATAAGTGATTAAATTTATATATTATTAAATTGTTGTGTGGTTAGTCTTCATTTATTTACTTATTTATTTTTTTTATCCACTTATAATCAATTTATCAAATACTTACAAGTTAGAGGGTGTTTGACTATGATAGTAAGTAGTTAAATTTGCTTGTAATCATTTGTTTTTAAATAATTACGTGGTTATGTTGCATTTGGTCTAATAGAACGACATGAGAGTTGAACGAATTTTATATTACTTTTAGGTTTGTTTACGTGTAAAATCTATTAGGTCCTAAAGGAAAAATACTAAAAGAAGGGTTGAATAGTGTTTTTCAAAATTTAAAAACTGGTTTATAAAATTAGCAGATTATAAAACTTTTTGTTTATAAAATATCTTACTTATATTTTGAAACGAGTTAGCAGTGGAATTTTAGCAAATTTTTCCTCGTAAAAACAAAATAGCTTAAAGTGACAATATTGGTAAAGTCTTTGCTATTAGAGTTTGCAAAGAGTAAGCAAAGTAAGGGTAAAGAATAAGCAGAGTAAATAATGAGAAGTTATGAAAGGAGAGCAAGAAGATTTTTATAATGGTTTGGCCTAACCTACTTCACTCTCCTTCTCTTTTACATCAGAAGAAATCCATTAAGAAACACTATGAGGACCCAGAATTTTAACTAGGAATAAAATGTAAATAGGATTAATTTCTATGATGTTTGAATATTTAATGCATGAGTTTTTATGTCAATGTGATGTCCAAATAAATCGATTATTTTAAGCTGGTTTATAAGTAACCCACCAAAAGTAAAATGAATATATTAAACCCAAACTTTAAAAGATTATTTTAATAAAGTGTGAACAAAAAAGAAATGGAAACTTGGTGTAGAGACCCAACTCGAATAACAAATAAACAACAATTACATTTCAAATACCATATTCAACAAGTCATTAAATTCAACATCAAACAATCTGAAATATTAGACACTTCTAAACAACATAAACACAACCTATTATACAAAACATATCTTATACATTACAAGCCAAAATCCTAATCAGCCTCGAAAAATACATTCTAAGAAAAACTATATGCACAAATGGACTGGAGAGATAGAGTGTGATCACGGCTTCCCGACCTCTGTCGCGTCGAAGTATGCAC
>CM025787.1:16772639-16814884 GCA_014636745.2 Centella asiatica | reverse complement strand
TTAAGATGACGTCATCAGTCCCTGATGAGATATTTGTCCCCGATGACGTCATCCTTAGTCTCCGATGAGTAAAGATGACGTCAGCAGTCTCTGATGAGTTAAATAGTCTCTGACGAGTGAAATTTTTTCCCCGATAAGGCAACCTCATGCCCTGATAACCATTTTCTACATGAATAGCCATCTATTAAGTTTGAATTTGTCATGATGTACCCACAATGATGTTATGCAGAAACCTTTCTCAACCAATATAGTAATTTAGCTAAGGACCAAGGCAAGTATATATTCATTCCACTTTCTTTTTTACTGATTACGTAAAATCATTAATTCGATTTACGTAAATGAATAATGATGATGCCCATGCATGATGATGAATTCTTTTATGATTAAGTAACGTACGATCATTAAATCCGATGTACGTGAAAAGATGTTGATAATTGAAATATGTGTTATTGGGTGGTTGCTAGCTGTCTAAATTTCCTAGCACACCAAATGATGATAAAGATGATGTTTGGGTGTTGCAAGTCATGAACTTGTATGCACACCCAAGTAACTTCTGTATGGATATATATATATATATAATTTCGCCTGTGATGATCACTGTCTTTTAATTGTTGAGCACACCAATATGTGTTGTTGGCAATCACTGCTTTTAAATGATTAGCACGTCAAGGCTATTCAAAATCAAGAAAATGTTTACAGGAAGATATATCCATATGGAAAGTTAAGGGGCTGTTGAATACTTTCGCCTGGTATTCTGGCCAATAATGATAAAGAATGATAGACCGAGGCAAGGCATCGGTAATGTGATTCTTTCCGCAGACCATATGCTTTCTGCGAAGGACTACGTATGTCAAATGATGAATCAAATGACCAGGCTGACCAGCTGGGATGAAATTTGATTATGAAGTCAGATAATGATCAGTCTGGTCAGGTGATACATTATCTGATGAAGAGAGGGCGAATCAAGGTTTTTTTTGTTAAAGAGGGATAATCCATTGATATCACCCAGGAACCCTAAATGGCACATGTTGATTGATTATTCAGGAGGTGTTAGCATTGCTTCGCCCAACCTCAATGAATACTAAAGCTTTTGAATTATATTTTCTTCCAGCCTATGAATATATATTTGCTGAGCGTAAACGCTCATATGGAATGCTATGAATGTTTTCAGGTTATGTTGTGAAGGCTGAGTCCCCTGAGAAAGGGAAGGAGAGAATGGCTTGAGGATGTTATAGGTGTAAGGCCATATGAGCCATCTAGAGTTTTGTTTCCGCTGCAGCCTGTTTATTTTCAAGCTTTGAGGTTTTGTAAGATGATGTGGACCTTAAGATTTTGTAATAATGTATTTGGGAATATAATTCCCACAGGTTATGTTGTTAAGGCTTGGCTGTGTTTTTTGTTGTTTTGCTGTTGTGATGCTGTGTTGTAAGTTTTCTGGTGCAGCCCGGAGTTCCAGCCTGGGGATCTCGGGGACTGTCACCCAAATCGCTGACAGTGTCCGGGGCCCGGCTCGGGGGATTTCCAGGGGTGCCACATCATTCCTCTAGGTCAGGTGAAGAACACATCAACACCTTTCCTTTCCTCTTGCCAACCATATGGCATAACCCATTTAAGGGACATAACATTCTCATTTACTGCACAGATATAATATTGAAAAATAGCTGATAGAGCAAAGCTTCTTTATATCTATGCACTTTCATTCATATCATGTTAACGGAAATTAAGGCATAGCATGCTCATTCTTAAAAACAATTAGAACATGTAATCAAGTCTTGCACACATATCGAATCAAATGATACTGCGTTAAATTGAAATAAGCATCAGATTGAATGTATATACTTGCATCAACTTGCAATAAACATAAGATTGTGAATATACTTGCCTCGGTCCTTTGCACTCAATCAAATTTAATTTACTCGTGAGTGGAAAATTCTGTAAGAATATACATATCACAAGATGAATTTAATATCTTGGTTAAAGTATGAGAAAAAATGCACATGTGATGTCCTTAACTTTTAACGTCTCAATTTGATATAAAAGCTGTTGAGGTTAAGAAATCAATTAAAACATCTTAAAATAATTTAAGAAAATAATATTTTATAGTTTCAAAAACAAACTGTGCATCAGGGAATTACTTCACTTTAACTCATTGAAGACTACGAATGACGTCATCAGAGACTAAACTTAACTTGTCGGAGACTACAGCTGACGTCATCAGAGACTAAACTTAGCCTGTCGGAGACTAAGGCTGACGTCATCAGAGACTAAACAACTCCTCAGGGACTGATGACGTCATCTTAACTCATTGGGGACTAATGATGACATCATCAGAGACTAACTTCTCATAAGAGACTAATGACATCATCTTAACTCATCGGGGACTAATGATGACGTCATCAGAGACTAACAACATCTCATCAGAGACTAAAATTATCTCGTCAGAGACTAAAATTTCTTTCATCGGAAACTAACTCATCTCATCAGAGACTAACTCATCTCATCAGAGACTAACTTAGAGTCTCTCAGGGACTATTTTACAAGGTCAGAGACTAACTCAAACCCGTCGGAGACTAGGTTAAGGCCTGTCTCAGATACAGGGTCGTCTTCCTCACTCCTCCATGGGTGGTGCTCTCAACCATAACCATACTAAGGTCAACTCTCATCATCTCATCAGTGATACACAACATTTCCTATTGTCTGCATGCCATCCTAGACACAGTTTAGGATTCAAACTCAGGTTGAAGAATACTCAAGCATGGGGTTGCAACTACTGACAAAAGAATGTTTTGGTAGTTAAAGGTTTGTCTACCTGGTGGTTGTCAACATTTTTACACTCATCTTGGGTAGTTTTTGAAATAAATGACATTAACTTTGGGCGTTAAAACATGCATCAAGTCATACTTTTGGAAATAAATGAACAAGATATTAAACGTGGTATGTATGACCAAACAAAAGTGTAAGAAATAGAGCAGGACTTTAATGAAATGCTCTTACCTCCTGGGTGGCAAGAAAGAGTTAAAGGCTCTAGTTGTTCTTCCCAAAAGACAGTTGTTTAGAGAGTAAGTTTGGATTTGGTGGTACACCGTATAGAAGTTTATGTAAGTGGGGCAAGGGTTGTACCAACGTGATATATATATATATATGTCACCTGTTTTGCAACAAAGGCCATCGAATTTATTTGATATAAGTCGTTGGCTATGAAAAGAAAAGAAGTGACTGATGAGAAAAAGGTTGGTTGCAACGGCTGCTAGTACCCATCGGTCATTTATCATAGCCCACTCTATGGTACTGATGGAGGTGATGCACATTAAATGCTACTGTCTCCTCGCAGTAGGTTTTAAAATAAAATGGGTACTGTAGCTAATCTTGTTCACACTTGGTGAGCCCTTTCCTGCGTGAACACACCCTCTCACAAGACAATTCTTGAATGCAATACCCTTTTAAATACTTGAGCTTTAAAATACATTTAAAATCTTTTGGACATCACATTGCCATTGAATTTTTATAAGAAAATATAATTTCATTATTTATAACCAATAAGGAAATAAACCTTCATGCAGAAAATAAAAATAAATCTCATAATCAAAATTTCATTGAGATTTTTGGGTTCTCACACAATGATTATTACAAACTTTTTTTTTTGAAAGATTCTAGCAGCAGATAACTTTCTCTTAAAAACAAAATCAAACTGAAAATCATATTTACGAGCCCATAACAACTAGTCCTACTGGAACTGATGCATCCTTTCCTTACCTTTGGAACTTTCTCCCTTCTCCTTTTTAGCTGAAAGAGAATCAAGCAAGTATGAGCGATAAAAGCTCAGCAAGTAATATGTTATAGAAAAGTTGAAAAAAATAGGGATTTGCAGCTAGTTTTGAAATACGGTTATCAAAATAATGTGTGTAGGGATAGTATTAAGAATTTACATTGTTGGATTCCCATTGCATAAGGGGAAAATCCATGTTCTCAAATAAAGGAAGAATTTTGCAATACAAAGCTTCTGAACGAAGAAAAAAAAATAGAATCCACATAAGCTCTCTTAATGTTTTTCAGTACTATGACTTACTTGATCGCCTTAACTTTGTTCAGCACTAGGGCCTACTAAGAGTATCTCTTACCATTTGACAATAGCAGACCAGGGCTATCTCAAAGTGGTATGCTATGTAATTACGTAAGACATTTAGTAGATTTAATTACATCTACAATCTTTAGGGCCCGGCAGAATAGAGTAACCCATTCTCACATCTGGGTTGGTTCCCTTCTCTTGCTTATAAAGAGGATGAATCTTGATGCCTCAGTGAGGATAACAATGTATTCACATAGCTAACCTTGTAATTTCAATGAGGGTCACAAGGTGTTCACACAGCTAACCTTGTAAAAAACATTAGATAAGTTAAACTAAATTGAATAGTTCAATATATCATGTGTTGACATAGAACAGATAAGATGCTTGTAAACTGGATACAAGTAGTCAAGCATTTAACAATAAGTTTTAGCTAAAGTTAAAATGAATAACAATTATTCTTAATTAGTACGTATACAAAGCAACTATGTATACGTAAGGAAAAGTTTGAGTATTTGCATAACAAGTCTTAACGCTAATTGAGTTAATGGATCAAACGTTTAATAAACACTATACCACATGTATGCCTATATAAACAGCTCTGTTATATGTTGAAGAATAGTAAATATGTCATTTATAGAATCACGTATAACAAAACAACTAAGTTATACGTTGAAAGAATAACAATTATATTACTTGTCTTGATCAGGGTGACAACGTATGATAGGTTTAAGTGTTCCTGTGAAATCTATTTTATGATTCATAGATGATTAAAAGTTAGAACTACAATTATGTTTAGGTAACAAGGTTCTTGCTATAATATTTAAATCATGTTGAGTCTACATCTGTATAAATGTGAAATGGTTTCACTAGTTACTCTGCGTCAAGGTTTAACTTACGACCATCAGGGGATAGCTCTAGGCCATCACAGGGTAGCCATCAGGGGATGATTTACTCATTAGTGGATGACAACCCGTTAGGGAATAAATTTCTCGTCAGGGAATGATTTACTCATCATTGGATAACTACCCGTCAGGGATAAATTGTCTGTTAGGAAATAACTTTTGGTCATCAGGGATGACTCTCGACCATCATGGGATGACTCTCTACCATCAGGGGATGACTCTCTGCCATCATGGGATGACTCTTGGTCATCAGGGGATGACTCTTGGCCATCAAGGGATGACCCTTGGCCATTGCCAAACTTTTCGGTAATCCATTTGATTACCACCAAACTCACTTGGCTGTCCCCAAACTCATCGGGGGATAAGTTTTTCAGCACCAAACTCATTGGGGGTTAAGTTGTTCAACGCCAAACTCATCAAGGGATAAGTTGTTCATCGGAGACTAATATTTTTATCTCTCGGAGACTAACAACTTTGCCCATCGGTGGATATTTATCCTTCAATAACTTGCAGTCGAGTCTTTGTGTATCTGTTCCATAATGAAAAAATATTCACTTTATCATTTCTAAACAGTTGTTTATCAAAGGATGAATTATCAAGAAGAGCCCTAGCTTAAGGTACATAGAAGCCTTTTGACAACAAAATTTTCAGAAATAAAGAATGGTAGAGTTTAGATATATGTAGAGAGTTCTTTCTTGATTACTTCAAGAGAATAGAGATTGCCCATGTGGTTTATCTCTATGAGAAATCATAGGGAAAGAAATATGTTTTAATTAACTAAGGTTTCATGCATATTCTTCTTCAAGTTAAATAACTACATAGTTAAAATAAATAACTTAATAAAAGCTTTCAAAATTTACTTTACAAGCTTTTACTTCTGCAATATATGCTGTAGAGATATTATTTTGAGTTTGAGGGTGTTTAAAGAGGAGTAATAAAACAAGAGTCCTTTTTATATAGGAGAGTCAGGAGAAATCAAAATATCTAATATGAGATATTTCTCATTTTAGATTAGCATCGAACGTGAAATTAACTAAACCACTAAAATATGATAACAGTTGCATGATCATTACATTTACATGTAAGTGTGGACTACTCATAGGTGTCAAAAGGTAGTACTCCGTACTACTAATGACTCAACATCTGCAATACTTACTCATCATGAAGGATTAATACTCTCTTCTTGTAATCGTAGTAGTAGTAATTCATTTTACTACATAAACTTTGACTGATCAGGATAATATCTTAGACTAAAATTTTTTTCTTTTGGTATTCGTAAAAGAATAAATGGTCACACTAATAAATAAATTTGACTAAAATTTATTTATTAACAGTCTTAATATCATAATAATGGTTACAAAAGTTTGGGGCTTCACACGTTGAGAGTTGTACTTTCTTGACAATGACTTTTACATTCACAACTCTTTTTTGCTTAATAAATAAAGTAGTCACTATTTTGTCTTCTAATACTTTTTGAAAAACTTTCTAGAAGTTGACTAAGTAAGGTAAAGAATAATGTCCTTTCTGATGTAGTCTGCTTAGATCTTAGTGAAAGATCTTGTTGTTTAGAACCTTGCTTTTTTCCATTCTAAACAAATCAATCCTTAAAAGTTTCTTCGTAGCTCCAGCATCCTTCCTAATAGAATGAACAGAGTCTCCACTTGTGATCACAAATTCTTACTTAACTAAAACTATTTATATCCACCTAACAAATTGGATATTTTTTTTATGTTCTTTTACATTAAATAAGCAATAATTGTATTACATCATCAATTCTTATAAAAATATATTCACATATTTTTTATAAGCAATGTTAATATAAGCAGGGATGCAGTAACAATATCCCATTAATTGATGATATCAAAATGAATTTTGATCACCTCAGCAAGCAATAAGTTTGTATTTTATTTCACTAAAAGATAATATGATACATGCACTAATGAAATTCAATAAAGATAAACAACTGAAATACAAAAAAACATAATAAATTATCCTGACTTCTCCTCAGTAGCTCCTTCCTTAGCTTGATCATCATCACTTTGCTCTGCAGTGTCTTGTTGCTGCTCCATCCCCAAGTTCAATAGCTCTAACATTTTCTTCTCTTCAACTTCCTCCTTTTCCTTTTTTAAAGCTTCCTGCTCTAACCTCTTTTTTTCTATTCTTTCCTTCTTGTGCTCGTATTCCATTTCATTCTGCTGATATTTGGGTTTCTTGATTTTTCAACTCGTACTGCTTGATCTTGGATTCAAAATCTTTAATACTTGCAAGTAGTTTGAGACTTTCAATAGGGCTTGGCTTATTTGTTATTGTATCAACTTCCTCAAGTGCCTTTTGAAGTCTCATGTAGGGAGAAAGATTCAGTACGAACGCTTTAAAGTTTATGTAAACAACTTAAAGTTACTATGTGAACACTTTAAAGTTATTATTTGAATAACTTAAAGTTATTATGTTATGAAAAATAATATTATGTAAACAGTGTAAAGTTGCTAAGTAAGCAATTTAAAGTTACGATGCAAGGCCCAATAGTACTAAACTGGTGTCAGTGAAAATTTGTTGAACTAGAGTGGTATTCACTAGTACAAAACTTATCATTTGTGGCGGTTAAAATAGCTATTTTGCGTCGGTTAACAGGAGATGCATATGGAGGAGACGCAAAAGAATGACCATTTTGCATCGGTTAAACAGATGACGCAAAAAATAATAATTTGCATCGGTTAATATAAAGGAGCGACACAAATGATAAGTGTCATTTGCGTCGCACTTTTAAAAGAACCGACGCAAATTGTGATGACCCGAAATTTTATTTTCTTAAATAATAGAAATAAGATGTTTTGAGGAGTTTTTCTTTTGAGGTATGAGGTTTGGATTTTAAATGTTTGAGTATTATGTCCATGTGATGTCCAAAATTTAATGATCTCAATTTCCTTTGTAAAATCATCAAAGGGATATGAATATATTAATCTCAAATCTTTATGAGATTAATTTAATCAAACATGATTAAGGGAATGAGTGTGCTTAGTAACTGCAACGGAAGGAGGTTTCCCTAAGAACACCCTCAATTAGTAAAGTGTTATTCCTTGGACGTTTGGATATTTTTATTATTTTTGGAACCACTTAAGGGTTATGATTTTTTTGGATTTCTGAGATGAGAACAAGCAATTTTTGTATTTATGTTGTTAGTGATGTTCATAAATTGCTTAAAAGAATGCAAGTGTGAGGGTTAGCAAGTTTTATTCAAAGCAATTTGAATGGCTTACGTAAGGGAATGTTCTCATAAATACGTATGATGTTGTTTGGGTTAGTAAGCTACCTGGGTGTCACTATTTGACGAAGCTTATGTGCATGTGTGACAGCAGCTGTTTATTACGTTGCTAGTCATGATGAGCAGTCATTTTACCGTCCAGATTAGCCAATCACTTTATTTCAAGGCTTAATCTCAGCTTGCTATAAATACCTCATTCAGAGGTAACATTTCAATCTCTATCTCTGAAGATTTTCTCTTCCAAAGTTCTTCTTTCGAAAAATTATTCTCAGACAAGCTTTGATTTCACCCTTAAGAACGAAGAGGTAAGAATCTTATGTTCTCCTCTATTTTTCTTTCTTGCATAGCATCCGAGAATATTAGCTGCGTGTGCTAAGTCTTCAAGAGAAGAATAAAGTTTTTAAAGAATATGTTGTTTTATGAAAAGAAGTTTATGCACCACAGAAAGGATGATTATGCATCCTAAATTTGAGTTTGTACGTTCTGTTCATCAGTTTTAAAACACCATGCCTGAGCCTTGTCAACTTGAGTTTTGAAGCCTAAACTGTGTTTGCAAGTTTTAGTAGACCCCAAGAATATTGTGTCGTGTCACTGAAAAGATGATGAGAGTTGACCTTAGTGTGGTTATGGTGAAGAACACCACCCATAGAGGAGTGAGGAAGACGACCTTGTATCTGAGACGAGGTCCAATTTAGTCTCTGATGGGTTGGAGTTAGTCTCCGATGAAGGAATTTTTAGTCTCTGATGAGATATTTTTAGACTCTGATGAGATGTTGTTAGTCTCTGATGAGATAGTCTCTGATGAGTTGTTAGTCCTTGATGATGTCATTCCTTAGTCTCCGATGGGTTAAGTTCAGTTCTTGATGACGTCATTTGTCTCTGATGAGTTGTTAATCCCTGATGACGTCATTCCTTAGTCCCCGATGAGTTAAGATGACGTCATCAGTCCCTGAGAAGTTGTTTAGTCCCCGATGACGTCAGCCTTAGTCTCCGACAGGCTAAAGTCTAGTCTCTAACAACGTCATCAGTCTCTGAGGGAATTCTTAGTCTCCGATGGAGGAATTTCCTAGTCTCTGATGGGAAGAATATGTTAGTCTCTGATGGCCAAACATATTTTTCTCCGTCAATCAGAACTCATTCTCCTGTTGGATGTGTGACGGTCTGAAAATCCCTCAAGCTTGTTTAAAATGATTTCAATAAAAGTCAAGAGATTAAAATGCTCAGACATCACATTTGTTCATACTCACATTTATTTTCTAAGCATAGATTCTCATGCTATACCAACGTATATGTTTTGCAGAGGTATTTTACCGAGCAGGTGAATTAGATTTAGCTCAGCTAAGGACGAAGGCAAGTATATTCTCATTCCTATGTTTATTTTAGCGCATAGTCAATTGATTCGACGTGCGTGCAAGGCTTTTTTATATGTTTCAAATGCTTTTGTGAATCAGAATGCTATGCTTTAATTTCCGCTAGCATGATATGAATGAAAGTGCATGGATATAATTGAGCTTTGATTTATCAGTTATTTTTCAATCTTATATTTGTGCAAATGTATGAGGATGTTTCCACTTGGGCATTGAGCAAGTGCTTATGTTAGTCTTAAGAGGAGAGATGTCGTACGTAGTTTACGAGAACCTCCTTTAAGCTAAATAAGACATGCAAGATGTTTAAGGAAGGAAGAAGGAAGAGTTCGAAACTTCAAAATCAAAGATGTTTCAAAAGTGCTAGAGGTTTTGACAATTGAATCCGTCATACCTCACAAATAGTTTGAACCCTTGTTACCCACTTTACATGATTATATACTTGCTGAGCGTAAATCGCTCATCCTTGCTATTGTTAACTGTTTTATAGGTGATAAAGGAAAGATATACAGGCTTAAGGTTTCGATGAGTTAGCTGTGGGTACTGATGAGGAGAAAAAAAAGACTGAAGATGTAAGAGCATGAATGTAGTGCTAAGTTTGTTAGACCTACAGGTCTCAACTTCTTGTAAAAATGATGATCAAAGTTGTTGTAATAGCTTAGTTTCCGCTGCAAGTTTTGTACTCTGATTAATTGTAAGGATGTGCTATTAATCACTTTTGTACTTTACGGATGTATGGATGTGATCCTGGATGTTTGGTTTGATTGACGGCGCCCGGATCCAGTGAGGGATTTTCGGGGTCATCACACAAATGATAAACATCATTTGCGTCAAACCTTGAAAAGAACTGACGCAAATGATATTTATCATTTACGCCGCTCCTTTATATTAACCGATGCAAATTATTGTGGACATTTGCGTCGTACCTTTAAGACAACCGACTCAAATGATAATGTTTATTTTTTTTAAAAAAATTCATTTTAAAATATACCATATCCAACCTGTACATTAAAAAACTATTTCTAATGCCACAACAAGGCAAAAATCCAAAATTGAACAACTTCATTTGCAAAAGACATATATATATATATATATATATATATATATATATATACAAATCAAAATTTACAACCTGTTCAATCACAACGTGATATCTATTCCTAAAATTACATTACAAACCTATTCAAAGGTCATAAATTTGTTGTATTCTACTATATTTCTTAAAATTACATTTCAAACCTGTTCAAAGGTTATATACAATCATTCATAAAAAATTATGCCCACAAGTCTCGAATTTCATCAATTTCAAATTTAGAATATGACTTTTTTCCGCTCAAACCCTGTAGAATACTAAAAAAGAAATCATTATTAGAAATATAATTAAAACCACTATATAAGGTAAATTTGTTATTAGACTGAAATAGTTAATTATATGCATATAATTAAAAACAATATACCTCGGTCCATTTTGTAAAGGGAGCCCGGTGATGTAATTTGACAATGTCATACATGTACCGCATCACATAGTAGCCACACTCGACACTTCCTTCTCGTTGAGGACACTATATAAATAGTCAAGTTGATTAAAAATTTGCTCAAATTATATTATACAAACCAACAAAGTCAACTCTGATTGGATGATTTAGCAACTATTTTATACCTTAACCTCATCCGTGTACCAATGCAATTTATTTTTTTTCTTCTTGCCACCTTGAGCAATATATACTCTAAATGCCCTACAAAATTAGATATATATATGAGTAAATAAATATGTTAAAAGAGTTTTACACGGTTAAGTTATATTAATAAATTAGGAAATAATATATAATTTACTTACACTGTCATTAATGCCTTGATTTGCATATTTCTTTCCCTCTTCAATGAGTTGAACACATATATTGCATTTTGATCATAAGATATAAGAAGCAACATCCAATGCTCCCTACATTTTTAGAAATTAAATAACAATGTTAAATTATATTAATGAACAAACTAGCAAAGGAATCTACATAATAACAATGTTAAATTATGTTCTTACTGTTCGAAGTACAACGCTAAGATGAATTTCTTCGACTGACAACCTAGCAAAATATTCGTAATGTATCGAGTTGTGCCATCTGGATCATTTATTGCATTTGCTAGTTGACTCGGACACATGAATCCAAAGGATCCGTTAGACATCTCCTTCACGTACCTACAAATGTAATACACAAATTAAACGTTAGTAAGTTTATAAAATAAACTTATATCAAAATAAAAGATAAATAAACCTATATGAAAATTATAGTCTCATCTCATGAAAATTTGTAACACACTTACATTCAACCATTTCATTCTACAAAATTGTTGTACATCCTCACTCGAGACATAAATACATTGTTCGACTTCCCTTGGAGCATTGACGTAACTGTCATAATCTAAAGGAACTGAAATCAAGTCATCCGCAGAAGGCATCGCCATAATAAGACTATGTAAGTGTTGACATTTTGCACTCAATTTGAGATCTAATGTTGACGACCCTTTGCTATGAACTTGATTTGTTTGGCCGAGTGGGGACCGAGGCGCTTTACCCTTCTCCGGTAAGATGGGATCCTAATTAGGTATAAAGTTAAACAATAACATTTACATCAATTAAATGAATTGACAACAACCATTTATAATTAATAATGTTAATTTGAAATTTGTTACCTACCCCAACATTACAAGTTGTTTAGGCCACTAAACAAAGCTACCAGCAGCGTCACCTACTCGTTGATATTCACTAGTAGGCATGGGAAGGGGAGCGACTTGAAATTCTGCATTAACATCATCAATGGATACTCGCACGTTGTGTAAGTCCATTTGCTGTCCATGAACAACATCACCTGCAGAATTGGGTGGAAAAACAGTCCCTGTAGCCACAACCACTCTGCCAGTCTCAGAAAGGATGACACATAGACGACATGGAGTCAGTTTCTATGTTAATGACATATAAAAACAATTCAGTTAGGATCATATATGGCACTTATATGATAACTCATGATTTAAAGACTGAAAAATTAGTAAAAATAAGTATACCTTTATTTCTAAGATAGTATAGAGATAGAATAGCTTCCGCTGAAAATGTAATATTTTGGGTTGTAATAACTCTTTAATATTGTTTCTTTCAGTATTTAGAATATGAATGGATGTGTGGTTATCTTTTCCTTCTTTTGACGAAGCCCTGATCCAGTGAGGGATTTTGGGGTCGTCACAATCATAACCTTCATAAGATCTCACAAGCGTGTTGGGGCCATATGCTAACCATTTTATCGTATTAGAAATGACATTTGGTGTATCTAATAACTGGCACATTACACGGTCTTTAAACCATCGAACAAATGAGCGATTATGTTCAGTTGTGACCCAAATGCCACTTTTTGAAGGATTCTACCTCCTAATCAAATTTACATGACAATCTAAGTAAGGATGAACTTCAGTCATGTGTTGTAGGACATAGAGATGCGCTCTATCGCGCAGTTCACACCCAGGAGAGATCCATTTGGATCCCAATGTACCCTCACCGTGAAGTCTTCCCTTGTGACGAGAATTGGGAATTCCAATTGGATTGACAGCTGCTATATACTCAGTGCAAAATTCAATAGCCTCCTCAACTGAATATCCTTTAACTATATTAGCTTCCGGCCGATATCGGTTCCTCACATATCCTTTCAAGATACTCATGAATCTCTCAAAAGGTTACATATACCGCAAATATACCAGGCCACATAACTTAATCTCTCTAACCAAATGAATAACTAAATGTACCGTAATGTCAAAAAATGAAGGTGGAAAATACATTTCAAACTAACATAGTGTGACAACAATATCAGCTTGTAATTTATCCAACGTGATAGGTTCAATCACCTTGCTGCAGATGGCATTGAAGAAAAAACAAAGTTTCATAACAACAAGTCTCACGTGATTCGGCAATATCCCTCGAATTGCAATTGGTAATAGTTGTTGTATTAACACATGACAATCGTGTGACTTCATACCTAGCAGTTTCAAATCCTTTATCGACACAAACCTTTTGATGTTTGAAGAATATCCATATGGAACCTTCACACCAAACAAACACTTACAAAAATCTATTTTCTCTTTTTTACACAAAGTATAACAAGCTGGAGGTAGATATGTACACTTCTCCGATTCTTGTGGTGCTAACTCTAGTCGTATACCCATTTCTTTCATATCTTTTCTAACTTTGATCCCGTCCTTTGTCTTTCCCGATATATTCAACAATGTGTCAACAATACTATCACAAACATTTTTCTCAATATGCATAAAATCAAGACAATGTCTAACTTGTATGTGTTCCCAATACGGGAGATCCCAAAATATGGATCTCTTCTTCCAAAGATTCTTCTTCTTAGGAGGTTGATACAACTTTTCAAATACAACATCAATATCTTTAACCCGCTCAAAGACTTCTTTCCCTAGCTAAAGGCAAACGGGCTTATCGAGTCTCGATATGTCCATCAAAAGCCTTTTTCATCTTACGATAAGGGTGATCATAGGGAAGAAATGTTCGATAACTCATAAACACATTTTTCTTGCAATTATTTAGACAGTGGTCAATAGTAGCATCTTCACAAATTGGACATGTTTTAGCTCCTTTGACAGTGTACCCTGACAAGTTTCCATAAGCAGGAAAGTCATTTATGGTGCAAAATAACATCACACGTAATGTGAAATCCATTTGAGTATTTGCATCAAACACCGTCACACCTTCATCCCACAAAAGTTTTAAATCTTCAACAAGCAGTTGAAGATAAACATCTACATTATTCCCAGGTTGTTTAGGCCCTGAGATTAACAAGGACAACATAATATACTTGCGCTTCATACACAACCACGGAGACAAATTATAAATCACCAAAAGAACTGGCCAAGTGCTATGTTGATAGCTTAGAGTGCCATAAGGATTCATCCCATCTGTACAAAGTCCAAGCCATAGATTCCTAACTTCTCCACCAAATTCAGGAAACTTTTCATGAATGGTTCTCCATTGTGGAAAGTCACTCGGGTGTCTAAGCATCCCATCTGATTTCCTCCCTTTCGCATGTCACCTCAAATATTTTGCATCTTTTGCATTTGCAAATAGGCGTTTGAATCATTGCACTATGGGTAAATACCAAACCGCCTTGGTACCTTTTTTTATCATCCTTAGAAGAATCATTACCCTCCCGCTTGTACCGAGATGCTCCACACTTAGGACATGTGTGTAAATGTTCATTCTCATTTTGAAAAAACACACAGTTATTTGGATATGCATGTATCTTCTTCACGTCCATACCTATAGGACACAACATCTTCTTTGCCTCATACGTAGAAGTGGGAAGCTCATTATTCACCAGAAGTATTTCTCGTAAAAGTTTTAACAATTCTGTAAAACTCTTGTCACTCCATCCATTCTTTACTTTCAACTTGAACAACTTCAAAGTTGTTGACAACCTTGTCAACTCGTCGCTACACCCGGGATACAAAAGTTTCTTAGAATCGCGGACCAATCTCTCAAATATATCCGGTTGTGGCATCATATGGTCTTGTAGATCTTGTATCATATCTTTCACCCTATCAATGTCCACATCATATTCGTCATTATCGACCGATTTATCGCACTCTGTTGCATAATTCAACCTTGAGCTACCAGTCATATCAGAGTCTATTCTCTCACCATGCCAAATTCACTTCGTATAACCCTTCTTAAAACCCCGACGAAATAAAAGTTCACGCACTGTCTCCGCGCTAGAATATTTTTTTAAATTACCACAAAGGCGGCACGGGCACACAATCATGTCTTCTTTTCCCTATTCCTTTTTGCTTTTTTAGTGTTCAACCACACATGTAATAAACTCGTTAACCCCTCTGACATATGCGTCATCGGCACGTAATATATTGTACATCCATGTTTGATGATCCATGTATAATTAAGTAAGTACAACGATTGTACAGATAAAATCAAATGCGGACACATAATAGTTCGAGCATACATATTGATATTTTAAATAAGCTTGTAATAAATGTATTATTTTAATTAACAATGACTTACAGTACAAATCAGTATGTCGGGCCAGACGGAAGAAAGAAACTTGCAAAACTCAGCCAAGCAACGTAGCAAAAGTTATAACCTATGTACTTTCTTTTGGGAAAAGAGAGTTCAGAATATTGGGCCGAAGTAAAAAAGGCACTAGCAGAAGGTTCCTCTCAGAAAGAATATAATATGACACTGGAGTTCGAGTACTTTGCTAATATTAGAGAATATGCGTCGGTTCTTTAAAATAAGAGACGCAAATTAGTTATTAATTTATTTTTTAATTTTTTTTAAAGATTTAGTGTCGGTCTGTTATCAAAAGCAACACAAATTCTCCAAACCATTTGCGTCGGTTCTTTAAAACAAGCATCGCAAATTCTTTTTTAATTATTTATACATATTTTGCGTCGGTTCTTTAAAACAACTACAAATAATCAAAACTATTTGCGTCGGTGTTTTATACTAATCGATGCAAATGTTAAACTAATTTATTTTTTAAATATTTTCATAGAATTTGCGTTAGTCTTTTAAAAGAACCAACACAAATAATTTTTTCTTTTATTTACGACAATGCCACCGCACTATTATATGCGACAGTTCTATTAAACAACCAACACAAATAAGGCAACGCATAAGACAGTTTTTGTACTAGTGATTTTGTCTAGAAATACGCATCAAATTGTCTTTGACCCTTTTATAAACATAAATATAGATGTACTAATATCTGCATTGGACATCCCATTAGTGTTGTAAAAAGAGCGCTAAGCGGATGCCAATGCGGAATCGGATGATATATCTTGAAAATATGGGTAAGTCAGGGAAAAAATGTCATTAAGCGCCCCTAGGCAAGTTTTAGCGTTCCTACGCAGGTTGAATATTTTCTTTTATTTTCATTTTAAATAATTAAATTAAGCTTTAGATTACTTTATTTTTATTTTTTTATAAAAGCATAAACACAAATGTCTTTAGATTTCGGATTTTAAAAGTTCAAATAATGAATATACTAATATTTTTAAAATATAGTATAAAAAATTGTAGTTTTATATCTTAATTGAAAATTTCACTAGTTTTTGTATTTTTCTTAAATTATAATTGTTTTATATTTAAGATTTATTGTGTGATTCTTGTTTAAATCTTAAATTAATATGAAAAATTGAACTATGAAATATGAACATAATAATAAAAATAGAAAAAAAAAACTATGAGAGTAGCCACTTTGAACCTGTCTAAATATTCGCCTAAATTTTGATTATTAACTTTAAGTACTTAAAGGTGACTTAACCGCCTTACTTGTGTACCGTTAAATATATTTTTAGGTTAAAAAGTATGGAGTGTTCTCATAATATACAAATGAAAAGAAATAGTCTAAGATATTATGAATCAAAGAACATTAATATGTGGGATATAAGTTCCTGGTCAGATCATTTTGTCCGGCCACCAAATGGCTTTTTATGTGTTTCACTGTCTTTTCTAACTTTTCGTTGAAAGTTCAACCAACCAATCTAATAATTTCAGTATGATTTTTGCCTTTTTATATGTATTTTTAGATCAAGTATAATATATGTTAAATATTTTACTTTTTTAAAATAAGAACTAGAAATTAAAAATATTTTAAATGATGATTAATATGATATAAAAATTAAAATTAGATAAAATATTAAACATGTACTAAATTTTACCTAAAATTACTTGAAAAAAAATCAAACGTCGTGTATTTTGAAAATAAGATAATAATTATTATAGAAGTCAAACATCATGCATTTTGAAAAGGAGATAATAATTATTATAAAAACACCCACTAAAATTTTATCTAAACTAGCAACATAGCTTGTGCACAACTCAGACGCGTATATTTTTCTTTTTTAAAGTTTAATTTATTTATAAATTATATATTTTTTTAGATATCATTGATTAATATTGTCTTTATTTTTTTAAAAAAGTTAAATTTATTTTTTCTTTGTGAATAGTATGTTTAATTGAGGTTTACCTATTTTATCTGAAGGGATTTTGTACTAAAGCATTTTATGCATCTTCTAAATCTACCTACAATTTTCAGAATAATGCTTCCAGGGTCCCCCTCCTAAGATATTTGGGAAAATGGTATATGCATATTGTCATTCATTTGTTCCACCACAACACAATCCTTCTCTCCCTCTACACTGTATATTGTATGGATATGCAGTACAACCCTTCATCCCTCTGTTCTCATCTAAATAACCATAGAAACATAAACAAAAATTCATTTTCATGGGCAGCAAGTTATCAACAGAGACAACACAACACCATAAATTGCTCGAAATCCAGGATGTATGATGTAACTCCTCATTCATAATCTCAAAATTCCGGTGCTTAAATTCATAAAGGCCCCATTTTTTCGGCTAACTTTAGAGATTTTAGATTCCGACAGTGTTATTGCCGGAATCTAGAATCTTTAAAACATAAACACCGTCAGAATTTAAAATGTTTTAAACGTAAGCTGAAACGGACAGTTGATTAATAGTTCTTTTACCCACTGCAGCACCTGTATTAGTGCCTATGTCAATAGCCACCTCCAGGGAGAAGGATCAACAAATCATTTGAAAGTTTTCGCCAGAAAACTGAAGAGAAAGAAATGCATCGTACAACTGAGAGAAGAGCCTCTCAATGTTTCAAAGAAAAAGGGAACTATAGCTGGTGCAGTTGCTTTGATAATTGGCACCAGTATCGGTTCTGGGATACTTGCTCTTCCCGAAAAAACTACTTCTGCGGTAATCACTCTCTCGCAATTACATATTTGTGTAATTGTATCCAAAAGAAACACACAACAATTTGACCTATAACAACAACATGATAAATAAATAAATAAGATAAAAGAAAATAAAATTCGAAAACATTGCATATCAAAATCGTAACTAGAGGTGGCAAATGGGTAACCCGAAGGTTTGTTGGAACATTATATATTGCACATTTTATACCCTCTCAAAATAATCATCATTTGTAGAAAACTGCAGTATGTTAGGATACTTAGTTTCTACACCGACTAGCAGGGATTAGTTCCAAGTACACTATCGATTACTGTGTGCTGGGCATTTCTCTTGATTGAAGCACTCCTGCTAGTTGAGATCAATGTGGGGTTGCTGAAAAGGAAGAAAAAGAGAGTGGAAGACGACGAACTAGAGGTGATCTCCATTAGAACGATGGCTCAAGAAACACTTGGAGAGTGGGGTGGATCTTTGGCTACTGTCACCTATGTGTTCTTGGGTTACACATCTATGATTGCCTACAGTTCCAAGTCTGGTGAGATCCTTTACCATTTGATAAACCTCCCAGAGTCGGTTTCAGCAGCCCTTTTCACTGCCATCTTCACCATTCTCATCACCGTCGGAGGAACTCAAACCACTGATCGAGTTAATCAATGGCTGACTGTTTGTATGTTAGGTATTATTGTTTGTAATCAGTACATTTAGTATATCTGTCTCTATTGAATATCATATCATGAACATCCTGGTAGACGACTTTACATGAAATTGACTTAAAAGAGTTCATGAAACAGGTCTACTTGCGGTAATTGAGGTTCTGGTAGTTGTGTTCGGAGGATGGTCAGGATACGAGGGAAGTGGAGACTGGACAAAAGTTCCATCCTCTATTCCGGTGATGATTTTTTCATTGGTCTATCATGATATAGCTCCTGGTGAGGATTGAGTTCTTTTTTTCCTTTTTGCCTTCCTTTTCTCCATCAAGATCGAGAGAAGAAAAAATAACAAGGAAGAGAAAGGGGCTGAAAAAAGGGACTAGAATTTTTCATGATCTGACTTTAGATTCGTTAAGGGTAAACAACACTGTTTTAGCACTACGCTTATTGCTGTTTTTGCAGTTCTTTGTGCATATTTAGAAGGGGATATACGACGTATAAGGGCATCTGTATTGCTAGGGAGTTTTGTTCCATTATTAGCATTTCTTGTTTGGAATGCAATAGCCCTTGGCCTCTCGGCTCAGGCTGAGCAATTCAATGATCCTGTTGAATTGCTTATGAGGTAATCTGTTCGCAAATTTCTACAGATCCCAACAATTTTGATCAGATGCATATCATGAGAACTATCTTTTGATGTTTTTTTTTTAAAGTTTTTTCATACGTCTACAATTCATCTCAAACTATGTTTTGAATTTTTTCCAGGGTAAGATGGGGCGGCGTCTCGGGTATGGTAGATGCCTTCTCTCTTTTAGCTCTAGGAACATCAATAATTGGCACTCTCCTGAGCTTCTCTCAGTTTTACAAGGAGCAAATTAATATTCTATCAACAGATTCCCCTCCAAAGCAGCTTACCAAGGTAGTATTTTCCATTTCAATCATATTAATTGAACTTTACTGCAGTACCACAACTTTCTATAAGTACTGTTATATAAACAGCGCAACTCTGGCAGGATGAAAGCAAACTATTAGGACTAAAAGAATGGTGGGCAAGAAACAGAGTTGACATCGCAGCGACAACAATGGTGGTTGCTCCAACTCTATTTGTCTCAACAACAGTTCCAGACGCATTCACTGCTGCAACAGAGATTGCGGTAAGTTTCTGTCTTCATGTTTCTCTTCTGGTATCCAACTTTTGGGAATATAATATAGGAGAGGCCCAGGAATTAAACCTAGTTCTAAAGTTAGATCTCCACTATAACTTAAGACGCACAAATAAAGAAATCCTATAGACTTCAAATTGCCATTTTGGCACAGCAAACAAAAGGCCAAGTTCTTTGTACAAGTTTCTGTTGGTCTTCAACGTCTTCGAATTTTTTAATCAGTGCAAATGTACTTGCGAAAGATGGAGGCTGACGGCATGATATGATGAAGTTAGGTTTCTACTTGGGATTATACAACAGTTAGAACTGAAAATAACGTTCACATTCTCTCTGTTCTAAAAGAAGTTCAATCTCAGGGAGGATATTGTATGACTATGCTATATGGAGTTCTTCCACCAGCAATGGCTCTGGCTATGTATCATGGAAACAGCAACCATAAGGGGACGGCGGCAGCGGCAATTTCAACAGCAAGACCTGCTCTTCTGGGGGTAGGACTATTTGCATGCGCCATAGTTGTGGAGCAGCTCCTGCAAGATCTCTCATATTTGCAACGATAAAGAATCTCTATAGAAGATCATGACTCCAAGTGTAGCTCCTTTGGGGAAAGACCTGGATGATGGGTTTTCTGCATTTTATTTCATTTTTATTCGCAAAAGTACGTACATTTTTATGCAACAACTCCAAATATTTTCAGCAATTATGTAAAGCACATATGCTTCCTGTCACAATTGACTACCTATCATAGTTTCCTGGTACATAACATCCAATTGTTATGATATCCACTTTGCATGCAGATAACTATATATGTTGCAGCCACTTGAATAAGTCACCAAGTCCAGCTGTCAGGTAATAAACTATTATTGGGTGTGAAGCACTCCATACTATATCTAAAAATGAAGAAAATGTCATATTACACACCAGTAATGCTTTTATTCCTACTAGAAAGTTGGTATAATTTCAGTTTTAGATTTCTAACTGAAGCTCCAATCAATGGACGGCCAATAACAGGTAAACCACTTCAGTTCTTCCAGTTGATCTGCACTTCAAACTTCTATACAACAAAAGGCATATAACTAGTATTCTACTAATTATCACCGACACTAATGTACACAACATTGGCTGGATACCATGGAGAACAAACACGACGAGTGATGTAACCAAAAAAAAAAAGACTGCAATTCGCTTAGAGAGGACTAGAGGAGTATTTAGAGAGATATATATCTACAGCAAAGATAGTAGCATCAATAATTTAAATGATCTTAAAATGACATGACAAAGAAGAATGTATGACAATTATTTAGGCTTTTACTCTGTTTAAAGTAATTATTAAAAGAATCATGCTCCTAGACATAGTAATCAATTGCTCAACACAGCCGTTCTTATTTTTAATACAAGCATAAAAAATGTCAATTGGTTAATCAATAGCCATATTCAACCAATAGTCCAATACATATAATATGATAATATAAATACTAGAATACAAGCCTCTTTGCTTCCCCATCCTGTAAATCCACAAGGAAGCAGAATTGTGGAGCGTTCAGAACTTCCGCTGTCAATCTCTGAGCTGACCAAAGTCTTAATTCTTTACAGTTGTCACATGCTTCAAAAGCATATGGACAACATCCTGGGAAATCCTTGAAGCCTCATTCTTCAAGTTATCGATCTTTGCCTCCGTTTCCTTTTCAAGTCGCTTCACATTAGCACCTGAATCTCCACTGCTCTGTTTGATGAAATATACAAAGACAGTAAGTGCAATGGCGATATAAGCATATTTAAATTGAGGGGAAAATAATCAATTGGGATAGGTATATAATACTTGTAGTGAACCATCTAAAATAGTTTTACAAGGATAAACTTGTTAAAATTTCAGAAGCATTCTTTATTTGACCTTATTCTGAAGTGGTTTAATCCACAGTAGAATTGGTCAAAAGATATCTTTCATAGTAAAATTTCTGTAGTAAAAACAATTTCTTGTAAACCAAAATAATAATAATTGTAATAACCATTCCTAAAATAAAATTAACCGTATAGAAAATGGGCAAATATCAAATTTGAAAGATGAAAATGTATAAAAAGAAAGAAATGCTAAGTAATAGAGCTCAACTGCCCAAACTAATCTTAATCTAGTATCTAAATATACCCAGCCACTGCAGAAGCACTAACAAAGGAAAGTTTGGATACGCCAAAAAATTAAAATTCTACTGGACTTAAGATGATAGTACCTCTGCCACCTTCTTCTGAAACTCAATTTCCATTTGTGCACGGAATGCAGCTACCTCCTTTTCCGCCTCCTCCTTGGCTTGTTTCAGTCTAGCCATTTTTTCTGAAACAAGAATGAGCGTGTGGATAAATTGTATAGAGAAACCTAGTATATACCAAGAATATGCATTTAACAGTTAAAACAAATTCTTCCATGTTAAAAAGCTGATATTAGAACCTGACATTGGATATATGCATAACTATAGAAGAACTTCATCCATGCAGTAATATTTAGGTACTCCTACATATTTGTGTCTTTGTGTGTACCAATCATATAATTTCACGCCAAAACAAGAAGTAGAACCATGTAAATTGAAATAAGCAATGGAATCAAATGTTCCAACATAGAAGCAACAGTCAAGCCCCTTAAGCCGTCCAACCCTAAAAATCTTGCAATTTTTCAAAGTTGTACTCCTGCAATTGGCATGTTAGCAGCTCAAGAACTACCAGAGGACTCGCCACTCAATGTTTTTAATTCTTTATGGTTAAAAAACTCACCCACGGGTTTTCTCGTTTTTACATTTTTGGGGAGGAGAATCATGCTGAACAAGTGAACAAATACTAAAGTGTTAATAGTTAAGTGCTGTGTATTTCAAATTATTTCAATGATTTAATTAGTTATTATTTGGTATTAGGAAAGTTCAAAAAGTAACTTATGATTATTATGAGTAGTCTTATAGTTAAGTATGGTTGGAAGCAGATTGTTATCAAGTTATCCTTTCATGATTACTGTTACACGGTTTAAATTCCTACAGAAGAAGGTTTAGCCTATTTATTTCAATTGAAATATATTATGAATTGAGTTGAGCACTCTATAGTAAGTTCGTGTTTGTGTGAGACTTTGGATCCCTTTTACCCCTTTCACCCCTTCGTCCTACCTCAACATTTATAATTACTAATATACTGGAATTTACTATTGGATAGTTGAATTACTAATATAATACCTAATAGACGAAATCATGCTCACCAACTTCCATAATGATACCAGTAAGTTGTTATGTTATGTTACTGATCAAAACAATGATAATTTGAAAATCGTACTTGTTCTCGAAAGTCCCATGAACATAATCAGGTTTAGATAGGGGAAATCCCAACACCATTGGAAGATATTGCTTAGAAAAATGATTATTATATTCTCCTCTGTAGCCTCCATCCTTTAATTAAGTCAAAAACTGATACAAGTTGCCTGAAAAAAACTACACTCACAGAGCCACCAGCATTTGTTCATGCAGCTATTTTTTGTAGCATCTGCTGATAGAAAGTGACAATTAATATAGAGTCTAGGACATACACAGACATTTAGATGGCAATGTATGAATAACCATTACTTCTTTCTGAAAACTACGTTTGTAAGTTTTCTCCATGAAGTAGATGGATGTTACAAAAACCAACTTGAAGTGTAAGAACAAGGCTTATAGTAAAAACTAGATAAATGAAATGACAAGTAATTACCATTTCTTGCATCATTAACAATGCGCTGAGCTTCTTGTTCTGCAGCCAAGAGGAGTTGAATTCCATTCTGCCCCCTGCTGGCTTCCATATTGTCGTAATAATTTAACTGAAAAATTTATGTAATTGTGATTATAGAGATCAGATTATGCACTTGGAACATGAAAAAGTGACTTTAGATCAATATTATATTATTAAGCCATGCAAAATCATATCATGAAAGCTAATTAAGACTTCAGAGTGAAAATCTATAGTTTGTAGAGGTTAAACCAATATAATTAATAATTAATTGACAACATAAGGACCAATATAAATTACATATTCCAAAAATAAAAAAGGTCTTTCACAAAATTATAGAAGCATGTACCATAAATAATGCTACAAAATGGCACTACTTTATTTTTAAGGAAGGAAAAGGGAGAGAGGTAACAGTCATTTGCTTTGAATAATTATGGGTAACAGTTGAACAAAAATGCAGTCCATAATGAAGTCATGTCTAAGCACAGATAGTTTCCATTAAGAACATTTAATATGACCTTGTTTAAACTGAATAAAAAAATTATATTTGTACAAGAAAAACTAAATCTTAATTGGATAAGAATAGAGCATAATAAATTGTTCAAAGTGATTATATATATTTAAGGAGATACAAACATGGTTGTTGTTGAATATTTTATATGCTAATATTGTGATGACACTTGAGGGTTTTATGAGAGAAAGCAACTTCCAGAATTTGATAAGAAAACTATTTATAATGCAAAGCAGTGAATGAAATGAGTCAGTCGTAGCATTATTCATGATACATGTCATTGCTATGATATTCTTCGGTTAATCTAACTTATAAAGTGTTCGTCCTGTGCTCATATTTTGATAGTTTGATCAGTGATATGCTCCTTCTAAATGAAACTAACATATGCACGCCTAATCCAATTCCCATGTAAGAGGTCCAAAAGAAAACTTATTTTAATATGATAAACGTTAATTCACAAGGACACACTATCATTCTCCTATCCACTTGCTAACTAGATAAAATATTGTGTGCATATTTAAAATAAATATTAAAAAAAAAAGGGTTGGACCCTTCACAACACAACATTGACATTTCCTTCAGCAGAAAAGGGGATCGGAAAGGGATAACCGTTCTTAATGGGATGATTATTCCTCGTTAGTTGTATGATTGTCATTGGAAACAGCATTTCAATGGAATGGTTATCAACTGATTTCCACTCGAAGGTGGGTTCTAATGTGGCATATAACATTCCATTACAATTCAATATTATATTATAAATCATGCAATACACAGTAAAAAACCAGAGTTAGCAGTCATTTTGTTCTCACAAAGCCTAACTTTAAAATAGTTACAACTACTTTCTCCCCCTAAAACTAGTATATGCTCGTTCCTCCCTTTCTCTCGACATTTCGTACAGTTTCTCTATGCATTTTCATAGATTCTTGAGAATTCTTATACTGTTGCTCTTTCTACAATTAACACTCTATACAGTTGATAATTTTCTCAACTTATTTCATTACTGGAAAATTCACTCTTTTCAAAATCTGTAATGCACCTTCTCTCACCACAAATTACACATCCTGTCTATCTAGATAATAGATTGACTTATTTTATAATTCATATACATTAACTTTGTCAATCTAGAATTTGTATCCATTTACCCTTTCTGGCACGCCTTTGTATAGCTTGGTGATAAATGGATTCCCATCCCATCCATCACAAATTTTGAGTAACAAACAAAATTCAAGAGTAGGAATGTTAAGTTCCACTCTGCTGTTCTATTCCAAACCCATGTTTCTGTTCATATTCCAATTTATAACCATCTCACTATAAGTGAAAGTTCAATGATGGTGGAGATTCTAAGTTTCTAAACAATAAAAATTGATTTGGGGTAACCCACTAAACCCAGTCTCTCCCACATGGAGGGATAAAAATGATGAAATATTTCGAAAAGCAAAACAGGAATCCACAGAACTACCCAATACTTGCAAAGGGTTAAATCCTCACCAGTCCCTAAATAGTTTTCCGCATTTAGTCCATTAACTAAAATCTGATCCTGGCTAAATGTCAACATTATAAATTTAAATTGAGGTATTCATTTGATTGTTTAACTTAGAGAATTTGGCATTTATTAGTCCCCACATCCTTCAATTTTTTAAGAGAATAAACCAATAACTGTCAATTTATAATGTTAACAGACCAGTCATGGTCAAAATATAATATAATTAGGGGACTATCTGGAAAATCATTATAGTTCAGGAACTCACAAGAGAGTGAACCCTACTTACAAGATATTAGAGAACTGAATAACTGAACTTAAATCTATTTCCCTGGTTGTCCTCTTGGTTCTTTTAAAATTCTTTGTCTTTCCTTTTGGATTGCAAATAGCAACCACATCATTGGGATTGTCCACATGATATTTGTTAATGATAATAAAGGTCAAGAGGGTCATTGTACTAAAGATACCAAGGATAAGGAAGTGAGTTCAAATGAAAATTACTGAGATTCTTTTATCCTTATCTATTAGAGGACTAGATAGTATTTTCTATCTTTCTTTCTTCTTGCTGATATATACATATGAATGTAACACAGTTCTCTCTTTCCCAAGGACATATGAAATAATACTAAAGTCTCATCAATGGCCACTCTCAAATTATCAATATTTACGCAATTTTTTATCGGGGAATGCCCGTCAACACTGTTACTTGGTTTCTCTTTTATTACATATTAAAATTTAGGGTTAATTACACCACTAGTCCCCGAACTATCGTCGAAATCCATGCTTAGTCCCCCATATTTAAAATGACCACAATTGGTCCCCCAACATTGTAAAATAACCATCTGCTTTTGTCGTTAAGAAGTAACAGAAAAGTTTAAAAAATTCATCATTTATCTGGAAAAAAAAAACATAGAAATGAAAATAAGATGAAATATAAAATATATTTTTATTATAGATCCATTTAATAAGGCAACATAGTCAACAAGTTTATCAACATGTTTTAATTTATTTTCTATCAGTTTATAAGTTTTGAATTTATTTTTATTGGCTAAATATGTTTTAAATTAATTTATTTAGTTTTTATCTTTTTTCAAATTTAGTTAGTTTAAGTTTACATAATTTTCTAATTTTTTTAGTTTTTATTTATTTAATTTTGATGTCTCTAATTTATTTTGTTTTGTTTCCCATATTTTTTTATTTAATTGCTTTTAAGTTTTAATATTTTATTAATCTAGTTTTTAGTTTTTTATTATTAGTTTTAACTTTTCCATTCGTTTTTAACGGCATGGACTAACAATGGCGACTTTATAATCTTAACATGCTAAGTGTAGTCATTTTAAATATGGGGGACTAAGTATGAATTTTGACAATAGTTCGGGGACTAGTGGTGTAATTAACCCTAAAATTTACCTGGGAAACAGAGGTCAACGAAGTCCTTTCACATTATATTCATCCAGAAACTTTTACAATAAATCACATCTTCAAACTAGGAATTCAAGGCAACTTATCAATATGCTCTAGTGGCTCACAACAAATATCAAAATTAATGGAAGATCACCCCTTTTATATAAAAATTACCAGAATGCACCTTCTATACTACTAACCAAGAATTCATCCGAACAATTCAAACGATTGATTTAGATTAACCCAGTTCAGAAAACTAGCTCCAACCCCTATATAACATAATACACTAAAATCAAAATCAAATCTGGAGAAGCACATACAATTAAAATTGGTCGCCTCAATTCACAAAAGAAGTATAACACGACTTCCCATAAACCAATTGAATAAATAATATAATGACTTAAAATGAAAAAATCAATCAGTTGAAATGCCGTCAGAAAGTGAAACCCATGATAACAGATCTGGTTTACAGACATCAAAATAATCCATTAAAACAAATACAACATTGATCACATGAAAAGGCTGAGAAGGAGAGAACAGTAGATAAATTTACCAGGAGACTGGAGACTGTAGATGCGGAGCTTGGTCGATGAATCTACAAAAGGATAAAAGCTTGGCGAATGTTGAGCGATTTGAGACAAAGACCGATAGTTGAAACAGAGATTTTGGGGATAGTTTATTTGAGTAAAATATATTATATTATATATCCTTTCAATATATTGTATTTTTATATCGACCCAAATTGTATTCTTTTTATTGTAAGAACGCCCTCATTCAACAACTCAATTAATTTGATACAACTTATTCAGCAAGAAAATATTTATTTATAACTAGTCTTACACCCGCACAATACACAGGTTTGTTTAAAGAAAATTAAAAAGATATTGGTGCAAATCTTCTTTATATTTTTACAATTATAACATGTAATCAAAACAAAATTGTAATACGAAACATTTATATTTATATTTTAATTATTTTTTAATCTTAAGAAATATATGAATCATAGTTTAATTGAACTCCTGGTTTATTAAGATTTAATGTTGATTAATCCATTAAATCATGTAAAAATTAAAATCAATATTAAATTTTAGTAAAATAATAGTACAAGTTGGATATGTTATTAGATTAAGAATAAAATAAATTAATTTTATATTTTGTAAATGTTAGACATAACAATGATCAAATAGTTTCTATTAAATATATTACTTCAATTCTTTTATTTGATGAAAAAAATTAAAGAGAATTATTTTCATTCCACTTTAAAATAGTTAAAAATGTAAAATAACTCGACAAAATCTAAAATACCCTTCTTTTTCTTGTGTGGTATTGAATAAAATTTTGAGAAATATTGCTATAGTCCTCTTTGCACTTTTTATTTTTTACTCATAAAATAATCTTTATTTTGTAAATACCTTGACTTTCTTTAACTCGTGTGATGAACAATCTAAAATATACATTTTCTTTACACGATCAGATATTCAAATTTGATTCAAGTTCGTTTTATTAATTTTTCATTTGTAGTCAGCTGTAATAGCTTTATGTGCATTATAAAATATTAATTCTTATTATTTTGTTTTCTTGTCATTCTTCAAAGATTTATAAGATTGTTTGCTTATAAATTATTGACATTTGTAAAAGAAAAATACCTACATTTATTTAGAGTATTTTATGTTTCATTTGAATGTATAATTATAATCTTTTTTATGTTGTAACTAAATTTGAATGACTTTTAATACATAATTTTACTTCAATTTTGATAGTAGAATTTCACAAAACTATTTAGTGTGAAATAAATAAATAAATAAATATATATATATATATATATATATATATATATATATATATATATAATTTTGGAACATAGATGTTAAGATATAAATCCTAATTTATTTATTTTTTTTGGATGTCAATCTATATTAATGCTTCAAATATATAATAAAAATACAAAAAAAAAGAATTTGTTTAATAATTAAATAAAATTTAATAAATAGTACAACTTTTAAGAACACATAAAAATTTATATATAATAAAAAATGTAATTAAAAAACCAACAATAAAACACCACAATACAATTGCTCACTTTTAACCATAAAAATCATACATAAAAAATTATATTTGTATAAACAAAAATTTAAACTTATTATCAAAAATATTAAAAACTAATAAAATAAAACTCGTGTAATTTAAATTGTTACATCTTAGAGATAAATAATTATATCAACACAAACAATTAAATAAACATGTACATCGATAGTTTACAATGTACCCACTCATTATACATTCAAGTGTAATAAATGCTTATATAATTGGATATCAATTTAATCAAGATTGGCCCTTTATGATATTTTAGCAACTCAATTATTCCGATACAATTAATGACATTATCTTTTATCAAAAATTTGATCAAAATCAAATTTTGATATTGTATTTTCAATTATATTCCAACATTATTTTTTATCAATATAATTAATATTAGATTTAGCAGATATAATCAAATTAAATAATTACTTATAACATGGTAACAATAACCTAATTATTATGATTTAAATTATAGTGTATTCATATTATAATATAATGACTCAATGATTAAAACTAACATAATCAAAACAACCTTAATTAGAATAATAAATTAAATCAAATTAACGATCAAATTTACTCGTATTATGAATGGATTTTTATCGCTAATCTCTATTTATTAAGGTTTTAGTATTATGAATGGATTTTTATCGCTAATCTCTATTCATTAAGGTTTTAGCTCTTAAAAAAATTGTCATGTACATTTTGTGTCAATATAAAAATAATGAAAAAACTGCCCACAACAAGAGCCACTTTCAGGCTCTATCGGTGTTAGAACATTTTGTGTCAATATAATGTACATAACACCCACATTATCGGCGTCATGTACATTTTGTGTCAAGTGTTTGTAAAAAGAGAGTTGAATACAAATACTACAAATTTTTTTCTCTTTTTAAAACTTGTTAGCACCGGCTGAAATAGCTACAATCACCAGAAAAACTTAACTGAAATTAAAATGAACACACAAACATTTAAGTTAAAATAGTTATATTAAAACTTGATGTTTTTCTAGAAATCTGTTTAATCACAACCGTAATTAATCAGCTACAAATTCTGTAACGAGTTACAGTTTCTCTGTAATAAAATTACAGCTTCTTTTTTCACACTCACTAGCTATTTCTTTCCTTTGAATTTCTCTCTACAGATCTATTACAAACCTTTCTTCTAGTATTTGTTGTGTGGCTTCTTGTTTCTTTGCTTTGTTTTTCGTGTAACAACTCTTTCTGTATGTATAGCAAATTAGTTGGTGAACCCACGTGCTGAACGTGTTGCTTTTTCAACATAGCCTCATATATGTCACATCAAGGTCCTTTCAGAATGTTGTGTCAGACTATTGTTGGCTTTTGTTGCTTTTTTCATCCTCTGATCTGCATGTAATTAATGTTCGAGAGTTGTTATTGGTTAACCAAACTTCAAAAAATATCTTCCCAATTATACCCCTTGCTTCCGTGCCAAGTATCAATCATGTAAGTCCTGATGATGTGTGGATTAGGTCATAACAATCCACTGATGTCAAGCCCTGATGTCGACTCGATCGGTGTTTCTGGATTCATTGATGACAAGTTACTGAAGGTAACTTGATCAGTGCTTCTTTATTCACTGATGTCAAGCCCTGATGGAGACTTGATCAATGTTTCATTTGTCCGCTGATGTAATGACCTGCTTGTTATCCACCGAAGGGTTCCACTGACAAGTTGGTCTTTTGTTGGCGCCAAACTTGTCGGGAAATTTAAGTTATCGCCAAACTCGTCAGGTAAGTTAAGTCATCGCCAAACTCGTCGTCAATGGATAAAGATGACTAATGCCAAAGTCACTTTTTACCCATCCCCAAACTCGTCGTTAGTGGATAAAGATGACTAACGCCAAAGTCACTTTTTACCCATCGCCAAAGTCACTTTTTACCCATCGCCAAACTCGTCGTCAGTGGATAGAAATGACTGTCTCCAAACTCATTGCAAGATAAGTTATCGCCTAAGTCATATTTAGCCATCGCCAAACTCATCGAGAGGTATGATGTTGCCAAAGTCTAGACACAAAAGTGTTTCCCCCTGATAGGTTCCCCTAACGAGGTCATCCCCTGATGTCTTCCCCTGACTAGGTCTGTGACGGCCCTAAAAACCCCATACTAGGCCTCGGGCACCGTCAATAATTGACCAAAGAAAAGTAATAACATCCAAGCATGCATATCATTAATTTAGAGAAATAATTGAAAATCTCTATTACATCATCCAAAAATAAATGTCTAACAGCAGAAGTCTATGAGGGGCCCACACAGACCTTACAATGTAAACATTTCTATAATAGCTTCACGCTTCACTCTTCCATAAGAGGGTGATTAGGAAGCATTCGTCATGCCAATCTTGTCTTGCCTTTAACAAACGATTCAGCCTTCTCGCCATATCCTGTAAAAATATTTGATAATATCAACATGAGCGATTTACGCTGGCAAGTATATACACAAGTATTTGGTAAGATTTGAAAGAAGGATAATTTGTTGGGCTTAAGTGTTTATGAGGTTTGACGAAAACAATGTCAATACCTCTTAATAACTTGGAGAAAACTAGATTCTAGGGTCCCCGAGTGATTTGACCCTTTACTTAAAAGAATAAAGAATAATTTCACATGCGCCTTATATCCATATCTGTTTGGCGCACATGCCTTTAGGAACTCGTATCAAACAGTTTATCAGTTGGCTAGCCTGACCACTGTCTGACTTCATCATAATGACATACGTAGTCGACGTAGAAACCTTTTGTCTGCAAGGGTCCAGTTATCGATGCTTCGGTTCCCGTTCCCTATAAATCCTAGGCCCGGGATGCCAGGCCGAGGCATCTCACTAACCTTTAGTTACCCACACAGATATACTTTACAAGTATGGGGTGAAAAATAAATTTTCTATATCTGTATAGGATTTTCTTTGGCGTGTTAGCAAAATTTAAATAACTAACAACCACCCAAAGAGCATTTGATTCAAATACAACATTTTTTTTCACGTACATCAGATCAAGGGATCGTATATTAGTTAACTTTGACGAAATTAAATCATGAATATTAACATAATAATATCTTGAATGCATTACGTATACCGAAAGAATGATCATATGTATTAATTGAAAGAGAGTAGAGTGAGTATATACTTGCCTTGAATCCTTACTGAAATTTAGAATTTCTAACTTGCACAGACAATAAATCTATAAAGCATGTACATGTAATAACATGAGAAATCTCAATTTAATTATATATGAGGTTGCATATGCGGGGTTGTGACGGCCCCAAAAATCATAAAACAGATTTCGGGCACCATCAAAAATTGACAAAAGATAATTAATACATCCAAGCATGCATAACATTAAATAAGAGATAAATAACGAATCTCTATTACATTATCCATTAAAGAGTATTCAATACAGCGGAAGTCTTAAAATAGGGCCCACACAGGCCTTAAAGTCTAAACATTTCTATAATTTTCTCCCTCTTCACCCTACCCTTGAAAGCCATCCACAGGAGGGATATCAGGAAGCTCTCAGAATTCCATCTTTTCTTTTCCCTTATGAGACGCATCGGTCGTCTCGCCATAACCTGCAAAAATTATAATCATAGCAACATGAGCGATTTACGCTCAGCAAGTATATATTTGGTAGTATTTGGGTAAGCTTGAACGATGGAAAATAATGGTTTAAGTGTTTATGAGGTTGGACGAAAACAATGTCCAACACCTCCGAATAATATAGAAGAAAATAGTTTCTAGGGTCCCAGAGTGATAGCGAGGGATTTGACCCTTTTTCTTGAAGAAATCTTGAATAAACCACATGCGCCTTATAACACTGTCTGTTTGGCGCACGTGCCCTTAAGAACTCTTAACACCGTCTGTTTGGCGCAGGTGCCCTTAAGAACTATCTTAAATCAAACGTTATATCAGATGGCCAACCTGAACGTTTGACCTAACCATAATGACATACGTAGTCAATGCAGAAAAATTTGTCTGCAAGGGTTCGGTTACCGATGCCTCGGTTTCCGTTCCCTATCCATAATAGGCACGGGATGCCAGGCATATGCATCCACGTAACCGTTAGTTTACCCACACGGATATACTTTTCAAGTAAGGGGTAAAGAATAAGGCTTCTATATCCGTATAGGGTATACTTTGACGTATTAGCGAACTTAAACAGCTAATAACCGCCCAAGAAGTACTTGTATCTAGTACAATATTTTTCACGTACATCGGATCGAATGATCATACGCTACTTAACTTTGAATAAATATCAACATAATATCAATATCATGTACGTATATCGAAGAATTGATTATACGCATTAGTTTGAAATATAAATCATTTGGAAACATATTTGTCATGAATATAAAAGAGATATGTACATGCATATCATTTCATAACATATCATACGCATATCGAAACAAGTGATCATGCGTTATCTTGAAGTAAACATAAGATTGAATGTATACTTGCCTTTGGTCCTTAGAATTCTCACGTTTAACAACTCGTGAAAGCAGAAAATTCTGTAAAACATGTACAGATAATAATATGAGAAATCTCCACTTAAATACACATGATAAATGTTCATGCGAACTGTTAATGAAATTCTCAAGTCTATACTTAACTACTTATGTCGTCACTCGTAATATTGGGATTCGGTTGGAACCGAATCGAAGTCCGAGAGATTAGTGGACTTGGTTAAACGTCACTCGTAGATCCTCGATAATTTAAATTAATTATAGGAGGCCTTAGATTAATTAATAAATATTAATTAATCAACTTAAGCTTTAAATGATTATTAATCATTTAGAAATTATTCATTAATTATTATTTAATTGCTTTAATTAACTAATAATTGATCTTTAATTAATTAAGAATTACTTCTTAATTAATCTTCACTTAAATAATTTATTTAGTTATTTAAAAACCATTTATTAATTATTATTTAATTATTTAATTAAATAATAATTAATCTTTAATCATTTAAAAATCATTAATTATTTAAAAACCATTCATTAATTATTATTTAATCACTTTAATTAAATAATAATTAATCTTTAATCATTTAAAAAACGTTTATTAATTATTATTTAATTACTCAAATTTAAATAATAATTAATATTTGATCATTTAAAAATCATTTATTAATATTAAATATATATATGTATATATATATATATATATATATATGTGAGTGTTTATTTTAGTTTTTTGAAAACTTGGATTGTGTCAAAAATAATTTTTAAAATGGGTTGAAATTTTAAAATCAAGTGGGTAAAATTTATTGGATCAAAGTCAAAATTTTTATTTTGAAATCTGGGCCAAAACAGTGGGTCAAACCGGGTCGAATTCGGGTCAAACTCGGACCGAGTCGGGTCAACCGGGTCGGATCAGTGCCCCTTCATCGGATTCTGCACTTTCTGCAGATTCCGGCTAAGAACACCGGCAGCCCGCCACCTTCCAACGCCGTTTCTCACACACACACACACGGATCGAAGGAAACAGCACCACCGTGACCTTTAGCATAGGAGAACATACCCCTACGCTTGATGCCACGGCCTGAAACTTACTGAAACAGAGATCGAAGCTCGCCGGAAAGCTCTCGCCATTAACGCCGGCGAGAAGCTTCGGCCGAGCTTCCAAATCTCATTCCTTCACCATTTTTGACGAATCAAACATGGAAATGATTCTAGAGATCACAAGAAACTCGTACATGCAATTAATTTCAATTTTCATCAACTACATCGCATGCTAGATCGATTTAAAGTTTCGGACATAGATGAAAATTTCATATGAACACGAAATCATAAATACTTAACTATTTCTCAAATTGTTTAAGGCAAAATGATCCTTACAAGTGCAGAAACATGATTATATAAACTATTTGAACTACCACGTACTAAATCGGCAAGAATCGGGATTCAAAGTTTCGGCTGTTAGGGTTCTAAGTGTTATGAATAAACCGTGGCTAAAGCTTAAACAACCGTCGCTAAAGGGTTTTTTTATTTAGATTTTGATTAAACTTCAAAAATTAATATCTCTCAATATATAAATGATATGTACAAGTGCAATATATGAAAATCATACTGAAAAATATTATCTACAACATGGTATAATTAGAAAAAAATTTCAGCGTAAAAATAAAAGTGCAGAATTTTTTTACCTTTAAAAGCTTCAAATGAAAATTCCAAAACCTTGCTAGAGAGGAAGAATAATGCTCCGAATTTGGAAGAGAGTTTGTGAAAATGTGATAGTGAAAATGCTGTAATGGGATTACTAACCATGCAAGGAAGGAAATTAAGGAGTAATTTACTACCTAATAAATGCACCATTTAAACTTTGAATTTCAAATTTAAATCCCTAATTAGTTGCATCCTAATTGCATGTTAATTATTATTGTAACTGATGTAAATTAATCATTTACCATGGGAGTAATTAGTAAAAATTTATTTACCCACAATTTACATTTTTAATGGTTATGCATTTATTTATTGCATTAACCGAAAAAAAAAAAAAAAATAATCCGCCTCGGCGAAATAAAAAAAAAAAAAAAATGCGCTTATAGAATTATTATCAAAATTAACATCTAGTAAATTTAAAATAAATATCTTGTCACAATTTATCGTCTCACAATAATTAAAAATATAACGTTCGTTATAAATTTTAATGAACGGGTGCGTAATGAATTACGTAATCGTTACGTACACGTAACCGTAAAAAAAAAAATATATATATATATATATATAATTACTGGATGATAAATTCATAAATAACCCTCAAAATTTTACTTTTGAATTATTGGGTTCTCACATCCTCCCCCCCTTACAATAAGTTTCGACCTCGAAACTTGACTAATGAAAAAGGTGGGGATATTTTTGCATCATCATTTCTTCTAATTCCCACGTAGCTTCTTCTACATTGTGATTCCTCCATAACACTTTTACGGAGGGAATCTCTTTATTCCTTAAAACTTTTACTTGTCGATCCAGAATTTGCACTGGAATCTCTTCATAGCGCAAATCCGGTTGAAGCTCAATCGGTTGATAATCGATGATGCCAGTGTGATCACCTTTATAGGGTCGAAGCACCGACACATGAAAAACATCGTGCACATGTCCCAAAGCTGGGGGTAGTGGCAATTGATAAGCTACTTCACCAATACGGCGAAGTATCTTGAAAGGTCCAATATAGCGTGGACTAAGCTTCCCTTTTTGTCCGAAACGCATGACACCTTTCCACGGAGAAATCTTCAGTAGGGCATGACCTCCAACTTCTAAGGTTAGCTCTTTGCGATGCCGGTCTGCGTACTGCTTCTGTCGGTCCTGTGCAGCTTTCATTCTCTGACGAATGATTCGGATTGCATCCTCAGTTTGCTGAACCATCTCTGGTCCCTCAAGTCGTCTTTCTCCGACCTCATTCCAATACAACGGTGTCCTGCACTTCCTTCCATATAGTGCTTCAAACGGGGCCATACCAATGCTTGCATGGAAGCTGTTGTTGTAGGCGAATTCAATAAGCGGTAAATGATCATCCCACTTACCTTTGAAGTCTAATGAACACGCCCTCAACATATCCTCTAGAGTTTGAATCGTCCGTTCGGATTGTCCATCAGTCTGCGGGTGGAATGCAGTACTCATGTCCAATCGTGTTCCTAGATAGTCTTGAAAGCTGCGCCAAAATCTTGACGTGAAACGCGGGTCTCGATCTGACACAATCGAAATCGGCACACCATGTCGACTAAGGATTTCCTTCACATACAGCTTGACTAACTGGTCCATCTTGAAGTTATCCTTAATGGGCAAAAAGTGAGCGGATTTGGTTAACCGATCCACTATTACCCATATCGCATTAGCTCCCTTCAGCGTCGCCGGTAATCCCACTACGAAATCCATGGTGATGTACTCCCATTTCCATTCTGGGATTTCCAAGGATTGTAATAGTCCACTCGGCTTCTGGTGTTCAGCTTTGACTCGCTGACAGGTGAGACATGTACTGACCCATAGGGCTATCTCTCTCTTCATATTGGGCCACCAAAAGTTTTGCTTCAAATCTTGGTACATCTTTGTCCCTCCTGGATGTACAGAGAAAGCAGAATTATGAGCCTCTTGGAGTAACTGTCTCTTTAACTCTACCTTTGTCGGAATCCAGACTCTATCTTCAAATCTCATCAAGCCGTCGTCATGGATCCGACATCTCCCTTTTTCTTCTTGGAGCAGTTTCTCCCTTTCTGTTGCATATTCTTCTTGAGCTACCCTGATTATGTCCAATAATTGGGGTCTCGCTCTGACTGATTCCTCCATTTCTTGTCTTTGACTTGCTGTGATAACGTTCAGTTGCAATCGTTCCAATTCTATCCTTACTTCTTCTTGAACTGTCATAACGTTTACCCTCTCTCGTCTGCTTAGGGCGTCAGCTACTACATTTGCCCTACCGGGGTGATAGTTGATCGAGCAGTCGTAATCCTTGATCAATTCTAACCATCGCCTTTGTCTCATGTTTAGCTCTTTCTGAGTGAATATGTACTTCAGGCTCTTATGGTCGGTATAGATCTCACACTTCTCCCCGTACAAATAATGTCTCCAAATCTTCAAGGCAAATACTATAGCAGCTAGCTCCAAGTCATGAGCTGGATATCTTTTCTCGCAATCCTTTAATTTTCGAGATGCATAGGCGATTACTTTGCCGTGTTGCATTAGGACAATTCCTAGTCCATTTAGTGAAGCATCGCTGTAAATGACGAAGTTTCCTTTGTCGTCAGGCAAACTCAATACTGGTGCAGTGGTCAGCTTATTTTTCAGCGTTTGGAAACTCCCTTCACATTCGGGAGTCCATGCAAACTTCACCGTCTTTCTCGTCAGATTTGTCAACGGATTTGCCAGTTTTGAAAAGTCCTGAACAAACCTGCGGTAGTAGCCTGCTAAACCTAAGAAGCTCCGTACTTCGGTAGGAGTCTTTGGTTGCGGCCAATTGGTGATTGCTTCAATCTTTGTGGGGTCCACGGATATGCCCTGCTCGTTGATCACGTGGCCCAAAAACTTCACCTCTCTAAGCCAGAACTCGCACTTCGAGTATTTAGCAAAAAGTCTTTCTCGTCTTAGCGTCTCCAACGCTATTCCCAAATGCTCAGCATGTTCCTCTTCCGTTTTGGAGTAGATGAGAATATCATCGATGAATACAATGATGAACTTATCGAGTTGTGGTTTGAAAACTCGGTTCATCAGATCCATAAAAGCAGCTGGAGCATTAGTAAGTCCGAATGGCATTACCAGGAATTCGTAATGACCATACCGGGTCCTGAATGCTGACTTAGAGATATCCTCCTCTCTGATCTTCAGCTGATGATATCCCGACCTCAGATCGATCTTTGAAAAATATTTAGCACCTTTCAGTTGATCAAATAGATCATCGATCCTTGGTAATGGATATCTATTCTTTATTGTTACCTTGTTCAGCTCTCGGTAGTCGATGCACAATCTCATCGATCCATCCTTCTTCTTCACGAACAACACAGGCGCTCCCCACGGTGAGACACTTGGTCGGATAAATCCTCGATCTAACAGTTCTTGCAATTGTTCCATAAGTTCCTTCAACTAAGAAGGGGCCATTCTGTATGGAGCCTTGGAAATCGGAGCAGTCCCTGGTACTAGCTCGATTCTGAATTCCACTTCTCGATCAGGAGGTAATCCCGGTAGCTCTTTCGGAAATACATCTCCGAATTCCCTCACAATGGGAATATCCTCCAACTCTGGTGCTTCCTTCTTAGTGTCATGCACATAAGCCAGGAATGATTCACACCCTTTTTGTATCATCTTCCTAGCTTTTATCATAGTGAGGAAGTGGGACGGTTTGGTAGTCTTACTTCCATGAAATAACACACTTTTGTTCGAAGGTGTTCTTAAAGAAACCTTCTTCCTCCTACAGTCTATACTAGCCTGATATTTATATAGCCAATCCATGCCTAGTATCATGTCGAACTCCCCCAAAGGAAATGGTATTAAATCTGTCGGTAAGTCATACTTTCCTATCTTTACAGTACAGTCAGGCAGTATGTCATGAACTGTGTAGACTTCTTGGTTAGCTACCATAACCTCTAAAGGTGCATCTAGGCGTTTAGGCACTATGTTGAGGTCTTTAAGTAATCGTTCAGCAATGAAAGACTTGGTTGCGCCAGAATCAAATAACGTATGAAGTTGTACTGAGTTGACAAGTAGTGTACCTGTCACGACATCATCTGATTTTAGTGCGTCCTGAACGGTCATGTTATATGTTCTGGCTTGAGGACGGACTGGTACAGTGTTAGCTCCTGAAAGTGGCGGCTTTCCTCCGCCTTTCTTCTGTGGGCAGTTTGGAGAAATGTGGCCCTCCTTGCCACACGTATAGCATGTTCTCACAATTGCCAGTGCACGATTGGTGCCCTGGGGTGTGACCTGTTGTATCTGCTGCTGTTGTTGTGGACGATACTGAAGTGGTGTAGCAGCAATTGGCTGCTTTGGGCAATTTTGTGCCAGATGCCCAGGCTGGTGGCACCTGTAGCACGTGTTCGTGCCCAACAAACATGGGTAGGTCCCATGATTCCTTCCACACTTGGCACAAATAGTGCCCATCCTTTTGTTATCTCCTCCACCTCTATTGTTGAAGTTTCCCTTCCTTTTATTACTGCTTTGGAAACTTCCTTGTTCCTGCTTGACCACCACTGATGAAGCTTGTGGTTTTCCACTCCCTCCACCAACTCCTTTGTTGTTTTGGTGGTGGTTGATGTTCCCTTTCCTCTGTCCCTCTTTCCGGTTCTCCCGGTTGAACTCTCGAAGCGTCTTGCCGCTTCTCTCTGCCACCTTTGTCCGTTGGACAACCTCTGCATACGTTCCCAAGCATAGGACAGCAATCTTGTCCTGGAGCCATGGGTTCAGTCCATACTCGAACCTTCTTGCCTTTCTCCTTTCGGTATCCACCAAATGTGGAGCGTACCGTTGGAGTTCGTTGAATTTCCTCTCGTACTCTTCCACTGTCATGTTCCCCTGTTTAAGTTCGAGGAACTGCTTTTCCAAGTCATCAGCGGCATTGATGGGGAAGTACTGATTGTTGAATATCTCCTTAAACTCCTCCCAGGTGAAGCCTTCATCTGTCGCTCCTTCTCCTCTAGATGCTAGCTTTTTGGCTAACTCTAGCCGTTCAGTTGCCTCCCACCAATAGTTTGCCTCCCCCTTCAGTAGATAGGTGGCATACTCAGTTTTGAGGTCCTCTGTCACCGAAGACATTCGGAAGGCTTTCTCCACCTCCTTAATCCATGTTTGAGCACCTGTGGGCCCTCCTTCTCCATTAAAAGTGGGTGGACTACTGTTGGTGAAGTCCTTGAACGTCACCCTCCTAGGTTGAACTGGCGGTGGGGTTGGTGGGTTGTTATTTAACTGCGCTGCTTCCCTTATCATGTTCATCAACATGGCAATGGGATTTTCTTGATTCCCATTATTTCCTTCATTAATCGCATTACGATTGGTGTTTCCTTCCTCATTCGCATTGCGATTGGTGTTGGCATTACTATTTCTGGTAGTTCGTGGTCTTCTAACTGGAGGCATTGTTCTACAGGTAGGAAAAAGAGATATTTAATATCCATGAGTTTTTTTTTTTTTTTTTAAAAAATCTTATAAATCATATAAAACTCATGACACAACAAATTAAATACATTCACAAATAATCGAGTGCAACTCATACCAGTTTCAGAGATAATTTTTTTTTTTTTTTCCATAAAATTTCATAATATTATGGGTACAATAGTAAAAGTTCATAACATTACTTGCAGAGCTTAACATAAAAAATTTGTTCTGCAGTTTAAAAATAATAAATAAATAAATAAAAATTACAAAGTGGTACTAAATATTTTATCATAAACCCTCGCGGTCAAGTTGATCATTTATTCTGCGTAGACGACGGAACGCCTCATCCTCTGATAGGTCCTCTTCGTCATCTCGATCCTCATCTTCTGGATCTGCATCCTCCTGATCATCATCCTCCTGATCCTCTGGTTCAGCATCCTCCCCAGCGTCCTCCTCGTGCTCACTGGGGTCCTCATCCTCCTCGGGATCTTCATCCCTCTCAGGATCTTCCTCGGGAGTTCGAGGGATTTCGAAGTGGAATACCTCAACTGCCCCGGATACCCTCTTACGAGGAGTCACACGCCATAGGGAACCAGTGCGTAGTGGTGGTGCACAACTGTCCTCAGGGTGTCGGCGCTTGCGTCTACTCGAAGGACCCGCATCAACATCTGGTGTAGGCATAGCAGCAGTAGATGGCTCGAGTGATGCCTCCCTTACAGCCTCAACATCACCGGTGGGAATGTCAGTATGTCCCGGTCGATCAGACAAGGTAGTCTCCAGAACATGCTCCTCGTCAGAGCTATCAACCACGGAAGCTCTCTCTCTATCATCGTGTCTCGAAGTCATCTATAGGTAAACATAACCTACGTCAGTATAGGGACAAGGTTTAACTTAATATAGAGTTTGACATGAATACTAATGCAATGCATGGTTTGCAGTAATTCCTACTTAAATCCTTAGCCTAAAAAAATTTTATAACCCTTAAAAATTAGCTTCAGATGGCGAAAAGTCTATCTATCTATCTATTCGTCCTTACGTCCTATTTTCCTATACTTATTTCTTACGGTTCCTTCATTCTTCCGTAAGACTCTAATTATCGCGTTCTACTCTCCGGTAGAGACCGTGGTCTCCTACCCGGTGCTTGGCTTTGCCAACAGTAACGTACCGAGCGATGTTTCTCACGAAACATTTCCGGTCGGATATGGCTCTGATACCAACTGTGACGGCCCCAAAAATCATAAAACAGATTTCGGGCACCATCAAAA
>CM025787.1:16743811-16767639 GCA_014636745.2 Centella asiatica | reverse complement strand
TTATAGAATTATTATCAAAATTAACATCTAGTAAATTTAAAATAAATATCTTGTCACAATTTATCGTCTCGCAATAATTAAAAATATAACGTTCGTTATAAATTTTAATGAACGGGTGCGTAATGAATTACGTAATCGTTACGTACACGTAACCGTAAAAAAAAAAAAAAAAATATATATATATATATAATTACTGGATGATAAATTCATAAATAACCCTCAAAATTTTACTTTTGAATTATTGGGTTCTCACAGGGGTGTTCATGAAATTCACAAGTCTGTGATTGACTAATTGAGTCGTCATTCATTGAATTGAGATTCGGTTGGATTCGAATCGAAGTCCGAGAGATTTGTGAACTTGATTACACGTTGCTCATAGGCTCTCGATAATTTAATTTTAATTATTGGAGGCCTTAGATTAATTAATTAATATTAATTAATCAATTTTATTTGTTTAAATGATTTTATTAATCATTTAACATTTATTAAAATTTGTTCCTTAATTATTGTTTAATTGTTTTAATTAAACAATAATCATTTCTTAAAAAAATCTTAATCATAAAATATTTATAGATGTTTTATCAATTATTAAACATTTGTTCTTAAATTATTATTTAATTTCTTTAATTAAATAATAATTATTGATCAATTAAGTAATTTATTTCTTAGTTACTTTTGAATTAAATGATTTATTGATCATTTAATAATCATGTGGAATTTATTCATTAATTATTCATTAATTGTTTTAATTAAATAATATTTGGTCTTGATCCCTTAATTTAATTAATCAAGAATTATTTCTCAATTAATCTTAGCTTAAATGATTTATTTAATCATTTAATAAAGTTTTAGAGTTTCCTTAATTATTATTTAATTGTTGTTAGTGCAATATAAGCACAAGTGTTTGTAGAAGGGGGGGATGAATACAAACACCTGAATCTTTTCGCTCTTTTAAACTTAAAAGTGATTACTGGAAACAGTTGAAACAAACAGAAAAACTATGAGAAATAAACACACAGATTCAAGTTAAAATAGTTATATTAAAACTTGGGGTTTTTCTGAAAATCTGTATAATCACAAATGTGATTTGCAGCTACAAATTCTGTAAATAAAATTTACAACTTCTCACACTCACTAGCTACAAAAACTTTTCTCTGAAAAATAAATCTCTCAAGAAATATATTACAGAGCTTCCTAGTGTTCTGTGCTTCTTTGTTTGTTTGATCTGTTGGATAGATTCAATCACTGTTTTTTTTTGTGTAATGAGAGCTCTGTTGCTTATATGATAAATCAGTGAGTTGAAATCACGTGCTTGAGACGTGCTGCTCTTCTCAACTTAGCCGCAAGTATGTCACATCGAAACTTTATGTGTCAGACCGCTGCATGCTTCGTTGCTACTTTTCTTCCCCTGATCTGTGTGCATTTAATGCGTGAGAGTTCTCATTGGATCAAAAACAAACTTCAAGAAATATCTTTCCAGTTGATATTTCTTGCTTCTGAAACACGTTACATTGATTTCCGTGTAAGTACTGATGACGGGTGCATGTTGTCATAACGATCCACTGATTATCAGCCCTGATGGACTTTGGTCAGTGCTTCTGGATCCCCTGATGCTTATTGACTAAATTAGGGCTTCAATTTTCACTTGAGTTTTACTTAGTGCTTCTTTGATCCTGATGGTTATAACTGACGGCATACACTGATGGCTTCCACTGATGTCATGTTGGTCATTCTCCCTGACGGGTTACCCTGATGGGTTTGCCTGACACTGACATGTCCTGAAGTGTTTCCCTGACGGGTTGGTCTGCCCTCGTCATACCCTGACAGGTTTCCTTGACAAGTTCCCCTGATGGGTTCCAATCAACGCAACTTAGAATTTCTGATGTACGGAATACTTTGACTTTTTAGTAGTAGTATCAGACATTCTTCGTCACTTTGTCAAGTCCTTTGAATGCTTCTGTTTTTTGACTTGCCTTGTGAAGTTATTGACCATCCACTGATGAATAAGTTTATTATCAGCGGATGCAAAACTTGTGCTGATCTTAAGGTTTATAAAGTACCTCAAGTATTTACAGTTGCACAAATTATTACATAATCATCATCATCATCATTTATCTCTAACAATCTCCCCCTATTTATGTTTATCAATTTGATAACCATAAATCCCTAGATGCACTGATGATGATGTCAAAACCAATACTAAATACATGAAAGAATTTTGAATGAATTAATAAAAGAATTTCTGTACAAGGATTTTCCTATAACTATTACAAAAAGAATGTTGTATTAGACATCAAGATCCCTTTTCCTTTTTGTTGAGACAAAGGGCAATGGATGACTTGATTCAATCGGTTGAGAGTCACTTCCAAGGCCTTGTCTTCTTTGATCTGGGTTTTGATCAGGAATCCTTAGTCTGTTGTCTTCTCCACCTGCTTCCAGTTGCTCTAGCTCCTTTTGAAGAAGTTTTCTGAAATTGACTATGTTGACATTGCTGCTGGATTCCAAAGCTTCAAGGACGGATTTTATTTCTTGAACATTGGCTGCAGCAAGTTGTGACCAGTAGAAGGTAATGATCTCCCCCTTTTCATTTTTGAATTGAACACCCATGGGGCTAGTGATCATTTTTGGATATTCTTTAAATCCCTTCACTGGTGGCACATACCTTACTGCAGTGTTCCCATCATCAGCTTTGGTTTCTTCAATCTCCTTCAATGCTCCCTTAATCAGCAAGATTCTGAACTTGATGACATGTTCATTTTGTTGATAGGCTATTTGGCTTAGAATATACATCGCTTCCTTCAGGTTTAGGCCATCAACTTCTTTGATCCTTATACTTTTCTCCTGCCCATCAGTGGATCTATAAAATAATTTCAGTGGACTTTCCAATGCTGTGGGCAGGCTCCTTTCATTGTTGATGGCTCTCCTTAGCCTGTCGATTATCCCCCTTAAGTCTTTGTTAGCCTGCGAGGATCTTGGAATTAGATTTTGGACCAGTCCTAATTGCTCAGCATCCATTCTCCTGAACCAGTCCATTGCTACATTGAATTCTGACCCACTCTTCAGTTAAATTGTTATTAGCTGATCCCTTCTATTGTTGAACCTGACATCTATGCTTTTTATGGAGAACATAAATGTCAGGTTTTTACGCCTTTCTTCTTTAAGAAATTCTGCTAGAGTGGGTGAACCATATTCTTTGGTAACAGGAGAAGGTGCTTTGTCCTTGGCTTCAGATGACTTCTTTGTAGTGACATCAGGGTCTTCAGTTTTATCTTGATTTTTATCCCCTGATGCACTTTTAGGGTTCTGTAATCTTCTTGGCTGAGGTTTCCTGGAAGTCCTAGGCCTGACACTCTTTTTCTTCTTTGCTTCTTCCTCCTGTTCCTTTGCCATTTCCCTTTTTTCTTCTTCTTGAAGTTGTTGTGCAAAGATTGCATCAGCTTCTACTAATTTTTTGTCTTGAGGGTAGACCAACTCCATTTTCCCATCAATTACAACTTCAACGGGTGTTGGAAAGTGGGTTGTCTTCATGGCATCTCCAAGTAGCTTAGGCCCTGATTGAGTGTTGGATTTCTTCTCGGGTTCCTCAATCAGGATACCTTTGCCTTTATCCTTGGATTTTGGAGCAGGAACAGGAGCAGTCACATCCCCTGTTTGTTGATTTGAATTCTCAGCAACATCCCTTGAATCCCCTGACGACTGCTTGGTAGATTTCTCCCCCTTTTTGACAACATCATCAGTGGGAGTTGAGAGTCGGGATGTGACTTGAAGAACTTGTTGCAGAGTGCCAGCCATGGAATGTTGCAGAGTTTCCATGCTGGACAGCTAGGAAGTGAGATCAGCTAGCTTTTTGTCAACAATGTCAGCTTGTTGCTTCATCCGGAGTAGAGTCTTGTTGGTGACCAGGGAGTCGACAACTTGCTGTATATTTTGTATCTTTGATGAAAAATGTGTATACAATTTTTGATTTTCTATATCTATTGACTGACCAATCATGATCTGTGACTTTAACACTTTGATCAAGATTGGATCAGTAGTTCTAGCTCATTCATGCTTTAGTAACTGTACAGTGTCAGACATCTGGTTCTGTCGAAAGTATAAATCAACTCCGATGAACTGGGAAAAATCATCTTGTGGAGCATCATCTTCATCACTTTCAGAGGTAGAAGTATTATTTACAGTATCTGTGTTTTCTCTCTGTTCTTTATTTATAAGGATCTCATCCTTATCTCTCTCATCCTCTCCTTTTTCTTTGCTTACTAAGGCATCACTCGTATTCTCTCCTTTTTCTGTGCCTACTAAGGCAGTACTCTCTTGCTCTCCTTTTGCCAAAGTCCTCTTAAGGGTTTGACTTTGCCTCTCTGCACTAAGTATTTTCTCAGTCTCACTCAAAATTGTCCTAAAGGGGCTCCTATGGGCTTGGAAATCACCAACTGTGACCAGTTCAAGAGATGTATCTACAAATTCTGGTTCGATAGTTGTGATAGGAGAAGGAGAAGAAGTAAAGTGAGTATGTATAATTGGAGAAGTGTATGTTTCTATAGAGGAAGTATATACAATTGGGGGTACATAAAGAGTTATAGCTGTAGTATGTACAGTGGAGTTTATGTCCCCTGTTTGATCATCAGTGTTTGTATCAATTAGAAATGAGTCAACCATGTGAGAGTGGTGACTATCAAACACTGTGTCAGAGAGTGTTGGCTCCTCCATGAATTGAGAATGTGGAGAATCTGATTGTATGACACTTAATGTTTGTGTCATTATATCCGAAGAAATTTGAGGAACAGAGAAAGAAGGAAGTGGTATAGATGGGAGTGTTGGCTGAATCACTGAACGAGGAGGTGATTCATCAAAAGATGCTGTAGAAGAATGCTTATGACTCATGTCGATCTTATTGACAAGCTTCTGAGCTACAACATCTTGAGTGGTGTGTGCACTCACTGTGGAGGATATCTGCAAGTGGCTCTCAGAGACCCTGATGGAAGGTTCATCAGTGTCTATGGTCAGTGTATGTGCCTCACTCAATTGTGTCCTTGGTTGGGGACTATTTTCAATAACTAATTCCTTTTGAGAGGAACTAGTTAGGAATATGTTTAATTCCTTATCAAAAGCAGCATCCTTTTGAGAGGATACTGCCTGGTCAGGCTGTTGGGTAACACTCGTGGCTCCCTTCTTCTTCTTATGCCTGTAGCCAATCACTCTCTCTCCTTGCTCCCCCTCAGTTGTTGTGGTAACTTTACTGGGTTTTCTTTTAATCCCAACAGTCTTTTGGGAGACTGTGGGTTGGGTTGTTGAGAGTGGTTGTGAAGAAATTGGTTGTTCTAGTTAGGTAGGCAGAGAGGTGGTTGATTTCTCTGCCATAGTAGATGAAGGTGAAGAATGTACAGTTTGAGAAGTATAAGGTGTAGAATTTACTACCTGTACCATATGCGATGGAAGTGCAAACGGTTCGGCTAAAAAAGATTTCTTTATTATTTCTACAAACAGTTTCTTTGTTTGCTTGTATGTCTGTACAGGTATATCATTCTCAAAAGAAAAATTAGTAATCTGATCTTTAATAATCATGTACAAAAATCTAGCATAATATATTTTAGATTTCCTATTATTAAAATTACCTAATTTATTTACAAGATCATCAAAAATTATTTTACCTATATTTATATTTACATTTCTAATTATTGCGTATGCTATTTTTAAAGTTAAAGAGGTAATGACCTCAAAGTTAGAACACTTACCTGAGAACACCTTGGTGATGGTGTCGAAGAGATAAGAAATCTCCCTCTTCACGTTCACCCTCTTGAGATCCTTGAACTTTAACACTGCGTTGGGAGTAGCGTTATAGCCCAGTTCCCTCAAGAAATCCAGCAAATCTGCATCACTGGGTACATCCACTAGATCTTGAGTAGGTAGCCACAAAACAGAGTTAAGTCTGGAAGGAGTTATTTTCCCTTTCTCAGACAAAACTTTGAATGAGATACCCTTGACCACATCAGGCTTGGTGGTGGAGTACATGAACTTGGCACTGGTCCAAAGTTGTGACAGTGCCTCCCCCAACATTTCTTCATCGGTAAAGATGGCTTTACTATACTCAGAGTTGAGCAGATAGTTCATTATCGGTTTAAAGCAATCACTTACCTCATCAATGTCAGAGAAGCCCATGTAGTTTGTGGATGGGACTGTCAAGTTCCTATGAATTTGTTGATGTGCCATGGATGCTTTGAAGATTTGAAGTTCTAGGGTTTCTGTAAAGACGAGAGAAAAAAAAACTCTAACAAATATCAGGTATAGATTAAACGTTTTGGGGAGTTTCAAAAAGTATGAGAGATAGAGTATTAATACCCGCCTATAAACGTTTGAAAACTTCTCCTGAAAACATGCTATCAGGGAGTCAGTTCAGTTTCTGTGATGACACGTCATCAGTGAGAGAAGAACTTAATGATGAGTTGTCATCACTTAACTGACCTAGAATCCCGATGCAGTAAAAAAAATTTAAAACTTACCCTGATGATTTACTGTATGTACACACCCTGACCCTGATGCACAAAACGGACACCCTGACCCTGACACACAGGTCAGATACCTTGACCCTGTCGAACAAGTCGGACAGCCTGACCCTGACGAGCGATCCGGACATCCTAACCCTGACGAGCGAGCCGGGTACCCTGACCTTGATGCGTCCTTAAGGAAGCCCTGATCCTGATGCATCAGTCCAAAACAAAATGCAGAATATACAAGTATATACATATTTACAATTTGAACATATATAACCACATATCAATTGATTTCATCAAGAACTTATGAAATGAGTTAGAAATACCAAATCTCATGAGTTTGACTCTGACCCTGACGCATAATTCACCATTCCCAGCTCTCCCACAAGATTTGAAAATGTGGCTTCATCAAGAGCTTTGGTGAATATGTCTGCCAGCTGCTGATTTGAAGGTACAAACTGTAATTCAATATTCCTATTCATAACATGTTCCCTGATAAAATGATATCTGATTTCTATATGCTTAGTTCTGGAATGTTGTACTGGATTTTCAGCAATGGCAATGGCACTAGTGTTATCACACCTTATTGGAATCTTGGAATAGTTCAGACCATAATCCATTAGCTGATTTTTCATCCATAGAATTTGTGCACAACAACTTCCAGCTGTAATGTATTCAGCTTCAGCAGTAGATGTAGAAATAGAATGTTGTTTTTTGCTGAACCAAGATACAAGCCTTCCTCCCAGAAATTGACAGCTTCCTGTTATATTCTTTCTGTCAATCCTGCATCCTCCAAAGTCAGCATCAGAATATCCTAGCAATTCAAATCCAGACTCCTTTGGATACCAAAGTCCCAACTCTGTAGTGCCCTTGATATATCTCAAGATCCTTTTCACTGCAATGAGATGAGATTCCTTTGGGTCAGCTTGATATCTTGCACAAAGACATGTTGCAAACATTATGTATGGCCTGCTTGCTGTCAGATATAGCAATGATCCAATCATTCCCCTGTAAGTCTTCAAATCAACTTTCTTTCCATTCTTATCAGGGTCAATCTTGGTTGTAGTGGCCATAGGTGTCTTTGCTACTTTTGAGTCCTCCATATCAAATTTCTTGAGAAGTTCTTTGGCATATTTTGTCTGATGAATGTAGATTCCATCAGAGTCTTGTTTAACTTGCAATCCCAAGAAGTAAGATAATTCACCCATCAAGCTCATTTCATATTTGCTTTGCATGAGTTTGGAGAACTTTTCACACAGTTTTGTGTCAGTGGATCCAAAAATAATATCATCAACATAGATTTGAACCAAAATCAGATGACCTTGGTTGTCACATCCGTGTCCCAAATCGCATATTCGTGAACATGCATTCCACTTGATATTTGACATTTGCATTGTTTTATATTACATAAATAATAATATATCAGTCCATATAGATTAAGAATATATCATTTAGAAAGCAAGCTTAATTAGAGCACTTTTAGAAGGAGTGTTAGGATGTCAAAAATGCAGATTTCGTTCAAGGGGTTAATTAGCGGGTATTATGAAGCTTTTGTGCCATTTCGCAAATACATATTAGTTGAGACCCTTAGTAGAAAAGTAGAAATCTGCACTACTTTTTGGCTGTATTAGGCTGGAATTCTGCACTATTTTTGGGCTGTAGTAGGCTTTGTCTTCAAGTGAAAAAGGCTGGACAATTCTTATTGGACCAAATTAAGCACCTTGCCACCTCATGCTTAATTTGGACTAAACAAGAAGCCACTAGAACAAGGGGAGCAGTCCCATTTTCGGCTGGAGAACACTTAGGAAGGCTGAAAACCATAAGAGAACAGGGGAGAGCAGATTTTCAGCATAGCAGATTTATTAATTGTGTAGTTCTTGCATCTGATCAAAGTGAGTTCTTCCCTTCCATTCTTTTGTGTTTAATAACCTGCACTTCAGTAGCATATTGGAGTTATTAGATGTTAATGAAATAGAGTTTGCATATTGATTCAGTTGGCTAGAAAAGTAGCTTGCTGCTGCACTTAGTTTCTGCTGAAATTAGCTTGCTGTTGCTGCTGAAATTAGCTTACATCATGCATCATAGCCATGTTTCATGCATATAGATTGGTACTTATGCATGGTGAATGAGTTTTAAACATGTCAATATGTGCTATAGGAGAAGAGAACTTCGGGGGCAGCGAGAGGGGAGGTCAACAGCGTTAGTTTCGCTGAATTTGTGAGTAAATCCATGGTATACTTATGTGTTATATTTGTGTATCTTGGATGATATATGATTGTTTGCTTATTGTATCATGTCTATATGGGATTACTTGCTGTGTTTGATGAATTAAATGTGTAATTGACAGTTTGGTGTACAAGCTGAAAATATGTGCTATTGGTAATTGTAATGATCAGAACTATATTTGGAATATCATCGATATGAGGAATTATGTATATGAGCTATTGGTACTAAATTGAAATGAGAACTATATGTATATTGTGCATTTGAATTCATATGACTTAAAGGAAATGGTATGGCTGATATGTTCAGGTATTTGTAAATATATTGGTTATATTGGTTACATGAAAAATAGGTGGACTAAGTGCTGTGCGAGGTGAAAACCCGTATGAGCCACCTCTGGGATCCATTCTATCATACTGGCTGGCCAGCAATTTATTTGATTAAACCTACGGGTTCACACTGTTGGTTATTGGAAAGATCTTTGTGATCTGTATACAGGAATTCCCGGGGCAATACTCTGACATATCGAGCCATTACCGGAAAAAGAAAAGAATATAGCATTGCATATTTGATATATCTGAATTGATTTGAGTTATATGAATTATATGTGTAAATTGTATGATATGTGTGGGGTTTACTCATTGAGTTGCGACTCATATAAAGCGCTAAATGTTTCAGGTTGTGCAGTATAGCTTTTGAGCTGTTTTGCAGCTTTGTGCATACTTCGACGCGACAGAGGTCGAGAAGCCGTGATCACACACTCTCTCCAGTCCATTTGTGCATATAGTTTTTCTTAGAATGTATTTTTCGGGGCTGATTAGGATTTTGGCTTGTAATGTATAAGATATGTTTTGTATAATAGGTTGTGTTTATGTTGTTTAGAAGTGTCTAATATTTCAGATCGTTTGATGTTGAATTTAATGACTTGTTGAATATGGTATTTGAAATGTAATTGCTATTTATTTGTTATTCGAGTTGGGTCTTTACATTGGTGTTGTCTGAAGAACAAGGTTTTGTCAATGATACCTCTTGAAAATTTGTTTTCCACCAGAAACTTTGACAGTGTATCATACCAAGCTCTAGGTGCTTGCTTCAGTCCATAAAGTGCCTTTTCCAGTTTGTAGACATGATTTGGAAATTTTGTGCATTCAAATCCTGGAGGTTGTTGGACATACACCTCCTGTTCCAATTTCCCATTTAGAAAAGCACTTTTCACATCCATTTGATATACTTTAAAATTTGAATGTGTGCATAGGCTAAGAAAATTCTTATAGCCTCAAGTCTGGCTACTGGTGCAAAGGTCTCATCAAAATCAATCCCTTCTTCTTGAAGATATCCTTTTGCAACCAGTCTTGCTTTGTTTCTTACAACAATGCCAGCTTCATCCATCTTATTTCTGAATACCCACTTAGTACCTATTATGGTCCTATCTTTGGGCTTAGGTACAAGCTTCCATACTTGATTCCTTTCAAATTGATTTAGCTCTTCCTGCATTGCCAAGATCCAGTCTGCATCTTGAATAGCTTCTTCAAACTTCTTTGGTTCAATTTGAGAAAGAAAACAAGCATATAGGCATTCATTAGATGTTGCTTTCCTGGTCTGCACTCTTTTGCTTGGGTCACCAATAATCAGATCTGTTGTGTGACTTTTGGCCTATTTGGGATTGGAGATGTGTCTTGATGAGCTTGCTTGACTATCATCTCCTCCCCCTAAGCCTGTGCTACCAGCTTCTAAAAACTCTCCCCCTAAATTAGTGGAAAATTCAAGGTTCAAGTTATCCCCTGATGGTGCATGTCCTGATGAATGATCCCTTGATGAAGTATCCCCTGATCTGTTGTCCAGGAAATTAACTCTATCTGCTGAAGGGGGTTCTACATTGTTTGGATTGACATCAGGAATGGATAAATTCTCCATTTGTCTGCACTCATCGGCTTCATTCTCTTGATAATCAATATCATCTTCATTTTCAAACCTGAGTTCTTCATGAAAACCAGGGTCTTCAAGCCCATAAATTTCTTGATCATCAAAAGCTTTTATAGACTCCATCACCACTTGAAGTCTCTTGTTGTAAACCCTGAAGGCCTTGGATGATAGAGAATAACATAGGAAAATTGCTTCATCAGCTTTTGGATCAAATTTTCCTAAGTTCTCACCAAAATTCCTTAAAACAAAACATTTGCATCCAAAGACATAGAGGAACTTGATGCTTGGTTTTCTCCCTGTCATTAGCTCATATGGTGTCTTGTTGTGAGCCTTGTTGATTAGAGATCTATTCTGAGTAAAGCAAGCAGTGGAAATTGCTTCAACCCAAAAATAGGTGGGAATCTTTGCCTCTGCTAGCATTGACCTAGCAGCTTCTATCAGGGTTCTATTTTTCCTTTCCACTACACCATTCTGTTAAGGAGTCCTTGGAGCATAAAATGTATGATTTATGCCTTTCTCCACACAAAATCCCTCAACAGCTGCATTCTTGAATTCAGTTCCATTATCTGTTCTCAACATTCTAACCACTGACCCTGATTCTGTTTCCACCTTCTTGATATGGTCAATAATTTGTTGAGATACTTCTAATTTAGCATGCTGGAACTTTACCCAAGTGTATCTGGTGTAGTCATCCACAATGACCATTGCAAATCTTTTCTTTGACACTGACATAATGTTGACATGGCCAAAGAGATCCATATGTAACAATTGAATTGGATCTTTGATCATAGTGGCTTCCTTGCTAACAAAGGATGATTTCCTTTGCTTCCCTTGTTGACATGTTGAACATAATCCTTCTTGGATAAACTCCATTTGGGGTAGTCTAGTTACCAACTCTCTCTTCACTAGATCATTAATTGACTTAAAGTTCAGGTGAGAGAGCTTCTTGTGCCATAGTCTGCTTTCATCAGGAGTAGCCTTGCTGTAGAAACATGATTCTCCACTCACTGAATTAAAATCAGCAACATAGAGATCTCCTTTTCTTATCCCTGACAAAACCAGCTTCCCATCACTTTCATTTGAGATTAGGCATTGATCTCCTTTGAAGGAAGTGATGAACCCTTTGTCACTTAGTTGACTTATGCTTAGCAAATTGTGCTTGAGCCCATCAACCAGTGCTACATTTTCAAATTAGACACTCCCATTTCCTGCTTTGCCATAACCAAGAGTTAGTCCTTTGCTGTTATCACCAAATGAAATTACTGGACCAGCCTTTTCTTGGAATTCTGTGAGCAGGGCTTTGTTTCCTGTCATATGCCTTGAGCAGCCACTATCTAGAAACCAGATTTGACTGCTTTTGATCTTTCCCTGCACACAAGAAAACATTTAAATCTTTTTTTGTACCCAATTTGTTTTGGGTCCTCTAGGTTTAGTCACAGTAATAGATAATACAACTTTATCTTTATTGATGACTTTTGGTTTTGGCAAATTTAAAACTTTCTCCTTTTTAGGAGCTTCAACATATGCTTTTGATTTCTTAACATTTATTTTGCCTTTATCCTTGGAGGAGCAGGCTTTAACAGTTGGTAAATCATCAACATACAAAATTGTGCCAGTCAAAATTTGTGGTTTTTCTTTGCATTGAAAAGATAAATGATTACAATTACCACAATTCTAGCACACTTTTCTAGGGGCTTCATGAATGGAAGAATAATTGCTAGTTTTATTAACAACTAGCTTACCATTTCTATTCTTCTTGCTTTCCCCTGACAGGCCTTTTTCCCTTGACGGGCTACTACGGCCTGATGCACTCTTTCCCCCTGACGACTGTGTATCCACTGATGCACAGTCTAGTTCTTTCATAACTGGAGGGTTAAGTGCTTTAGCAAGAGTAAGTTTCTTGCCTCTCCCACCACTAGTGGAAGCTTCACTAATTGGGAAAATATTCCCTAATTCTAGCTTTGCTGCTGCCTTAACAATCTTGATAGGTTGTGTTGGCCTTTTTCCAAAGCTAGCTGCCATCTCAACCTCAATGGGAGGTTGCTGCACTTGAGTCTCTTCATAGCCCAAACCAGATTTTGGATCAGATTTCTGACTTTTCAAACGATCCTCCAGTTTCCTACTAGACTCACTCCATCTCTTAATGACTTCCCTTTCTTGACTGAGAAGATTCGAGGTCCATTCCTCTCTTTTGATAGCACAGTCAAGGAGATTTTTAGTCCTTGAGAGTTCTTTTTCAAGACTCTCAAGTCTGGAGTTTTCTGATTCTAAAAGAGTGTTCCTAGTAGATAACTGTTCATTAATTTTCTGCACTCTCTCAGTTTCAGCTACACCACTCCTCAGGATGTCATAGAGATCCTTTATCTCACAAGCCATTTTCTTAACAGTTTTAACACAATAAGTTTTAGACATGTTAGAGGAAATTTCAAGGCTTACCTGTGAGCTGCTACTGTCAGTGGATGAGGCCATCAGGGCTAGGTTGACATACTCTTCATTTTCTTCCTCATCAGAGTCTGCCCAGTCCTTTCCCTCTGCTATATATGCTTTTCCCTTCTTGTTTGCATTAAGAAGGTCAAAGTATTTCTTCTTGTAATCCATAATAGCTTCTTTGTTTCTGGATTCACCATCTTTTGTGGCCTTGCGGCACTCATTTGCAAAGTGACCCATCTCATTACATTCGTAGCACTTTATTCTTGATTTGTCAATAAAGTTTTTCATGCTACTGGGTTTCCTTGCTGAAAATCTTTTAGATCCTGAAGGCTTTTGGAATTTCAGCTTGGAAAACCTTTTTGCAAGAAAGGCCATGGTTTCATCCAGCTCCTCTAACTTTTCCGGAGTATATTCTTCCTCCTTGAAGTCAGCTTCTTTGTCCCCTTCTATGTCAGCATCTTCTAGTTGCTGCTTCATCAAGACACTTGGCCTTGCTTCTTGTTTGTCCTTCGTGGCAGCCATTAAGGCTACAGATTTAAGCTTTCTAGCATCCCCTGACATTTCAGATCTTTGTTGAACCTCAAGTTCATATGTTTTTAGGGTGCCATAAAGCCTATCCAAGTCTAGAAGATTCATGTCCTTGGATTCCCTGATGGCTGTTGTCTTAGGATCCCATGATATGGGAAGGGCTCTCATGAACTTTCTGTTCACATCCTTGTTAGCATATGCCTTCCCATATAATCTAAGGTCATTTACCAACCTGTTGAATCTGTCAAATATTTCAGTAAGTGTTTCACCATTTTTCATTGTGAACCACTCATACTGTTGTGTCAACAGCTGCAATTTATTTTCCCTCACTTCCTTAGTACCATCACAAAGGATTTGTATGGTATCCCATATAGATTTAGACGTGGTAAGATTCATGATACTATTCAGCATATCATCGTCTAGACCATTATACAAGATCCCAGTGACTTTAAGATCCTTTTTCACCTTTTCTCTTTCCTCTATCGTCATTTCGTCAGTTGTCTTTGGGACAAGCTTTTCAGGAATACTGACTCCATTAACGACTTCTATAGGAATGAACTTCTTGGGAACGTGAGGTCCTTCTTCTAGAATCTGCAAATATTCATCATCAATAGCTCTAAGATGAACTATCATTCTTTGTCTCCAGAAGAAGTATTTGCCCATTTCCAACATGGGGACTTTACTGTTTCCAGCTTTGTTGGCCATAGATAATGATCGTTTTTAGCAAGTGAAATCTGTTAAGAGGCTCTGATACCAATTGTTAGTGCAATATAAGCACAAGTGTTTGTAGAAGGGGGGGGGGGGGATGAATACAAACACCTGAATCTTTTCGCTCTTTTAAACATAAAAGTGATTATTGGAAACAGTTGAAACAAACAGAAAAACTATGAGAAATAAACACACAGATTCAAGTTAAAATAGTTATATTAAAACATAAACTATGAGAAATAAACACACAGATTCAAGTTAAAATAGTTATATTAAAACTTGGGGTTTTTCTAAAAATCTGTATAATCACAAATGTGATTTGCAGCTACAAATTCTGTAAATAAAATTTACAGCTTCTCACACTCACTAGCTACAAAAACTTTTCTCTGAAAAATAAATCTCTCAAGAAATATATTACAGAGCTTCCTAATGTTCTGTGCTTCTTTGTTTGTTTGATTTGTTGGATAGATTCAATCACTGTTTTTTTTTGTGTAATGAGAGCTCCATTGCTTATATGATAAATCAGTGAGTTGAAATCACGTGCTTGAGACGTGTTGCTCTTCTCAACTTAGCCGCAAGTATGTCACATCGAAACTTTATGTGTCAGACCGCTGCATGTTTCGTTGCTACTTTTCTTCCCCTGATCTGTGTGCATTTAATGCGTGAGAGTTCTCATTAGATCAAAAACAAACTTCAAGAAATATCTTTCAAGTTGATATTTCTTGCTTCTGAAACACATTACGTTGATTTCCGTGTAAGTATTGATGACGGTTGCATGCTGTCATAACGATACACTGACTATCAGCCCTGATGGACTTTGACTGGATCCCCTGATGCTTATTGACTGGATCAGGGCTTCAATCTTCACTTGAGTTTTACTTAGTGCTCCTTTGATCCTGATGGTTATGACTGACGGCATACACTGATGGCTTCCACTGATGTCATGTTGGTCATTCTCCCTGACGGGTTACTCTGATGGGTTTGCCTGACACTGACATGTCCTGAAGTGTTTCCCTGACGGGTTGGTCTACCCTCATCATACCCTGACAGGTTTCCCTTACAGGTTTCCCTGATGGGTTCCCCTGATGGGTTCCCCCTGATGGGTTCCCCCTGATGGGTTCCAATCAACGCAACTTAGAATTTCTGATGTGCGGAATACTTTGACTTTTTACTAGTAGCATCAGACATTCTTCTTCACTTTGTCAAGTCCTTTGAATGCTTCTGTTTTCTGACTTGCCTTGTGAAGTTATTGACCATCCACTGATGAATAATTTTATCATCAGCGGATGCAAAACTTGTGCTGATCTTAAGGTTTATAAAGTACCTCAAGTATTTATAGTTGCACAAATTATTACATAATCATCATCATCATTTATCTCTAACAATTGTTTTAATTAAATAATAATCATTTATGAATTAATGACTCGTCTCTTAATTGTGTTAATTAAGAGACTCTAACATCATAAATAAATTTTATTTTTAAATCATAAAAATTTAATTATGTAAAAAATTTAATATTTAGTCAAAATAATTATCCAAAAGTCATTTATTGAATAATTTAAAATGTATAGGTTTTTTATTTTATTTTATTATTTATTTTATTTTAAATTTAGATTGGGCCAAAAATAAAATAAAATAGACTGGGTCAAAACCAGGTCGGACCAGGTCACTGACCAGGTCAGACTAGTTGGGTCAAGTCTGGGTCATAAGCGGGTTGGAACTGAGTCGGTTCAACTCTACCCGTCGTCTTCCTTACTAGCAGCGTTCCAGTAGGACGGCAAGCCGCGGCTACTAACATAATGAGTTTCACACACACGTGTGCACAGGACGACGGTAAAGGTTTCGCCATGGCATTTATCATAGGCAAATGTACCCCTAGCCACCGTGCCGCAACCGGGAAATCATTAGAGCGCCAGTTGGAGGCTCACCGCCGGCGAGCTCGCCATTAACGTCGGCGAAGCTCGCGGCTAAGCTTCCAAACTCCATTTCTTCCCAATTTTTGATGATTCAAGCATGGAAATGAAAGATTAAACACCCAGAAACTCATTCATGCAATCTATTTTAAGTTTTAACAACAAAATCGCAAGGAAATTGAAGAAAATCAATTTGGGTATTATGAAACTTTCGGTTGAACAAGAAGGTTAGAAATACTCAACCATTTTTCAAATTGTTTGAGGCAAAATAGAGCTCTCAACAGCAGGAACAAAGTTGTAAAAACAATTTGAACAAATACCTAAGCATCTAGCCGAAAAATCCGTCGGAAAAGTTAGGGTTTTTGCGGGTTTGTATTATGTTCTTGAATTTTTATTTATTTTTTGTTCAAACTTTAAAAATCCATAACTCACAATTTACAAATGCTATGCGCACATGTGATACATGAAAATGGTACTGAAAAATATATTCTACACAATGGTAAAAACAAAAATGACAATAAATGCAAAAATAAAAGAGTAGTGGGGTTACTCTTTAAAGCTTTAATGAACAAAATGCCAAAACTTCAATGATTTTCTTAAATGAAAAATCAGATTTTTGTGAAATATTTGTTGGAGAAAAATGATCTGAAGTGGAGGCTAGGGTTTGGTTATAATGGTATATTTATATAACTTTTAATTCATTTTTGACCATTGGATTAGTTTTTAAAAAAATTACTTAGATTGGTAAAAAAAATTCCCTTGTTTTGCCATTTAGGGATATGATGAAAATTTAAATTTAATTAGTGTTTAACTTGATTTATTTATTCACTAATTAGATTTAATGGCTATGTTTAGCCACTATTTAGATTTAATGGTTATGCATTGGTTTAATGCATAAGCCAAAAAGTTTTCCCGCCCTGACGGTGTAAAAATAATGCACTCATACGATTATTATTACAATTAACATCTCATAACCTTTATAACGTTGCGCTTGTTATAATTTTGTCACTAGTGGAAGTGCACGCGTCGATTTGCGTGGAATGCACGTATTAATCATAAAATCTATCGATCGTTGAAATGAAATGAAAATTTCATTATAAAACGAATTTAATTGAAATATATTTTATTTAAATTTTCGGTTTCTCACAAGCTCATTCCCTGATGTGTTCCCCTAACAGCTTCCCCTGACGAGGACATCGCATGACGGGTTCCCCTGATGGTGTCATCTCCTTGATACAGTATTTTTAGGCTTCTCCTGATGGGTTCTTCTTACTGATGCCTCTTAAAAATACTTATCCTTTTGATCATTGATACTTTATTGGCTTTTCTTGGAATGTTTGTTGTGCAGAATATTTTTCTTTTTAAGTACCAACAGCCATTCCTTGACATTGTTGAGTCCGTTTAAGTAAACACTAATGACTTGCCCAATGCATTGTAGTTCATCCCCTGATGACTAAGTCGACCATCAGTGGATGCAAAAACTCGTGCAAATATACTAAGGTTTATAGAATACCTTAAGTATTTATAGTTGCACATTTATTCTCTAAACATCATCATCATCATCATTTATCTCTAACAATCGGAAAAAGAAGAAATTGCTTGAAACTACTTTACCAACCTAGAAAGTGAGAAGGAAAAATAGGGGCTCTCATTACTATTAGTAACCTCCTTCTTTCTCTCTTTTACTCGTATTTTAATTTTGATTTTTTTATTACTTTCTCTACTTACATCCTTTACAAAAATAAAATTTCATTCTCCTTTATATCGGTGCCTTGTCCACCCTTAATTTCAAACCTTATATTACATCTATCATTCCCTAAAACTAATAAAAAAAACATTATACAAGCATCATGTGTGTCCAAAAATATAAGTGATTAATTAAATATTAATCGCGTAAACTATAATCAAAAATTAATTCAGAACACCACATTTAAACTGAAAATTAATAGTTGCGAATCTTGTTTCGAATTCATAGTAACAAAAAACGTAAAATATATTTATTTTATTATTCCCCACGTAATCACTAGTTCGATAAAACAACATTAGACTTCCTTTAACCTTTTAGAGAACCTTTAGAAAAACCATAATCTTTATGGAAGTATGAATGAATATGTGTTAGGGACAAGAGAGATAGTTGTTATATTTATAATAACTGTATAAGTAACCCTAATATGCCTATTCATCACAAGCCCAAAGGTTATTTTAGAACCCACACTAGCCAATCCATATTAATTTAATTAGAGTCTATATGTCTTAAAATAAATTTAGTGATTTTAATATATAAATATAATTAATTAATATCACACATTCATATAATATTATTAAAACAAGATTGCATTTTGTCCACTTAGGATATACATTAATTATATCGGGCCCCTTTAATAAAACCATCAGTTTAGAGATAATTCGAAAAAAAATTATGTTCTATAAAGCATCAAACTTTGAATCATAGAATCCACTACGTTGTCAAACAATATAGAGCTTACTATGGTTACAAAAGATCCCTCAACATTACTTAAATGGATTTAATATGGTTGTGTGACGATTAGATAACACCCGAATAAATTCTCATTTGTTATCCTTTCGTCAGTTATCACTTTATAATTCTTCACGAACCCCTTATGTTTTTCTTTAACTTTATAGTCACACAAAATTTATATGTCATTAGACATACCACAAGATATATGTAAATGCCTCAAATTTATTCAAGGTTGAAAAATACCTTGACTTTACTATGATATATCACAATTATATACCAACATATATAATCACAGTTATAAAAAAACTGTAACTCATTAAATTCATTACATACAACAAAAAAACATATATGACATAATCTGTGTAAAATGAAATATTCATTACAATGAATAAAATTTATAATACTAGAGTAATATTATTTCCTCCCACTAAACAAGTGCATCCCAAGACACATACAAACTCATGCTAGTTACATGTCTATCAAAGACACAAGGTTGTAAACCTTTAGTTAGTGGATCAACAATCATATCATCCATACTAATATGCTCTATTGTAATGTCACCCAGTATGATCATTTTCTTAATGGTCAAATACTTGATCTCTATGTGTTTAGCCCCTGTGAAACTTTTGTTATTGTTGATAAAATGAACTGCAACACTATTATCACAGTACAAAGGTACGAGTCTAGACACAAAATCAACAATATTAAAACAACTTATGAGATTCTTTATCCAAATGCCCTGATAGCTACTCCATAACATGCCACAAACTCTATATGCACGGTGGAAGAAACAATCATTGTTGTTTTGAACTTTTTCAAGAAACTGCCCCACTTTCCATCAAGAAGACAAAACTTGATGTATTCTCATCTTTACACCTATCAAGGTCAGAATCTTAGAAACCAGCTAGCTAGAAATTATAAACCATTTCGGTAGGTCAACATGGAATCCCTTGTCCTTTTCAAGTACCTCAAAACCTTCTTGGCAGCCATCCATTGATCATGACCAAGGTTCAATTGAAATCTGCCTAGAAGACATACTACAAATGCAATATTCAGTCTAGTACATACCTAAGCATACATGATACTCCCTACTGCACTAGCATATGACACTTTCTTCATGACTTCTTTGTCAACATCCTTGCTAGGACATTGTTTAGAACTCAGCTTTTCACCTTTAACAATGGTAACTCTCCCTAGTTTGCAGTCTAGTATATTCAATCTCTCCAAAATATGATCAATATATACCCTTTGGGATAACCAAATAAATAACATGAGTGATCCCTATGGATCTGAGTGTCAATGACAAAAGATGTCGTGATCACTCTGAAAGAGTCCTTAGATGAGATTGGTGAAAATGTCTCATTATACTCAATACCCTCTCTTTGAGTGAAACACTTGGCTACCAACCTGGCTTTAAACCTTTTGACATTTCAATAAAATCTATTAGGTCCCAAAGAGAAAAATACTAGAAGGAGTTGAATAATGTTTTTCAAAATTTAAATGTTGCTTATGAAATTTGCAGTTTAAAACAATTCTTACTTATTAAAAAAACTTTCTTATATTTTAAAACACTTCTTAATTCTTACTTATCAATTTTGCACCCCAAAAATTCTACATCCGAATATTCAGCAAGGTCGAAGTTAGAATCTTTTGGATACCATATTCCTAAGTTAAGAGTTCCTCTAAGATATCTGAAAATTCTCTTAATAGAAGTTAAATGTGATTCCTTGGAATTAGATTGAAAGCATGCACAAATACATGTAGCAAACATAATGTCAGGTCTGCTTGCACTTAAGTAAAGCATAGGATCCGATCATACCTTAATAGTTTGTTATGTTTACAGATTTACCTTGCTCATCTTTATCCAACTTTGTTGTTGATGACATGGGAGTTTTCATAGGACTTATTGTCTCCAATTCGAACTTCTTAAGCAAGTCTTTGGTATATTTGGATTGATTTATGAAAATTCCATCACTGCTTTGCTTAATTTGAAGTCCAAGAAAGAAATTCAACTCTCCCATCAAGCTCATCTCAAATTTGCTCTGCATAAGCTTAGCAAATCTTGCACAAATTTTTTCATCAGCAGAACCAAATATTATATCGTCTACATAAATTTGTACGAGCAATGTTTCATCATTATGCTTCTTAATAAATAAAGTAGTGTCAACTTTACCTTTAATGAATCCTTCATTAACTAAAAAGGAGGATATAGTGTCATACCATGTTCGTGGTGTTTGCTTAAGTTCATATAAAGCTTTGTCAAGCTTATATACATGGTTTGGATGAGAATGATCAGCAAAACCTAGGGCTTGCTCAACATCTACTTCTTCTTGAAGTTGCCCATTCAAAAAGGCACTTTTGACATTTGAAACACCTTGAAGTCTTGATAAGCAGCATAAATAAGAAAAATTCATATGACTTTGATCCTTGCTACTGAAACAAAGGTTTAATCATAGTCAATCCCTTCCTCCTATGAGTAGCCCTTGGCCACAAGTCTTGCTTTATTCCTTGTGATGATTCCCTCTTCACCCATCTTGTTCTGGAATACCCATTTTGTGCCTATCACTGTATGATTTCTTGGCCTGCGAACTAGATTCCAAACTTTGTTCCTGCCGAATTGGTTTAGCTCTTCTTGCATAGAAATGATCCAATCAACATCAACAAGAGCATCCTCAATTTTCTTTGGTTCCATTTGAGATAGGAAACTTAGAAAACTATTTTCATTTTGAGTAAATCTTCTAGTTTTTACTGAACTTGTGGATTTCCAATTATCAAATCTTCTGAGTGAGACTTGATCCACTTCATTCTTCTTGGTAGATCTATTCAAGTGTCTTGCTGCCTTAGTTCCTCCAAGTTGGGATCATCATCTTTTACTTCAGCAGGGAGGCTTTTTATTGGAATATTGTGTTCTGAAGGTTCTTTAGTAGGATCTTCCTTAGTTTTTGCAGTCTATTGACTTTCATCATGTTCCTGCTCAACTATAAGAATGAGTGAACCACTTGGTTCCTCATGGTTAGATTCATAAAATACTACATGGATAGATTCTTCAACTATTGAAATTCTTTCATTGAAAATACGAAAAGCCTTGCTATGAGTGGAATACCCTAAGAAAATATCTTCGTCGGATTTTGCTTGAAATTTAATTAAGTAGTCATTACCATTATTATAGACATAGCAGGGACATCCAAAGATATGAAAGTAAGTGATGTTGGGTTTTCTTCCTTTCCATAGTTCGTATGGAGTCTTGCTTAGAGTTAGATGTATGAGAGAACAATTTTGTGTATAATAGACAATATTCACTGCTTCTGCCCAAAAATACTCAGGGAGTCTAACATCAACAAGCAATGTTCTTCCTGTTTCTTCCAAGGTTCTGTTCTTCCTTTCAACCATTCCATTTTGCTATGGAGTTGTTGGTGCTGAGAAGATGTGAGATAGTCATTCCTTATCACATAACTCAGTAAAGCCTCCAAAGTCAAATTCTTTTCCGTGGTCACTACTAACTAACTTGATTCTAAGTTCCTTCTCATTTTGCACTTGTCTGCTGAACTTCTCGAACTCTGCTTGTGTGTCATTCTTGTGAGCAAGAAATAATGTCCATATATATCTTGTGAAATCATCCACAATAATGAATCCATATTTCATTCCACCAAGAGTAGTTGATAAATGACCAAACAAATCAAGATGTAATAGTTGGAGGGGCATAGAGTTTGATTTCTCAGGTTTGCTTAAGAAAGATTGGTTTGTCTACTTACCAAATTGGCAAGCTTACATGGTTTTTCCCTCTTGAACATCAACTATCCAAGTACCAAATCTATTCGTTGCTCACAACCTACAATTCATAAGTAAAGTCACTTTGGTACCCAACAAGACTTGGGTCCAGTTAGGTTCGTACCCTTGAGGACCTATACTTGTCTCATTTTCGGTCTTTGAGACCCAACAGTATAGTATGGATCCGCAAGGCAAAGAAAAGCAATGTGACCAATCCTATGGCAGCAATAACATCTCAAATGCAGCATGTTGTGTTGTGCGTGTTGCTTACCTCTTCTCTTTGGTTAAGATGGTTTCCAGTGTTTACTCCTAACCCAACCTTTGCTAAATTCCAAATTCCTTGCATTGTTGTAACAATGAGCAGGGAGAACATGGTTCTTGTTAAACTTTCCACCTTTGGTCCATTTAGTACCACCTTCCTACTTATGGTTACCATCAATAGGGAATTCGTGCTTGAGCAATGTATCATTTCTGTTACCCTTGGTTTTAGTAGGAGGTTCACACTCTGTTGAATGAATGGAGATTTTTCTGCTAATAAATTCAACTTCACTTTTTCCACTTTCTTCAGCATAAACTTCACAAGTTCCGAATCCAATTCCTCCTCGATCTAGCAAGCTTTTTTGGTTTTTTAGCAAAGCACAAGCATTAGAGGATGATTTGTTCCACGTGGAGATTGAAGTTGTTAATTCCTCAACTTGGGAGGATAACTTAGACTTTTTATCTTGAGAGTCTCTGAGATGTTTTCTAAGCAGACTGCTTTCATCATCAGCATCAACTAACTCCAAATTCTCAGCTCGCACTTTTTCAAGTGTAAGCAGGATTTCAGAGTTCTTGCTTCTTAGTTGATCAAACTCTGCTGAAGCAGTTCTTAGCAATCTTCTATAACGATGCCACTGAGATACAACATCCTTAAGCAAGGAGCACAACTCAGCTTCAGTATAGTTAGTAGAGTCAAAATCAAATACCTCAGTAAGATCTACTTCTTTGCTGGCTTCCGATTCCTTGGCCATTAAGCAAAAGTTAGCGATTTCTGGTCCTGAATCTTTTGATTCACTCTCACTGTCACTCCAAGATTTTTCAACAAAAAGTCCCTTATCTTTCTTGGAGGAGTTGTTCTTTTGCTGGTATTTTTTGTAGTACTCTTTTCCCTTGCTCTTGTCATTAGTAGGGTATTTCTTCTCTTCTTTTGTTGGGCTTTGGCAGTCAGCATTGTAGTGTCCTAGCTTCTTACAATTGTAGCAGAGGTCTTTTAATGAGTTTCTCTTGTTGCTAGTTCCATTTCTTCTAAAGTTTCCTTGGTCTTTCCTCAAGAATCTTCTGAACTTCCTTGCTAGCATAGCCATGTCTTCGTCACTGTCACCAGATTCT
>CM025787.1:16730870-16743711 GCA_014636745.2 Centella asiatica | reverse complement strand
GGGGGGGGGTTTGAATACAAACCACAAAATTCTTTCAAATTTTGTGAGTTTAGTGAATATACTGTATAATAAGTTGCAGAAATGAAAGAATACAATATATCACAAGTGTTTCTGAACTTTTAGAAAAGAATGAAATATTACAAAAGCTCACTAGTTTGAATGACCAGCTTCTAACAATTCTTTTAAAAACAACAACTGCTTACTAGAATATGATTTCTAGCTTCTCTTTCTGTAAACCTAATTACAGCTGCTAACTCTCTAAATATGTATGAAAGTGTTGTTCTGAGAGATATGTGATCTGAGATAAGATGTATTTTTGTTGTTAAACTCAGAGTTCTCAGATGTCTTACCTCAGCTGCTCTATGTCTATTTATAGACACAGGTTCCATATATTCCAAGCTTCTATTCTGAGCTGTTTACCAAAAATATCTCTGCAGTTTATTGGTACTTGCAGTTCTGTCACACAACTTTCTTCATTATTCAGCCTCCCTTAGATGCCAGCCTGTTTATGTGACTTTTCTGGTGTATATTCACTGCACCAGCTTCCATTTTTCTTCTTGGAGTTCCCAAGATAAGATATCAGCAATATATATCTTATCTTTGTGGGCTTCTCTGGACATAATTAGTCCAACTTCAATGAACTTCTTGCTTCAAGTTGTTATAAGTTGTCTCTGTAGTATTTCAACTTGCTGTTTTGCAGGTTTCATGCTTGCGTCTTTGCAGGTTTCATACTTGCAACTTGATGTGTGTGTGTGTGTGTATAACTTATTTCCTTGAAGCTTCCTTGGTAGCCAATCTCTCCTTATTGGACAACCATCCTTATCTTATTTCCACCATCTTTAGCCATATGTCATCCCTTATGTCAGTGGAAATTTATTCTTTGATGGATAGTCTATGGTTGCTTCAACATTAGTCTCTGATGAAGAAACACTTAGTCTCTGATAGACCGAAACTTAATCTTTGATAGACAAAAACTTAGTCTCCGATAGTTCAAAAACTTAGTCTCCGATAGTTCAAAAACTTAGTCTCTGATAGTTCAAAAACTTAGTCTCCGACAGTCAAAAGCTTAGTCTCGGACAGTTCAAAAACTTAGTCTCCGACAATTCAAAAACTTAGTCTCCGACAGTTCAAAAACTTAGTCTCCGACAGTTCAAAAACTTAGTCTCCGACAGTTCAAAAACTTAGTCTCCGACAGTTCAAAACTTAGTCTCCGACAGTTCAAAAACTTAGTCTCCGATAAGCTCTTAGTCTCCGATAGACAAAAGCTTATTCTCCGATGGGCTAATTTTGCTTAATCAACTTTGACATTTGTTGAACTCTCCAAGTGTATTCATTGTAGTTTCTGATGCTTTCCTGCAGTTTCTTGATATTAGATTCTCATAGTGCATTATTGCAGGTACTTGTACATTTACAAAATTTTAACAATTCTAAGTGTTATACATCATCATCAAATGTTATAATTCCTAACATACCGGCTTAGGCTCAAGAACCTTTAAGGCCACTCCTTTGTCTTTCCTTCTAGGTTCAGATGTGGCATCTCTTTGAGCTAGTTCCATTCCATAAGTAAGCTGGTTTCCATATAGTTGCTGAAGATCAGTAGCATGTAAGTTCCTTAATTCCTTTATTGCAGTGGTTTTAGGATCCCACTGTCTTGGTAAAGATCTCATGAATTTAAGATTTATGTCCTTGGCGTCATATGAAAAATTGAATAAGGAGAAAAGTGAGAACATTGCTTTGTACGCCTCGAACTCTAGATTTAAGAAATGTAAAAAGTCTAAAAACCATTCTCGTAAAGTTGCTCAAGGAAATGGTCAATCTGGTAATTTGGGTCTAAGTCTAATTTCAAGAAAAGTGACGTTCAGTGCTTCTTCTGTAAAAAGAAGGATAACATAAAAAAGAACAATCCAAAGTATAAAGCTTGGCTAGACAAACGTGAAATATTATGTAATGATTCTTTGACTTTTTTTTTTGTGAATCTAATATATCTGAAGCCCCATCTAGTTCTTGGTGGTTAGATAGTGGTGCAACTAACCATGTTGCTTTCACAATTTAGGCATTCATAAATCAAAGAAAACCAAATCAGGATGAATCAAATCTCAATATTGGAAACAATGAAGATGAAATAGTGGAATTCGTGGGAGATATATGTTTAATTCTAGATTCTAGTATTGAACATATGTTAAGAAACATACTTTATGTACTATCCTTTAACAGGAATTTAATTTTAGTTTCCAAGTTAGACAACATTGGTTTTACATTTGAAACTAAAACTTCTATGGTTAATATATTTTTTAATTCAAGCAGGCCATTGCAGTTTGTCTCCTGGATTATATAGAGTGTGTTTAGCTCCAGCTAATATATATGTGACGACTTGGAAAATTTGTTTATCTATAACTAATTTATTCACTCATTTTATTTTATTTTATTTTCTTATTAATATGTATATAGTAATTATATGATGTTTTTGAATGTCTAAATAGTTTTGGACCCATTAAAGGGGTTATATTTGTTTGGATGTTGGTTGCAAGGGGAAACAAATGATGTTTATATATATGCAGTACCGTTTGTAAGTTCTTAAAAGAAGCTTGTGTTTGTTGGTTAAGTCCTCTCAAGGACTCAAGAGCTTAAGTTTGATGACATCAGTGCTTACATATGTTATTTTGGTTAATAAGCTGCTTATGTGTCATCAGTGGATTAAACGTTTGTGCATGAAGGACAGCAGACTTATTACATATGCTTAGTTACTAAGAATCATGATGAGTAGCCGTTCTACCGTCCAGATTAACCAATCATTTTATTTCAAAGCTCAATCTTAGCCTACTATAAATACCTCATTCGGAGAAACATTTCAGTCTCTTTTCTAAAGATTTTCTTTTCCAAAGTTCTCCCTTAAACCTACTATCTCCATATAATTCCAAGTTCTTTCTTTTGAGTGATTACTTTCAAGCGGTTTTTGATTTCTTTCGTCAAATCTAGAGGTAAAAATCCTTAGTTCTCCTCTGATTGTTTCTTTTTGCATGTCATCCAAAAGTATTAGCCGTGCATGTTAAATTTTCAAGGAAGGATAAATCCTAAGAGTAAGGTTGCGTTCTGTTGCATATTTCATGTTCATGAGATATCTTAGATTGAGTATGTTTATCGCTAGATATCATTTGTGATCATGGAAGACTTCCTTTTATCAGAGACAAGTTCTATGATCAGTCTATGATAAGCTAATGTTAATCTCTAACGAGAAAACATTTGTCTCTGATGAGTTAATGTTAGTCTCCAATAGGCTTAAGATGACGTCATCAGTCCCTGATGAGTAATGCTAGTCTCTGGTGAGGAAAACTTAGTCTCTGATGATGATGTCATCCTTAGTCTCTGATGGCTTAAGATGACGTCATCAGTCTCTGATGAAATATTTGTTAGTCTCCGATAGACTAAGGTTAGTCTCTGACGAGGTAATGTTGTTAGTCTCTGGTGGGCAAAGTATGATAGTCTCTGATGACTAAAATTCTTAGTCCCCGATGAGTTCAGTGCTGAACAAATGAGTTTGGCTCTGAACATTTACCCACCGAGAGGTTTGGCGCTGGACAAATCATCCATTGATGAAGTTCAGCAGTGACTTGGGGAGTTCGGTGCTGAACAAGTTGTCACCCGACGAGTTTGGCGATGAACTAAATTATCCCCTGATGGGTGATGTATCCCCTGACGGGTAAATTATCCCCTGATGGATAAATTATCCCCTGATAGCATGCATCCCCTGATGGGTGATGTATCCCCTGACGGGTAAATTATCCCCTGATAGCATGCATCCCCTAATGGGTGATGTATCCCCTGATGGGTAAATTATCCCCTGACGGGTAAATTATCCCTTGACGGGTAAATTATCCCCTGACGGATAAATTATCCCCTAATAGCATGCATCCCCTGATGGGTAAGGTATCTCCTGACGAGTAAGTTATCCCCTGATGACTATCCCCTGACGGTCATCCCTTGACGAGTAAAATATCCCCTGACGGGCAACTTCGTGCCCTGATGATCATTCTCTGATTTTGCATAGTCATCTTTCAAGTATGGATTTCTCATGTTATACCCACAATGATGTTTTACAGAATCCTTTTGCAACCAGTATAGTGATTTTAGCTAAGGACCAAGCCAAGTATATACTCATTCCACTTTCTTTCTTACTGATTACGTAGAATCATTATTTCGATTTATATAAATGAATGATGTTAATGATGATGATCTCTTTGATGATTAAGTAACGTACGATCATTGATTCGACATACGTGAAATAACGTTGATTATTGAGCTATATGCTATTGGGTGTTTGCTAATTGTTTAAAGTCCCTAGCACACCAAAAGTTGATGAAAATGATGTAGGGTGTTACAAGACTTGATCTTGTATGCACACCCTAGCAGTTTCCGTATGGATATATAGAAAAATCATCGGTAGTCAACTTTTATCTGTTGAGCACGCTGATGTGTTTGGCAGTCGCTGCTTTTAATTGTTGATCGTGCCAATTTAAAATGAGAAAATGTTATCAATAAGATATATTCATATGGAAAGCTGAAGGGTTGTTGAATGCTTTCGCCTGGTATTCTAGCCAATGATGATAAGGAATGATAGACTGAGGCAACGCATCAGTAATCAAATCTTTTGCAGACCATATGCTTTCTGCAAGTGACTACGTATGTCAAAGGATGGATTAAACGACCAGGCTGACCAGCTGGGATGAAATTTGATTGTTAAAGGAAGTCAGATAATGATCAGTCTAGTAAGGTGATGCATTGTCTGATGAAGAGAGGGCGAATCATGATTTATTGAAAGAGGGTTAACCCTTGATATCACTCGGGTACCCTAGATGATATATATATGTTTATTGATGATCACGAGGTTTTGGCATTGCTTTGCCCAACCTCGAAGAATATTAAAGCTTTTGAATTATCTATTATTCTTGCTTATGAATATATACTTGCTGAGCATAAACGCTCATGTGAAATGTTATGAAATGTGTTTCAGGTTATGTCATGAAGGCTGAGCCACCTAATAAAGGGAAAGAGAGAATGACATAGGAATGTTTAAGCTGTAAGGCTGTATGAGCCATCGAAAGTTTTTTGTTTCCGCTACAGCTTGTTTATTTTCAAGCTTTAAGATTTTGTAAACTGATATGGACCTTAAGATTTTGTAAGATTGCATTTGAGAATATATTTCTCGCATGAGTGTTGTAAATGCTTGGCTGTGTTGATATCTTTGCTGTTAAAATGTTGTTGTGTGGCAGTTTTCTGGTGCAGCCCGGGGTTCCAGCCTGGGGATCTTGGGGACTGTCGCCCAATTTGCTGACAGTGCCCGAGGCTCGACTCGGGAGATTTTCGGGGGCGCCATAGTTGGTATCAAAGCACAGCAGCCAAGCACCAGTTATGAGACATGTTCTCTAATGGAAAATAGAATTTGGGATTTAGTAAAGTAAAGAAATGACTGAAAGGATAAGGAGAGCTGAATAAGAGATAGATTTCTAAGTTAAAGTCTCGGTTGTTCATGGGTTATTAGATTAGATGAGAGGTTGTAAGATAGAACAATTCACGTTGAAGTTATTGTATATCATGTTACACTATTAGTATGTATGTTAAATCCTTATTATAAATGTTAAGTCGATATTGATATAAGCTATGTTTCCTTTATAGATGAACCCACCTACTCCTGGACATGTAGATAAGGGCAAGGCACCTATGGTTAAAAGTTCAGAGCAGGAGCACATCTCTAGTAGTAAGGTTGCTCGACCTTTCAAGTCTGGTAGACACCATCTGTTAGATGCCAATCGTGGGAGGACAGGTGCATGTTGGCGAGTGACTCCTCGCAAAAGAGTGAATAAACCAACTCAGGTTTTTCGTTTTGAAGTGCCTAGAGGTTCTGATAAACAAGTTAAGGGGTCTACAGATTTTGAAGGGATTAAGCAAAACCCAACCAACCTATTTGAGGGGTCCAGCTTCTCCGTTCATATGAAGAGTCCTTCCTCACCCCATGATCCAATAGTTTCTCCATCCCTGGGTCCTTCTCAAATAAGAGGTTCCTCTGCTGATAGGCACACATTACCTACAGTGTCAATCACTCCACATGCTGTTTCTACACTAGTTACCTTATCAAATGTTGTACCTGCAGTACCACCACTAGAAAATTCAGTACCCTTGCCATTTCTGAATGGACTCTGTTATTACCTTCAACACAGAATCTGTATGATACAATCAGAGTTGGCAACACGTAATACCACCATGATGCGTTAGTCGATGGCTCATCAAAGAACTAGCAGACTGTTGGACCTTTGGAGGGTATCATTTCAGGATGTGTCCTTAGTTCTCACTGAGACTTTGACAGAAGTTGTGATCTCGGTTAGTCATTATCTTAGGCTGCGCCAGCCTACTGTAGCGGATCGAGATCAGTTGATGTATAACCTTTATAGAGAAGGTTGAAGGAGCGTGTCATTTTGCACGCAGAACAATGAGTGAACTTGATTCCTAACCCTTGTATTAGGCATCAGTAGTAATTAATGTTGTTATGTTTTTGTATAATGTTGTAACAAGGAAGCCTCCCAAGATAACAATAATCGAGTACTTCCACCACAGGTACAACCTAGAAAGGTGACATTTAAGGACTTTACCAATAGTGGTCCACCTACTTTTAATGGTGATGGAGGTCCCACTGTCGCTCAAATTTGGATTAAGGAAATAGAGAAAGCTTTTCGTATTGCTGAAGTAACTGATGACCTTAAGACGGAATATGCTACGTATCTATTGAAAGGGGAAGCTAGTTATTGGTGGGAAAATACTAAACGATTAGAGATGACTAGGAGATTGGTAAGTAGGAATGATCAAGCCGTCCCTGAAGTTGATCAAGTTGTCACCTGGTCCCAGTTCAAAGAATTTTTCTATAGCCAGTACTTTCCAACCAGTGCTGCAGATGAACTAGAAAAGCAATTTCTAGAATTGAGACAAGGGAACATGACTATGGAAGAATATGAAAGGAAGTTTAATGAACTACAAAGGTTTGTTCCACATTTGGTAGATATTGAGAGAAGAAAAACAAAAAGGTTTGAGCATGGTTTGAATCCATGGTTGCAGGACAAGATTGCTATTCTATGTCTAAACAACTATGCTGAAGTTGTTCAAAGGTCAAAGGTGGCAGAGAAAAGTGGCAAGTTACTTCGGGAATTTAATTGGGAGCGACATAAAGAAGGACAGGGGAAAGGAGGCTATTTTAATAACCATCTTAATCAAAAGATTGGAGGACAAGGAAAACCACAAACCAGTTCGGTTGTGATGAAACAAGAGGAAGGAAATAGGTATAATGATAATAATAGGAAAAGGAATTTCAATGTGGATTTAAGTAAGAATAAAAGAAGGATTATTATTTGTGGCAAATGTGGAAGGAACCATGAAACATCTCGGTGTTTAGTAGGAACTGATTTGTGTTTCAAATGTCGACGATCTGGACATACTGCCATTAATTGTCCAAATCAGGCACCAATTGTTTCCCAACCGAGGTTTCCTCCACAACAATATCAACCACAAAGTACTAGTCGTGTAGTTGGAACTGCGAAGAGATGCTTTAGTTGTGGTCAGGAAGGCCACATCTCCACTTTATGCCCTCACAGAAAAAGTGAAGGTAAACTTCCGTTGGTAGGACCTAGCATGACAGTTAATCGACCCCAAGCTAGGACTTACAATATGACTGCGCAGGACGCATTGTTGTCTGATAACGTGGTTTCAGGTACAATTTTGGTTAATTCAGTTAAAGTATAAGCTTTATTTGATTTTGGTGCAACTAGATCCTTCATATATGACACCTAAAGTTCCAACTAAAAAGTAAAGTTCCAACTAAAAAGATGAAATGATTTCTCATTATCTCAATTGAAGTAATAATGAGCCCCATAATCAAATCCTGTTCCACAAGATCCTATATCAGCTATACATCCTCCTTGCATTTATGCCGGAGACGTCGCCAGTGGTATGGGCTTTGGCTTATGTAGATCAAAAATATGTCTTCTTAAGGATAGAAATTTTGCTCCTGAATGTTTAGAAACACCTCTAGAAGTTACGGTAGCTAATCAAGAGGCGTACATTGCCAAGAGTATACTACCTGATTGTAGTATAAGAATAGGAAAGCACGACTTCCCTGCCAATTTAATACCTTTTCCATTGGGAGAGTTTGATCTAATACTAGACATGGATTGGCTACATAAATACCAAGTTAGCATAGTTTGCAGGAAAAAGAAGGTTTCCTTAAAAACACCCTCAAATAGTAAAGTACTATTTCATGAATGTAAGTCTACCGAACCTCCTCATTTTCTTACTATGATTCAAGCTAATAAAATGTTACGCAAGGGATGCGAAACATTTTTAGCTCATGCTTATGATAAGAGGATAGAAGAATTAAAGATTTCAGATATCCCTGTAGTAAAGGAATTTGGAGATGTATTTCTTAAAGAATTACCAGGTATACCACCAGATAGACAAGTTGAATTTGGAATTGAGCTAGTACCAGAAACTGCTCCAATTTCTAAAGCTCCTTATAGGATGGCCCTTTCAGAATTAAAAGAGCTTATGATATAGCTACAAGAGTTGTTAGATCAAGGATTCATTACGCCAAGTGTTTCGCCCTGGGGAGCACCTATTTTATTTGTAAAGAAGAAAGATGGATCATTAAGGTTATGTATTGATTATCGGGAATTAAACAAGGTAACAGTAAAGAACCGATATCCTTTACCTAGAATTGATGACTTGTTCGACCAACTCAAGGGAGCAAAGTACTTTTCAAAAATTGACTTGAGATTGGGATATCATCAATTAAAGATTAAGACCGAAGATGTCCCTACGTCAGCTTTTAGAACCCGTTATGGTCATTATGAATTTGTGGTAATGCCATTTGGACTCACCAATGCCCTAGTCGTTTTTATGGATTTGAGGAACCGAGTGTTCAAACCATATTTAGATAAGTTCATCATTGTATTCATAGATGACATTCTCATATACTCTAAGACGAGAAAAGAACATGATGAACATTTGAGAATAACACTAGAAACATTGAGACAAGAGAAACTTTATGCCAAATTTTCAAAGTGTGAATTTTGGTTAAGAGAAGTGAAATTCTTAGGACATGTGATTAATGAATCTGGAATTTTGGTTGATCCCATCAAAGTTGAAGCCATCATAAATTGGCCACAACCAAAGACACCTACTGATGTGCTAAGTTTTCTAAGGTTAGCGGGATACTATCGTCGATTCATTCAAGATTTCTCTAAGATAGCAGTTCCATTAACGAATCTGACAAGAAAGATAGAAAAGTATGTTTGGACTCCCACTTGTGAGAAGAGTTTTCAAGAATTGAAGAAAAGGTTAACCACCGCCCCAGTGCTAAGTTTACCTGATAACCAAGGGGATTTTGTGATCTATAGTGATGCCTCAATGTATGGGTTAGGAGCTGTGTTAACGCAGCATGGCAAAGTTATTGCCTATGCATCTCGGCAACTCAAGGATTGCGAAAAACGATACCCAACACATGACTTGGAATTGGCCGCAATCGTTTTCGCATTAAAGATTTGGAGGCATTATTTGTATGGAGAGAAGTGCGAGATCTATACAGACAATAAGTGTTTAAAGTACATTTTCACCCAAAAGGAATTGAACATGAGACAAAGACGGTGGTTGGAGCTAATTAAGGACTATGATTGCTCGATCAACTATCACCTGGGTAAAACAAATGTTGTGGCTGATGCGTTAAGTAGATGTGAAAGGTTAAATGTGATGACAATTCAGGAAGAGGTAAGGATGGATTTGGAGAGGTTACAAATAAATGTCATCACAACTCAACAAAGGAAAGAGATAAAGCAAGAGGTTGGTGTAAAACCAAGCTTATTCACTACCATCAAGGAAGCTCAAGAAGAGTATGTAGAGGATAGAGAAAAGTTGTTAAAAGGGAAGAGTGGAAAATGTCGGATCCACAACGATGGATTTATGAGATTTGAAAATAGAATCTGGATTCCGACAAAATTGGAATTAAAGAGAAGCCTACTACAAAAGGCCCATAACTCTAAGTTCTTGATACATCCAGGTGGAACCAAAATGTATCAAGATTTGAAACAAAATTTTTGGTGGCCTAACATGAAGAAGGAAATAGCTAAATGGGGTAAACACATGTCTTACCTGCCAACAAGTTAAAGCAGAAAACCAAAAGCCTAGTGGTTTGTTACAATCTATGGATATCCCAGAATGGAAATGAGAATATATCACAATGGATTTTGTAGTTGGATTACCAGTAACTTAAAAAGGATTAAATACAATCTGGGTAGTAGTGGACAGATTGACTAAATCTGCACATTTCCTACCTATTAAGGATTCTTATAAAATGAACCAATTGGTCAGATTGTATGTCAAGGAAATCCTTAGTCGTCATGGAGTGCCAGTTTCAATTATATCTGATCGTGATCCTTGTTTCACATCTAGGTTCTGGCGGAGTTTTCAAGAATATTTGGGAACAAGATTAGACATGAGTACCGCTTACCACCTGCAAACTGATGGGCAATCTGAAAGAACAATTCAAACCTTAGAAGATATGCTGAGAGCATGTTCTTTGGATTTTGGAGGACGATGGGATGAACATCTACCACTCATTGAGTTTGCTTATAATAATAGTTATCATACAAGCATAAGAATGGCTCCATTTGAAGCTTTGTATGGAAAAAAGTGCAGGACACCATTGTATTGGAATGAGGTTAGAGAAAGGAAGTTAGAGGGACCAGAGATAGTCCAACAAACTGAGAATGCAATCCGAATGATCCGAGCCAAGTTAAGCGCAGCTCAAGATCGACAAAAGCAATATGAAATTCAAAACCGAAAAGATCAAACACTAGAGGTAGGAGGTTATGCATTGCTCAAGATCTCACCTTGGAAAGGCATATTGCGCTTTGGACAAAGAGGAAAGTTAAGTCCTCGTTTTATTGGACCTTTTGAAGTACTCTGCCGTATTGGCGAAGTGGCTTATCAACTAGCACTACCCCCGGCTCTAGGTCATGTTCATGACATTTTTCATGTCTCGATGCTACGACCTTATAGAGGAAATCATTTTGGCATTATCGACTACCAGCCCATTGAGCTATAGCCAAATTTGCATTATGAAGAGACGCCCATACAAATTTTGGATCGTCAAGTAAAGGTTTTAAGAAATAAGGAAATTGCGTTTGTAAAAGTTTTATGGAGAAACCACAATGTTGAAGAGGCAACATGGGAACTAGAAGAAATGATGATGCAAAAGTACCCTCAATTGTTTCACCAGTAAAGTTTCGAGGACGAAACTTATTGTAAGGAGGGGAGAATGTGACGACCTGGAAAATTTGTTTATCTATAACTAATTTATTCACTCATTTTATTTTATTTTCTTATTAATATGTATATAGTTATTATATGATGTTTTTGAATGTCTAAATATTTTTGGACCCATTAAAGGGGTTATATTTGTTTGGATGTTGGTTGCAAGGGGAAGCAAATGATGTTTATGTGTGACGACCCCATAATCCCATACCGGACTAGGGCATCATCATAAGAAGGTAAAGATAACCATTCATCCATTCCCAAATAAATACTGAATAAAAACAGCATTTAAGAGTTATTACAACCCAAGAATTAAGTAATTACAGCGGAAGCTATTACATCATTTCCTAATAACAAAATAAATCTCATCGACTCTTCAAACGTCTTCCTTCTTTCCGTCATTCATTCCTTTCTTTCCTTCATCAGTTCTATCAAAAAGATAAACACTTAGCAGCTTATCATCTTTGCTTTCCCCTTGTCAGAGGGTTCAGCTTTAGCTTTCTGTCCTGCAAATCATTAACATTCAACATGGGTGAGCGTTTTACGCCCAGCAAGTATATACACGTAGAGGCAAATATGAATAATTCAACGAATTTCATCTGGAATCAAAGGAGAGAAATTCAAATTCTGTTTGTGAGGCTTGGTGAAGCAATACCAAGTCCTCGGAAACCTTCAAAATCTTTGAGGATTCACTGATGATATACAACTTGTGATCCCCCCTTGAAGAAAGTCAGGTATACACCTGATCATAACATTCTCAAATATCCAACGGGGGCTACACCCGTGGATCTGCTAACCATACAGTACACAGCTGGCCAGGCTGGACCGCATGATCCCTCTGAGTGACTACGTAGTCAAATAACATTTCCTCTTGGTCAGGTGAAGAACACATCAGCACCTTTCCTTTCCTCTTGCCAACCATGTGGCATAACCCCCATAAGGGGCATCATTCACATTCTCGTTGCATAGACATAAGATTGAAAACATAGCTGAAATTCAAAGCTCATTTATATCCATGCATCATCATTCATATCATGCTAGCAGAATCAAAAGCATAGCATGCTCATGCATCAGAACAATGAAAGTATAAATCCAACCTTCTACGCATATCGAAACAAATGATAATGCGTTAAACTGAAATAAGCATGAGATTGTGAATATACTTGCCTCAGTCCTTTGCTCACTACCAAATTTAATTTACTCGCGAGTGGAAGATTCTGTAAGAATATACATATCACAAAAATGAATTTATTATCTGGGTTTAAAATATGAGGGAGAAATGCACATGTGATGTCCTTAACTTTTAACGTCTCAATCTGATATAAAACTATTGAGGTTAAGAAATCAATTCAAACATCTTAAAATAATTTAAGAAAATAGCATTTTATAGTTTTTAAAACAAACTGCGCATCAGGGAAGTACTATGCTTTAACTCACTGGAGACTAGTAACCCATCGGGGATTATCAGTCCTTCGGGGATTATTAACCCATCGGG
>CM025787.1:16710746-16727089 GCA_014636745.2 Centella asiatica | reverse complement strand
TCTAATTGCACCTATGCTAAAGAAGTATGGGATGCTCTGTTGGTTCTCAATGAAGAAACAATAGAAGTCAGAGAAAATAGGCAATCCTTTCTTATACAGCAATATGAAATGTTCAGTATACAGGAGAAAATCTTACTGTTATGTATGAAAGATTCACTGTCCTGCTCAACAATCTACGTGCCCTAAAGAAAACCTATGACACCAAGGACATCAATCTTAAATTCATGAGATCTTTACCAAGACAGTGGGATCCTAAAACCACTACAGTAAAAGAATTGAGGAACTTACATGCTACTGATCTTCAACAACTGTATGGAAACCAACTTACTTATAGAATGAAACTAGCTCAAAGAGATGCCACATCTGAACATAGAAGGAAAGACAAAGGAGTGGCCTTAAAGGTTCCTGAGCCTAAGCCGGTAGCAGACTCAGACTTAGAATCTGGTGACAGTGACGAAGACATGGCTATGCTAGCAAGGAAGTTCAGAAGATTCTTGAGGAAAGACCAAGGAAACTTTAGAAGAAATGGAAATAGCAACAAGAGAGACTCATTAAAAGACCTCTGCTACAATTGTAAGAAGCTAGGACACTACGTTGCTGACTGCCAAAGCGCAGCAAAAGAAGAGAAGAAATACCCTGCTAATGACAAGAGCAAGGGAAAAGAGTACTACAAAAAATACCAACAAAAGAACAACTCCTCCAAGAAAGATAAGGGAATTTTTGTTGAAAAATCTTGGAGTGACAGTGAGAGTGAATCAGAAGATTCAGGACCAGAAATCGCTAACTTTTACTTAATGGCTAAGGAATCGAAAGCCAACAAAGAAGTAGATCTTACTGAGGTATTTGATTTCGACTCTACTAACGTTACTGAAGTTGAGTTGTGCTCCTTGCTTAAGGATGTTGTATCTCAGTGGCATCGTTATAGAAGATTGCTAAGAACTGCTTCAGCAGAGTCTGATCAACTAAGAAGCAAAAACTCTGAAATCCTGCTTACACTTGAAAAAGTGCGAGCTGAGAATTTGGAGTTAGTTGATGCTGATGATGAAAGCAGTCTGCTTAGAAAACATCTCAGAGACTCTCAAGATAAAGAGTCTAAGTTATCCTCCCAAGTTGAGGAATTAACAGCTACAATCTCCACGTGGAACAAATCATCCTCTAATGCTTGTGCTTTGCTAAAAAACCAAAAAAGCTTGCTAGATCGAGGAGGAATTGGATTCGGAACTTGCGAAGTTTATGCTGAAGAAAGTGGAAAAAGTGAAGTTGAATTTATTAGTAGAAAAATCTCCATTCATTCAACAGAGTGTGAACCTCCTACTAAAACCAAGGGTAACAGAAATGATACATTGCTCAAGCACGAATTCCCTATTGATGGTAACCATAAGTAGGAAGGTGGTACTAAATGGACCAAAGGTGGAAAGTTTAACAAGAACCATGTTCTCCCTGCTCATTGTTACAACAATGCAAGGAATTTGGAATTTAACAAAGGTTGGGTTAGGAGCAAACACTGGAAACCATCTTAACCAAAGAGAAGAGGTAAGCAACACGCACAACACAACATACTGCATTTGAGATGTTATTGCTACCATAGGATAGGTCACATTGCTTTTCCTTGCCTTGCGGATCCTTACTATACTGTTGGGTCTCAAAGACCGAAAATTAGACAAGTATAGGTCCTCAAGGGTACGAACCTAACTGGGCCCAAGTCTTGTTGGGTACCAAAGTGACTTTACTTATGAATTGTAGGTTGTGAGCAACGAATAGATTTGGTACTTGGATAGTTGATGTTCAAGAGGTTTACCTAAATTTTCTTTTGAAAAAGAAAAACCATATAAGCTTGCCTATTTGGTAAGCAGACAAACCAATCTTTCTTAAGCAAACCTGAGAAATCAAACTCTATGCCCCTCCAACTATTACATCTTGATTTGTTTGGTCATATATCAACTACTCTTGGTGGAATGAAACATGGATTCACTATTGTGGATGATTTCACAAGATATATATGGACATTATTTCTTGCTCACAAGAATGACACACAAGCAGAGTTTAAGAAGTTCAGCAGACAAGTGCAAAATGATAAGGAACTTAGAATCAAGTCAGTTAGGAGTAACCACGGAAAAGAATTTGACTTTGGAGGCTTTATTGAGTTATGTGATAAGCAAGGAATATCTCACAACTTCTCAGCACCAACAACTCCATAGCAAAATGGAATGGTTGAAAGGAAGAACAGAACCTTGGAAGAAACAGGAAGAACATTGCTTATTGATGTTAGATTCCTTGAGTATTTTTGGGCAGAAGCAGTGAACATTGTCTATTATACAAAAAATTGTTCTCTCATACATCTAATTCTAAGCAAGACTCCATACGTACTATGGAAAGGAAGAAAACCCAACATCACTTACTTTCATATCTTTGGATGTCCCTGATATGTCTACAATAATGGTAAGGACTACTTAATTAAATTTCAAGCAAAATCCGATGAAGATATTTTCTTAGGGTATTCCACTCATAGCAAGGCTTTTCGTATTTTTTTTTTTTTGCTAAATTGCGAAAATATATAAAAGGAAAGAAAATACAAAATTAACGAGAGGCATCCCCCTTGACCTACTAGCACATCTCGCTAGCTAGGGAAAACAAGCCAAAAACTATGAGCATAAACACAAAGCAATCAAGTCGGCTGATACAAGGAGACCAAGTAATAATCCCTCTGACGGTAAATCCTTCGCTGGCTAGGGTCCTCTGAAGTGCAGCAAGAAGACTCCTGAATCCAGCAGAAACAGTATGCAGCAGCAGTAAACAACATTAAACCAGCTGCAGTATGCAGCAGCAGTAAACAGCAGCAGCAAATATTAGCATCAGTAGCAAACAGCAGTAGAAGCACTTTGCAGCAGCCAAAAAGAACAAACATAACCCACCAATACAGAACAAAGAACAGAGAGTTGAAGCATAAGGTAAAAACCCTCAAATCGGCAAATCCTCCAAAGGCAATTACTCTCCTGAATCAAGCAGCAACATGAATACAAAACCAGCAGTAGCAGCAGCCAACAACAAGCAATTGGCATCATACAGCTTACAAACTTACATACTTACATACTTACATACTTCTCCTAAATTTTACATGAGAGACCAGCCTACTTTTGAAAATAATGAGAATTTCAGCTACAAGGTCAAGCGGGTTTCTACCAGCTTTACCATGCATCCTGTCATTTCTCTCGGACCAAATGTGGTAGACAATATTGTTGAAACTGAACCAAACCAGCTGATTTCTAAAGGAGTTAGAGTTTAAAGAACTGATATTGTGTATGAGCTCGGACCAATTAAAATTGGAACCAAACCAACCAGCTTTTCGGAAAATGGCATGAGCTATTTTAAGAGAGTAGGAGCATTGGAAAAATAAGTGTTCAAAGGATTCAGGTCCAATGTTGCACAAGACATAGAGATTTGTGATATTCAAGCCAAAATTGATCAGCTTGTCCATAGTCCACAAACTTTTGTGGCAGCATAGCCAATTTATGAAGGAGTATCGAGGAACGACAAGTTTGTTCCAAATTACTCGATTCCAAGCAATTTTCTGATTTCTGGTGCGAATATCCGACCAAATACATTTGACTTTAGTTAAAGAAATAGGAGTATTACCCCAGTGCACACAATCCTGATTCAAGGAGTTTAAAGGTGTAAGGTAGTTAAAAATGCTCCTCCAATTGATGATAATTTGGTGATTGGAAATTGGGAGCCTCCAAGAGTCATTGAGAATGATGTCAGCAACCACAGCTTCCTTTCCTAGACCAGATTCAAGAATGATTGGGTCATCAACAGATTTGGCTAGAGGTTGTGAGTTGTGCCACGGATCAAACCACAGGCTCACGCTTGATCCATCACCAATAGAATAAAAGATGAACTGCTTGGCTGTGGATCTAAGGGCGAGGATTTTCCTCCAAGTCCAAGAGGACTGAGCAGTAACCTTCATATTCCAAAAGTTGGATTTTTTAATAACAGTATTACGAATCCATAAAACCCATAAAGATTGAAACTGAGGATTTAAGAGAAGCCAAATCCTTAACAGTAAATGGGCACGGTTCCATTCCCTCGTACATTTAAAGTCTAAGCCACCCTCGTCCCTAGGAGAACAAATCTTCGTCCAGGAAACTTTGGCCCCGTGTTTGCTAAGAGTAGCACCTTTCCATAAAAAACTGGTGAAGATACTTTGGAGTTTCTTATGGATGTAGCTGGGCAACAAGAAATGTTGAGTCCAAAAAGATTGAATTGAAAAGAGAACCACCTTGATAAGCTGCATTCTACCAGCATATGATAGAAATTTCGAAGTCCAAGAAGTAATTCTGCTTGTAATTCTGTCCACTAGTGTATCACAGTCTCGTGCCCGCAGCCTAGAAGAGATTAGAGGAACTCCAAGGAACTTTACAGGGAGAACACCCTGCAGAAAACCTAGGATCTGGAGAATCTGAACCTTGCTGTGATCATCAACCCCTGAGAGGAAGCAAAGACTCTTTGAGGTGTTAACGTTTAAACCAGATAATTGAGCAAAAATATCCAGAGCTCGCTTGAGAGTGCAGACTGAAGGTATATCTCCTTTAGAAAACATAAAAAGATCATCTGCAAAACAAAGGTGCGTTAGATTAATGACCTCAGCTTTCCAATGAAATGAAAATTCGCGAGACTTCTCAATCTCCAAATTGGTAATAGAAGTGAGAAACTCCATAGCCACTACAAAAAGGAGCGGAGATATGGGGTCACCCTGTCTTATACCCCTATTGCCCTTGAACTGTCCACAAAGAGAGTCATTAACTTTAACTGTGTAAGAAACAGTGGATATACATTCTCTAATCCAGTAGCAGAATTTTGGCGGAAATTTTAAGTGCCTTAATGCAGCTAAGATAAAATTCCATTTGAGGGAGTTAAAAGCTTTTTGGAGATCAATTTTCAGAGCACACTTAGGAGGGCCTTTATCCAGATGGTAATTTCTCACAATGTCCTGGGCAATGAGGATGTTATCTCCAATATTCCTATTAGGAACAAAAGCAGCTTGAGATGGAGAGATAATGGCAGGAAGAACCTTTTTCAATCGCGTGGCCAAAATTTTTGAGATAATCTTGTAAACAACTGTGCAGTAGGATATAGGTCTAAAATCATGCATAGAGGAGGGGTGAGCAAGCTTAGGAACCAAAGTGATAGAGGTATTGTTGAAATTTCCAAGGGGGCAGCCCTTGTTGAAGAATGCCAAAACCGCAGCAATAACGTCCTTACCAATGGTATCCCAAGAGAGGGTTAGAAATTCAGCATTGAATCCATCAGGACCTGGGCTCTTATTTTTTTTCAAAGATTTGAAGGCCAATAAAACCTCATCCTCATTGACACTTTCATTCAGATAGTAGAAATCCTCTTGGCAAATGGATCCGTGAACCGGCAGCGAGCTGAGGTCCATAAACTGATCATCAGTGACATGACTAAGAATATTTCTGAAATGTTTGATAGCAACCTTCTGTACTCCATCGTGCCCATGAATAAATTGTCCAGAATCATCCTGAATCAGAAAGATTTTATTAACATTCCAATTTGATTTAAGTTTGTAGAAGAAAAACTTATTGTTCTTATCCCCTTCATTAAGCCACTTAACCCGAGATTTCTGCTTGAGAAAGCATTCTTCTCTGTCTTGGGCAACAGATAAAGCGAGAGAAAGGGAATGCTGCTTCTCAAGAAGAGTAGGATCCAAAGGATGAGAAATCAGATCAGATTGCACTTGATGAAGGTCAAAAGTTAATTGCTTGACACAAGTGTGAACATTGCCAATGGATTTGTTGAGGTTAATCAAGAGCTGTTTAGTATTCTGGAATTTTGTCCAAAGCTGCTGCAGAGGGTTGCCTTGGACATCCATCTTCCATGCATTTTGAATAGCATCATTAAACCCCTCTAAACCAGCCATAAAATTGAAGAACTGGAAAGGCTTCTTGACTCGCTGAGCATGTATGTCCAGGTAAACAATCATGGGAGTATGATCCGAAGGACCTCTTGTGTGGAAAAGAGCTTGAGAGTGAGGGAGTTGAGACAACCAATCAGGGTTAATTAAAACTCTATCCAACTTTTTATAGATAGGATTTGCGACCTGCGAGTTCCACCAAGACAGATGCGTGCCAGTTGCACATAAATCCGATAGGGAGTAGGTCCCCAGGCAAGATTTAAAGTCATACATCCCACCAGACAAAGAGCAATTTCCGCCTAAAACTTCCAAAGGGGAAATGACTTCATTGAAATCTCCAATAACACACCAAGGAACACCACCACAAAGAGAGGTTAAATTCTGCAGTTCAGCCCACAACAGCCTTCTATCTGAAGGAGTATACAGCCCATAGGCAAAGGTAACCAAAATGTTACAATTAAGAGATATAGAAAAAACTTTACAATGTATGTGCTGGGAGGAAGAAGATAAGATATCTACAGACCAAAGGGTGGTGTCCCAACCAACCCAAATCCTCCCGTTAGGGTGATGGAGATAATTATAGAACCAATGCCAACTCTCATTAATAGAACAAGAAATAGACTGAGCTTTGGGAGATTTAACTCGAGTCTCAAAAAGACCAACAAAAGATAGGTTGAACTTCAAAAATAAGTTCTTAACATTACGCACGGTTGGCAGTTGGTTTAGACCCCTAACATTCATACCACAAAAAGCTGACATAAAATTAAGTAGGTAGTTTGGAGGAACTACCTCCTTTCTTCTTCTTATTTTTCCTACGAGAGGAGTCTTGGCTAGGAGGCAAAAAAAGAGTTGAAGCAGATTTTAGCTCCTTCCCATCAATATTTATTATCTTGGAAGCAAGGTTGTCTAAGAGCAGCGGAGGAGATATATCAGAATCCGACCCAAGCAGATCATGAACACTATTGACATCCTTATCAACTACAGTTTCAAAATCACCTTCAAGAGCTTTAAATGTATTAATATCAGCTACTCCTACCATAGCTGGACAATCTGGGGGTTCAACCACCTTTAGACCCTTTGTAACAGGCTTCCACTCCTGAGAGTCAATAAGAACACCTTTTCCTTTGTCCACATTAGTGGGCGTGGGAGCAGTAGGAGGAAGCTTCTTGTCCACGCATGGCACATTTGTATCCTTTGGAACCCATTTATAATTTGCATATGGGCAGCGGAATTGTGAGTGTCCAAACACATTGCAGTGACAACATATGGGAGGTTTGTGTTGATATTCAACTTTGACCAATTCAGGAAGCACAACTGTTGAATCATCTTTCAGGACCGTAACCGAAAGAGATTTTGGAAAAGATGATGAAACATCTACTTGAATGCATACTCTTGCATAACTCATTGGCTCCAATCTTCAAGTGGCCCTGTCTAGAATTAAAGGTTTACCAATCCCTGAAGCTAGATAACTTAAACCTTCCAAGGTCCAATAAGAAATTGGAATATCGTGAAACTTCACCCAAATGGGAGCAACAGTGCATTTCTCCTCAGTAGTTTCAACTCCTTCACGCCAATGCTTTAAATTAATCAGCTTGTTTGCAATGTACCAAGGACCAGAAGCAAGGAGGTTGTCACATCCCAAAGAGCTGGAGAACTTGAAAATAAATCTGCCCTTATAGACAGTGAGCTTCTCAAACCCGAAAGAGGTCCAGTGCCTTTTAGCAAAAGCTTCCACAACTCAAAAAGAAGGTTTAGAATGCAGGAAATACACCTCTAAACTGTACCTCCACCTATCAGCACCTTTCCTCAAAATCTCAGCAGGTGGATTGATAGAAATAGACCCATCAAGAACAGTGGGAGGATAGAAAATAAGTTCCGAATGCTTACCTTCCTTAGAGACGACATTGCTCCAGGATAAAGTCTCATTTTCCTGCTGCAAAACCAGCTTAGACTCAGCAATACACTTAGGTGCAGAAACTCCCTCATCTACCGAATCACAGGACACCACATTTGCAGCTGAATCACATCTAGGACTGTTTTCCTTAGAAGATGATTTTGATGAAATACACCCATCCTTCAAGAAATCATTCACATCATTAAAATCCCAACCAAGAGCCTTGATGAAATTAATCAAATCTTCACTCTTCTGACGCTCTGCTACAGCAGAAACTCTGTCATTCATGGTGAGTTGAGCAGCAGCCCTAAAAACTTCTGATGAGAGGGAGCAAGGAACAAATTCCCCCAATTCTCCTTCCTCCTCCTTTGAAACTAAAAAAAGAAGACAGTTGGGTCAAAAGCATCCCAACTAACATGGGTACCGCCCTACGAAAGAGGGAACACCAGAAACCATATGAATAGGGGTAAGTTCCGAATCAGCCATAGAGATTAGCTCGTCATGACCCGAACCAGCCATGAAAACCCGAAACAGAACAGAAAAGAACTGACCCGTGCGCAGGAGGAACCTACTGAACCGAAACAGGAAGAGAGAGAAAGCAGAAATGAGAAGAAGCCTAAGGAAGAGAGAGCAAGAAAGGGTTGCAGGTTAGGGTTTTAGGAAAAAATTTAGGGGAACGGTAGAGAGAAGGGAGAGAAAAATTTTAGAGAGAGAGCCATTTTCTTTTTGATTTTTTGCTGCTACTGTTTTTTTGCTTTTCGTATTTTTTAATGAAAGAATTTCAATAGTTGAAGAATCTATCCATGTAGTATTTTATGAATCTAACCATGAGGAACCAAGTGGTTCACTCCCTCTTATAGTTGAGCAGGAACATGATGAAAGTCAATAGACTGCAGAAACTAAGGAAGATCCTATTAAAGAACCTTCAGAACATAATATTCCAATAAAAAGCCTCCCTGCTGAAGTAAAAGATGATGATCCCAAATTGGAGGAACTAAGGCAGCAAGACACTCGAATAGATCTACCAAGAAGAATGAAGTGGATCAAGTCTCACTCAGAAGATTTGATAATTGGAAATCCACAAGTTCAGTAAAAACTAGAAGATCTACTCAAAATGAAAATAGTTTTCTAAGTTTCCTATCTCAAATGGAACCAAAGAAAATTGAGGATGCTCTTGTTGATGTTGATTGGATCATTTCTATGCAAGAAGAGTTAAACCAATTCCGCAGGAACAAAGTTTGGAATCTAGTTCGCAGGCCAAGAAATCATACATTGATAGGCACAAAATGGGTATTCCAGAACAAAATGGATGAAGATGGAATCATCACAAGGAATAAAGCAAGACTTGTGGCCAAGGGCTACTCACAGGAGGAAGGGATTGACTATGATTAAACCTTTGTTCCAATAGCAAGGATCAAAGCCATATGAATTTTTCTTGTTTATGCTACTTATCAAGACTTCAAGGTGTTTCAAATGGATGTCAAAAGTGCCTTTCTGAATGGGCAACTTCAGGAGGAAGTATATGTTGAGCAAGCCCTAGGTTTTGCTGATCCTTCTCATCCAAACCATGTATATATGCTTGACAAAGCTTTATATGAACTTAAGCAAGCACCACAGACATGGTATGACACTATATCCTCCTTTTTAGTTAATGAAGGATTCACTAAAGGTAAAGTTGACACTACTTTATTTATTAAGAAGCATAATGATGAAACATTGCTCGTACAAATTTATGTAGACAATATAATATTTGGTTCTGCTGATGAAAAAATTTGTACAAGATTTGCTAAGCTTATGTAGAGCAAATTTGAGATGAGCCTGATAGGAGAGTTGAATTTCTTTCTTGGACTTCAAATTAAGCAAAGTAGTGATGGAATTTTCATAAATCAATCCAAGTATACCAAAGACTTACTTAAGAAGTTCGGATTGGAGACAACAAGTCCTATGAAAACTCTCATGTCACCAACAACAAAGTTGGATAAAGATGAGCAAGGTAAATCTGTAAACATAACAAACTATTGAGGTATGATCGGATCCTATGCTTTACTTAAGTGCAAGCAGACCTGACATTATGTTTGCTACATGTATTTGTGCATGCTTTCAATCTAATTCCAAGGAATCACATTTAACTTCTATTAAGAGAATTTTCAGATAGCTCAGAGGAACTCTTAACTTAGGAATATGGTATCCAAAAGATTCTAACTTCGACCTTGCTGAATATTCGGATGCGGACTTTGTGGGGTGTAAAATTGATCAAAAAAGCACAAGTAGTACATTCCAATTTCTGGGAGGAAGACTTGTCTCATGGTTCAACAAGAAGCAAAATTCTGTATCAACATCCACTGCTGAAGTTGAGTATATATTAGTAGGAAGTTGTGTTACACAAATTCTATGGATGTAAAAATCAACTTTCTGACTATGGGTTTGATTTCAAGTCTATTCCTATATTCTGTGATAATAGTAGTGCTGTAGCCATTGCTTGTAATCCTGTTTTACACTCTAGGACTAAGCACATAGATATAAAACATCATTTCATTAGAGATAATGTACAACAAGGTACTACAGAGATAAATTATATTTCAACTAAAAATCAATTAGCAGTCGTTTTTTCAAAACCCTTGGATGAAAATCGTCTTAACAAACTAATAAGTGAATTAGGCATGCTAAATTTAGAGTAAGAGTCTGTTATTCTAACATTTTTCTCTTAAGCAAGGACATATATCCCTAGCAATATGATAAACTCGCTGCTCATGTGAAGAAAAAAATCCTACTGATAACTAAGCAGCCTTTTTCAATGTTGTTGTGTCAATTCACTCCATTATGCTGAAACCTCAAAAATGCTGCTGATAAAAGTTGTCTGCTAACATTGAGCAACATTCATCAATAATGCTGTCTCAATCTACATCGACCTTGCTGCAAATTTCACAAAAAAGGGAGACTTCTCGACAAAAAGTGTTGTTTCAGAAACTAAGTCCAAGACCTTGCTTATACTGTAAACAAATGATGTTCTTACTACTTACAAGTTAAAACTCCCTACTCAATTTCGACTCCCAGTAGCAACTATAAGATTAGCAAGGACATAATTGTCTGTTATCTATAAGCAGGATATATTCTAACTGCTAAATCCTATCAATCCTTTGCACCAACAAAGACTTGCAATGACATCCTGCTAATATCTCAATGACTTATCAAAAATAATGTCATTTCCACTTTTACTACTGTAAAAATAGCCCATCATTACTTTAGTTGTTAATTTCTCTCTCATCATTTAATGTCACTCTGCCTAATTATCTATTTACGGTTGTTGTCTTTTTGGTAATTAATTGTCACCACTACCCACGTATTCCTCTCCCACTAACTCCTCCACTACTCATATCAGTAACTGCTCTAAACCTCTTCAACTTCTTTTCACCCCCTATATAGACTCTTTCACCCTTCTCATTGTTTTTAACTCTTAATCACTCTCAACTCTCACTAGCTAAAAATTCTCTCTTTAAAACAATCTTTGCCTGAACCACCACTTTTTGCCCTAAAACCACTACTCACTAGCAAAGGCTACTACAGAAAGAAGAACGAAGAAGGCAGCAAATTATGCTAAAGTTCTTGCTGAAGGATAGAAGGATGTGGAACGTCCTACTGTAGGACAAACTGCTACTACCATAGACCCTGTTGGTATAACCAAACCCAGCAGGAAAAGATGAGTTGCTTCTCAAATACAGCGACCTAAAAAGAAAACTAAGTTTATTGCTGCTGATCATGACTTTGATCTAGCCACCCTCGACTCTAAGGAATGGGAAATGTATGATTTCTTTATAGAATTATACGACGAAGACATTGCTGCCAAGGCCATTGCCGAAGGAGGTTCGAATATTGAGCCTCCTACTGATGAGGAGCAAGAGCAAGAACAAGATCAGCAAGAAATTCCTTCTGTTGTCCCCATCACTACCATATCAGCAGAGGATGAACTTTTCAAGGAAATTGACAACTATCATCCTGTTGACAAGTCACCAGTGGTTGTTGCTACCACTCAGAAGAGCACATCAAATGAACTTTTTAAAGAAATTGATGTTGTCACCAAGGTGATCATTGTTGCTAATCAACCAACCCCCACTGCTGAACTACCATCAACAAGTGATGCCGCCTCACCTACTGAATTGGTGAACATCACTGAAGTCCTGGAGCTTGCTGACACACCTGACAATGTCACAGGTCCAGAAGCTAAGGATGATGCTGCTGATATGAACATCACTTATGTCTTGCTGATCTGATCAAGCCTGAGCCGATTATGGAGGAATTCCAAAATGATCAGTTAGCATAAACTCCAACTCCCACCACCAAAACTCCTGCTACTGGAAGACCGGTTCTGCCTCCCTTTGCTATTCGAGAAAATGTGCCACCTTCAAAAAGAAAGCACATCGCTGTAAAAGGGAAGGGAAAATGGAAGACGATCAAAGAGTCCAGCAGAAGTGACTCTGACAGTAGCTCAGATGAGATTCCTGCACAAAGGCAAATGGAGTAGCAATCTGAAGAACTTATTCGAGCGCTACTAATAAAAGACGCAGAAGAAGTAGGCTTGGATCCCAAGGTGACTTAACCTATTGATTGGCCTGTGTAGATATATGCTGTTATCTATCTGCCACACTGCATTGGAATTAACAACCAAATGTGTCTTTGTTCCAACCACCGTATAAGTTTTTAGGTATTACCACTTGTTTGTCTTCCATTTATTAAAAAACATACTCGTTACGCCCCTTAGTCAAGTGAAGTAACCCTAGGGTGATATAATATGCTCTTTGGCTCTTTGTCCTATATCAATAAACATCGTTAGTGGCTATCCTGCGCTCAAGAATAATAACATAAAAATCTTTTAGCTGCCTACAGAGAGAATGAAAAGTGCCAATTGAAAATACATATATGGGGTTGTCTTGTTAGTTATTTTATCTAGAATAAGAATATCAATATGTACAAAAAAACAAGGATTAGGAAAGAAAAAGAAAAGCGACAACACTAGCATGTGCATAACCTTGCCAAGGCTTCATATTTGAGGCTTGCTGAACAATTCCTTGAAGGACCTAGTGGCCTTTCCCCAACATGGGTATTTGCTGAGGGGGAGCCTGCTGAAGAAGTAAAGGACTATGAAGGAGAAGAGGTCAACATTCTCCCTGCTAAAGAGGAGCCTGCTGTTGAGGGGGAGCAAGATCACAAAGGGTCAGACACCGAGTGAATGACCAAGGTAATTGCTGCTGCAATCAGGATGGTCAAAAGAGACGTAACTGAGGACAATAGCTTTGACCTTTAAAATGACTACTGCTTTCTTGATTATAGTCTTGACCTCACAATAAGGCATTTCCGACGGATCCTGCTGAAAAGATTGAAAGAGCTTGGTTTTGATGCACCTGTTAGGCATACATCTTACTACACTCGTGCAGAAAAAGAAATTGTGCTCTATGAGCACTTTCTTGATCGGATGTTTGCAGAAAAATCAAAGGACTTCTCTAATGAAAATGTAAGTAGCATCTACGGAACTTCAGTAGTCTCTAGGTGAGAACTTCAGGAAGAGATCATTCCTTTTGAAGTTTCAGCAAGGAGTAGAAGATTATGACTTGGGTTAACCAATGATTTCTTCTCTTACATGCTGCCTGTTCATTTCATTATGTTTGTCCCCATGCTTCATTCCTACTGGTGTGGAATGGGCATGTGAGCTATTTCAGACTCCTTCAGATGATCTCCAAACTCCATGGTACATAGTGATAATCCTTGGAGGGCCACCTAGAATATGATTGACTCAGCTCCACATTCTGACGATATTGTTGTTGCCTTTGCCTGTAGGCTTCGAATGGACATGCATAGACATAGGTTTCCCATCAATCCTACTGCTAACATTCCTACCTACTGCTGAGGGATATATTTCTCCTGCTGACCTATCTTCTGACAAATTTACCTGTGCAAGAATCAGACCTTTTGTTTCTGGGAAGTCCATAGTCCCAATCAGGCTTGAAGACTCCTATCTTTCCAAGCCTCCTTCTGCTACCTCTAAGCCTACCAAGTCATCTCGCTTGCACTCCAAGTCAACAAAGAAAAGGCTTGCTGAACTTGACTGCAAAATGGATAAAGTCTTAGCGAGTCTCAACTCACAACCTGCTGAATCTGCATAGAGTTCTAAGGTTCCTCCTGCTGCTTCTGAGCTTGAAGACTGAATTAATAAAATTGAGTGTAAGCAGGATTAGATCTTGTTCACCCTTAACAAGCTAATTAATTTTTCCCTCTCATGGCTGATGATATCAAAAAGGAGGAGAGAGATCAAGATGCACAACAACAAGATCAAGCTTTGACTCCTGCTCTCGTTCCTACCCTTGTTGCGACTCCTATTGTTTTTTTTTTTTTTTTTTTTTTTTTGCTAAATTGCGAAATTATATAAAAGGAAAAAAAGATACAAAATTAACGAGAGGCATCCCCCTCGACCTACTAGCACATCTCGCTAGCTAGGGATACAACCCAAAACAATGAGCATAAAGCAAACCATAACACAAAGTAGTGAAGTCAGCAGATGCTTGAATGAGCAAAGCAGTAGATCCCCTAAAGCAAACAGACCGAACCACAGGCCGGCAACCCCTGAAGGACCTGAACTGCACCGAACCCAGCAGCCCCTGATGGAACTGAACTGTCATTCCACTGATGGAACTGCACTGATGGAGTTGTCATTCCCCTAAGGACCTGCACTGTCCAACATCCCCTGATGGAAACTGCACTGACAGCAGCCCCTGATGAAACTGCACTGACATCAGCCCTTGAAATGACTGCACTGGCCAACTCGCCCAAACTATCATTCCCCTGATGGTATGCAACAACCCACAAGAAGCATACAACCAGCCCATAGCAGCAGAATACAGCAGCATATAACAGCAACAAAGAACTGCTGCATACAACAACATCATATAACCAGCAAACCAACAACAGCATTCAAGAGCAACTAGCAGCATTGTAGCATACAACTAACAAGCTTACAAACTTCTCCTAAATTTTACATGAGAGACCAGCCTACTTTTGATAATAAAGAGTATTTCAGCGATAAGGGCCAACGGGTTTCTACCCGCTTTACCATGCATCCTGCCATTTCTTTCGGACCAAATGTGGTATACAATATTGTTGAAACTGAACCAAATCAGCTGATTCCTGAAGGAATTTGAGTTTAAAGAACTAATATTGTGTAGGAGATCAGACCAGTTAAAATTGGAACCAAACCAACCAGCTTTTCGGAGAATGGCATAAGCTATTTTAAGAGAGTATGAGCATTGGAAAAATAAGTGATCAAACGATTCAGGTCCAGAGTTACACAACACACAGAGATTTGTGATATTCAAGCCAAAATTGATCAGTTTGTCCATAGTCCACAGACTTTTATGACAGCACAACCAATTAATGAAGGAGTAGCGAGGAACGGTAAGTTTGTTCCAAATTACTCGATTCCAAGCAATTTTCTGATTCCTGGTGCGAATATCCGACCAAATACATTTGACTTTTGATAAAGAAATAGGAATATTACCCCAGTGCACACAATCCTGATTCAAGGAGTTTAAAGGTGTAAGGTAATTAAAAGTGCTCCTCCAATTGATGATAATATGGTGATTGGAAATTGGGAATCTCCAAGAGTCATTGAGAATGATGTCAGCAACCACAGCTTCCCTCCCAAGACCAGATTCAAGAATGATAGGGTCATCAACAGATTTGGCAATAGGTTGTGAGTTGTGCCAAGGATCAAACCATAGGCTCACGCTTGCTCCATCACCAATAGAATAAAAGATGAACTGCTTAGCAGTGGATCTAAGGGCGAGGATTTTCCTCCAAGTCCAAGAGGACTGAGCAGTAACCTTAACAATCCAGAAATTGGATTTTTTAATAACAGTATTGCGAATCCATTCAACCCATAAAGATTGAAACTGAGGATTTAATAGTTGCCAAATTCTTAACAGTAAATGGGCACGGTTCCAATCCCTCGAACATTTCAAGTCTAAACCACCCTCGTCCCTGGGAGAACAAATCTTTGTCCAGGCAACTTTGGCCCCGTGTCTGCCAAAAGAAGGGTTCCCAGACACATTCCTGACGCTGTTGTACAAATTCTCAATCCTTCTCCTTATATGAGACTTCAGAAGGCACTTGAGGAAGTAGATGTGATGACAAAGAAGTTAGGGCCTACTGAAAGTCTCAAACTGCTTGTGAGTATCAAAGATTCTGAATGCAAGATCAAGCAGTTCGAGTTAGAAATGAAAAGACTTAGAGATCAGCAAAATGAAAGGGAGTACAACTGCAAGAAAGAAAGGATGGAGACGAGGAAGCAAGAAAAAGAAGCCCTAAGAAGAGAAAGGGAAGAGGTTGAAGAAAGAAGAAGGGTGCAGTTGCTGAAGTTTGGGATAGAAGAACAACAAGGATCTAAAGGATCTGCAGATAGTGAAGATAACCAAGAATAATATTTTAATTTCCTTGTTGTCTTTCATTTTGGTTTATTTTCATTTTGTTTCATTT
>CM025787.1:16699167-16710646 GCA_014636745.2 Centella asiatica | reverse complement strand
AAAAAAATATATCAATGTACAAATATTTCCTATATCTATTACAACAAACTTAGGCATCAGGATCCCTTTTCCTTTTGGCTGAGACAAAGGGCAATGGATGACTTGATTCAATCAGTTGAGAGTCACTTCTAAGGCTTTGTCTTCTTTGATCTGGATTTTGATAAAGAATCCTGAGTCTGTTGTTTTCCCCTCCTGCTTCCAGTTGTTTTAGCTCCCTTTGAATAAGTCTTTTGAAGTTCACAATGTTGACATTTTTGCTTGTTTCCAAAGCTTCAAGGACATATTTGATCTCTTGTATGTTGGCTACAACAATTTGTGACCAGTAAATGGTAATGAACTCCCCATTAGAATTTTTGAACTCAACGCCCATGGGGCTTGTGATCATTTTAGGATATTCTTTGAATCCTTTTACTGGTGGCACATCCTTTACTGCAACATCATTCCCATCATCAGCTCTGGTTTCTTTGATCTCTTTTATCACCCTCTGTATCAGCAGGATTCTGAACTGGATGACATGTTCATTTTTGTGATAAGCAATTTGGCTTAGAACATGCATCGCCTCCTCCAGGTCAAGGCCATCTACGTATCTGATTCTTATGCTCCTTTCTTACCCATCAGTGGATCTGTAGAATAGCTTCAATGCTCTCTCCAAGGCTGTGGATAGGCTTTTTTCATCGTTGATGGCTCTCCTCAGCTTCTCGATCATCCCCCTTAAGTCTCTGTTAGCCGCTGATGATTTGGAGGTTAAGTTCAGGATCAATCCCAGTTGTTCAGCATCCATTCTCCTAAACCAGTCCATTATTACATTGAATTGTGACCCACTCTTTAGTTGTACTGTAATTAGCTGATCCCTTTTATTGTTGAACCTGACATTTATGCTTTTTATTGAGAACATGAATGTTAGATTTTTGTGCCTTTCTTCTCTTAGGGATTCAGCTAGAGTAGGTGGACCATATGTTGTGGTTATAGGAGAAGGTGCTTGATCCTTGGCTTCAGATGACTTGGGTTTGGTGGCATCAGGGTCATTAGTGTTTTCTTGGCTTTTATCCCTTGATGCACCCTTGGGATTTTGAGATCTTTTTGGCTGAGGTTTCCTGGAGGTTCTTGGCCTGACACTCTTTATCTTTTTCTGTTCTTCCTCCGTTTCCTTTGCCATTTCCCTCTGTTCTTCTTCTTGAAGTTGTTGCGCATAAAGTGCATCAGCATCTACGAGCTTCTTGTCTTGAGGGTAGACCAACTCCACTTTCTCGTCAATTACAACTTCAACAGGTGTTGGAAAGTGGGCTGTCTTCATGGCATCTCCAAGTAGCTTGGGCCCTGATTGAGTACATGATTTCTTCTTTGGTTCCTCAATCAGGATGCCTTTGCCTTTGTCCTTGGATTTTGGAGTAGGAGCAGGAGTAGTCACATCCCCTGATGATTGAATTGTTGATTTGTCAGCAACATCCCCTGACAATGGTCTGGTAGATTTCTCCCCCATTTTGACAGCATCATTAGTGGGAGTTGAGAGTCGGGATGTGACTTGAAGAACTTTGTTTAGAGTGTTAGCCATGGATAGTTGCAGAGTTTCCATGCTTGACATCTGAGTGGTGAGATCAGTAAGTTTCTTGTTAACATTGTCGGCTTGTTTCTTCATTCGGAGTAGAGTCTGACTAGTCACAAGAGAGTCGACAACTTGTTGTACACTATTGATTTTATTGGAGAAGTGTGTATAGTGCTTTTTGTTTTCAATATCTATAGACTGACCAATCATGATTTGTGATTTTAACACTTTTATCAAGATTGGATCAGTGGTTCTTGAGAGCTCCTATTTGAGTAACTGTACAGTATCTGCCATTTGATTTTGCTGAAAGTATAAATCAACTCCAATGAACTGGGAAAAATCATCTGCTGGAGTATCATCTTCATCACTTTTAGAGGAACTGGAATTATTTACAGTATCTGCATTTTCTTTATTTACAAGGACATCATCCTTATCTCCCTCAATCTCTCCTTTTTCTATGCCTTCTAAGGCATCACTCTTAGACTCTCCTTTTTTTTTGCCTTCTAAGGCAGTACTCTCATTCTCTCCTTTTGCCAAAGTCCTCTCAGGGGTTTGACTTTGCCTCTCTTCACTAAGTATTCTCACATCCTCACTCAAAATTGTCCTAGAGGGGCTCTTATGGGCTGTGAGATCAACTACTGTGGCCAGTTCAAGTAAATTATGTGCAGTTACTGGTTCCACAGAAGTGATAGAAGAGGGAGTGGAAGAAATTTGTGTATATATAATTGGAAAAGTGTATCTTTCTATAGAGGAGGTATTTACATTTGGGGGAACATAAAGACTTATTGCTATTGTATATACAGTTGAATTTATGTCCCCAGGCTGATCAACAGTGATTGTATCAACTAAAAATGAGTCAACCATTTGAGTGTGTTGACTTTCAATCACTGTGTCAGGGAGTGTTGGTTCCTCCATGAATTGAGAAATTGGAGAATTTGATCTTATGACACTCAATGTTTGTGTCATAATATCTGAAGAAATTTGAGGAACAGAGAAAGAAGGAAGTGGTATAGAAGGGAGTGTTGGCTGAATCACTAAATGAGGAGGTGATCCATCAAAAGAAGTTGTGTGTGCATTCACTGTGTCAGTTATCTGCAAGTGGCTCTCAGAGACCCTAATGTTAGTTTCATCAGGGGCTATGGTCAGTGTATGTGCCTCACTCAGCTGTGTCCCTGGTTGGGGAATATTTTCAATAACTAATTCCTTTTGAGAGGAACTAGTGAGAAATATGTTTAATTCCTTATCAAAAGCAGTATCCTTTTGAGAGGATACTACCTGGTCAGGCTATTGGGTAACACTCGTGGCCCCTTTTTTCTTCTTCAATCTCCTATAGCCAATCACTCTCTCTCCTTGCTCCCCTTCAGTTGATGTGGTAACTTCACTGGGTTTTCTTTTACTCCCCATAGTCTTTTGGGAGACTATGGGTTGGGCTATAGAGAGTGGTTGTGTGGAAATTGGTTGTACTACTTGGGAAGGCAAAGAAGTGGTTGTGATCTCTGCCATAGTAGTTAAAGGAGAAGAATTTACAGGTTGGGAAGTACAGGGAGAAGTACGCACTACCTGTTCCATATGCAGTGGAAGAGCAAATGGTTCTGCAGTGTACGACTTCTTTATTGTTTCTACAAACAATTTCTTTGTTTGATTGTAGGTCTGTACAATAATATCATTCTCAAAAGAGAGGTTAGTAATTTGTTCCTTAATAATCATATACAAAAATCTAGCGAAATAAACTTCTGATTTCCTAGAATTAACACTACCCATTTTATTTACAAGATCATCAAAAATCAATTTTCCAATATTTGTTTGGTTGACTACTTTATGTCTTGTACAACAATAACAACAATAACACTGTGCTAGGAGCAGCATTATAGCCCAGTTCCCTCAAGAAGTTGAGCAGCTCAGCATCATCAGGTACTTCCACGAAGTCCTGTGTAGGTAACCCTAGTGCGGAGTTAATTCTGGAAGGGGTTATTTTTCCCTTCTCGGAGGAAATCTTGAATGAAATCCCTTTCACAGCATCTGGTCTTGTTGAAGAGTTCATAAATTTAACACTCTACCAGAGTTGTGAAAGTGCTTCTCCGGACATTTCTTCATCAATGAAGATTGCTCGACTATACCCAGATTTGAGTAGATAGTTCATCATTAGCTTGAAGCAATCACTCACCTTATCAATGTTGGAGAAGCCCACATAATTTGTGGGTGGAACCACCAAGTTTCTCAGAATCTTTTGAATGTTGCTAGGTGCCATTGATACTATTAAAGTGTTGAAGTTCTAGGGTTTCTGTGAATATGAGAGAGAGAAAAAGAAAACTCGAGCAAATATCAGAGATAGATTAAATGTTTTAAGGTGCTTTAAAGAGTAGGAGAGATAGAGTATAAATACCCGTCTTTTGACGTTTGAAAACTACTCTTGAAAACACGCAATCAGGGAGTCATTTCAGTTCTGTGATGACACGTCATCAGTGAGAGAAAAACTCCTTGATGAGTTGTCATCACTTTACCGAACATAATCCCCTGATGTAGTTAAAAACACTTTACCTTATCCTGATGCTCAATGTATGTACATACCCTGACCCTGATGCACAAGACGAGTGTCCTGACCCTGATGCGTGAGTCGAATACCCTGACCCTGATGCATGGATTGGAGACCCTGACCCTGATGCACCTTGACAAAGACTCTGACCCTGATGCACGAGTCGAATACTCTGACCCTGATGCACAGATCGGATACCCTAACTCTGATGCGCCTTGACAGAGACCCTGATACATCAGTCAAAAACAAATACAAACAAACAAAAAATAGACTTTACACAAATACAAATATACATATTTACAGTAATAACATATATAATCACATATCAATTAATTTCATCAGGAATTTATGAGATGAGTTAGGAGTACCAGAACTTTTTAGGCATTTGATAGTTTGTATTGTTCCAACTACCTTTCTGACAAGACTTTTATCCAGATATTTTTCTTTCACTTTACATAACTCACCATGCCCAGTTCTCCTACTAGATTGAAGAAAGTGGCTTCATCAAGAGCCTTGGTGAATATGTCTGCCAACTGCTTGTTGGTAGGAAGAAACTGTAGTTCAATAGTTCAATTCATAACATGTTCTCTGATGAAATGATATTTGATTTCTATATGCTTGGTTCTGGAATGTTGCATATAATTTTCAGCAATGGCAATGGCACTAGTGTTGTCACACCTGATTGGAATTTTATTGAAATTCAGGCCATAGTCCATTAACTGATTTTTCATCCATAGAATTTGTGCACAGCAACTTCCAGCTGCAATATATTAAGCTTCAGCAGTTGATGTTGAAATTGAGTGTTGCTTTTTGCTGAACCAAGGTACAAGCCTTCCTCCTAGAAATTGACAGCTTCCTATTGTACTTTTTCTGTCAATTCTACATCCTCCAAAGTCAGCATCAGAATATCCCAGCAATTCAAATCCAGATTCTTTTGGATACCAAAGTCCCAACTCTGTAGTGCCCTTGATATATCTCAAGATTGTTTTCACTGAAATGAGATGAGATTCCTTTGGGTCAGCTTGATATCTTGCACAAAGACATGTTGCAAACATAATGTCAGGCCTGCTTGCTGTTAAATACAGTAGTGATCCAATCATTTCCCTGTAAGTCTTTAGATCAACTTTCTTTCCATTCTTATCAAGGTCAATCTTAGTTGCAGTGGCCATTGGTGTCTTTGCTACTTTTGAGTCCTCCATGTCAAATTTTTTGAGAAGTTCTTTGGCATACTTTGTTTGATGGATGTAAATCCCATCAGTGACTTGTTTGATCTACAGTCCCAAGAAATAAGACAATTCACCCATCAAGCTCATTTCAAACTTGTTTTGCATGAGTTTGGAAAACTTTTCACACAATCTAGTATCAGTGGATCCAAAGATAATATCATCAACATATATTTGAACCAAGATCAGATGACCTTGGTGTTGTCTAAAGAACAATGTCTTGTCAATGATACCTCTTGTAAACTTGTTTTCCACCAGAAACTTAGATAGTGTGTCATACGAAGATCTGGGAGCTTGCTTCAGTCCATAAAGTGCCTTTTCTAATTTGAATACATAATTTGAGAATTTTGAACTTTCAAACCTTGGAGGTTGTTGGACATACACCTCCTGTTCCAATTTCCCGTTGAGAAAGGCACTTTTCACATCCATTTGATAAACTTTGAAGTTTGAATGTGCTGCATAGGCTAAGAAAATTCTTATAGCCTCAAGTCTGACTATTGGTGCAAAAGTTTTATCAAAGTCAATCCCTTCCTCTTGAAGATAACCCTTTGCAACCAGTCTTGTTTTGTTTCTGATAACAATGCCAGCTTCATCCATCTTGTTTCTGAATACCCATTTGGTGCCTATAATAATTCTGCCTTTTGGATTAGGCACCAGCTTCCATACTTGATTTCTCTCAAATTGATTTAGCTCTTCCTGCATGGCCATAATCCAGTTTGCATCTTGAATGACTTCTTCAAATTTCTTTGGCTCCATTTGTGAAAGAAAACAAGCATATAGGCATTCATTAGATGTTGCTTTTCTGGTTTGCACCTTTTTGTTCGGATCACCACTAATCAAATCTGTTGTGTGACTTCTAGACCATTTGTGATTGGAGATATATCTTGATGAGGCTGTTTGATTATCATCTCCTCCCCCTAAGTATGTGCTCCCAGCTTCTGAGAGAACTCCCCTTGAATTAATGCTTAAATTAGGGTTATAGTTATCCCCTGATGGTGCATGCCCTAATGGATGATCCCCTGATGGTGCATGCCCTGATGGATGATCCCCTGATGGAGTATCCCCTGATCTGTTGTCCAGGAAATTGACTCTATCTGTCGAAGGGGCTTCTAGAGTGTTTGGATTGACATCAAGGATGGTTAAATTTTCCATTTGTCTGCACTCATCAGCTTCATTCTCTTGATAATCATAATCATCTTCATTTTCAAATCTGAGCTCCTTATGAAAACCAGGGTCTTCGAGTCCAGAAATCTCTTGATCATCAAAAGCTACATTTATGGACTCCATCACTACCTGGAGTCTTCTGTTATAAACTCTGAAGGCCTTAGATGTTAGGGAGTAACCTAGAAAAATTGCTTCATCAGCCTTTGGATCAAATTTCCCTAGGTTTTCATCAAAGTTCCTTAACACAAAGCATTTGCATCCAAAAACATATAGGAACTTGATATTTGGTTTTTTCCCTGTCATTAGCTCATATGGAGTCTTGTTGTGAGCCTTGTTGATTAAGGACCTATTTTGAGTGAAGCAAGTAGTTGAAATTGCCTCAGCCCAAAAATAAGTAGGAATCTTTGCCTATGCTAGCATTGTTCTTGTAGCTTCTATCAAGGTTTTGTTCTTCCTTTCCACTACACCATTTTGTTGAGGAGTCCTTGGAGCAGAAAATGTATGATTAATACCTTTCTCCACACAAAATCCATCAACAACTGCATTCTTGAATTCAGTTCCATTGTCTGTCCTCAAAATTCTAACCACTGACCCTGACTCAGTTTACATTTTCTTAATATGGTCAATGATTTGATGAGGTACTTTTGATTTAGAATTTTGAAACTTGACCCAAGTGTATTTGGTGTAGTCATTCACAATAACTATTGCAAATCTTTTCTTTGACACTGACATAATGTTGACAGGGCCAAAGAGATCCATATGAAGCAATTGAATTGAATCTTTGATCATTGTGGCTTCCTTGCTGACAAAGGATATTTTCCTTTGCTTCCCTTGTTGACAAGTTGAACATAATCCTTCTTGAATGAATTCCATTTGAGGTAGTCCAATTACTAACTCTCTCTTCACTAAATCATTGATAGCCTTAAAGTTTAGGTGAGAGAGCTTCTTGTGCCACAGTTTGCTCTCATCATGGGTTGCCTTGCTGTAGAAACATGATTCTCCACTTACTGAATTGAAATCAGCAATGTAGAGATCTCCTTTTCTTATCCCTGACAAAACCAGCTTCCCATCATTCTCATTTGAGATCAAGCACTGATCCCCTTTAAAAGAAATGATGTATCCTTTGCCACACAGTTGACCTATGTTTAACAAGTTGTGCTTAAGCCCATCAACTAGTGCTACATTTTCAAATGAGACATTCCCATTTGCTGCTTTGCCATAACCAAGAGTCAGTCCTTTGCTGTTATCACAAAAGATATTACTGGACCAACATTTTCTTGAAATTCTGTGAGCAGGGTTTTGTTTCCTGTCATGTGTCTTGAGTAACCACTATCTAGAAATCACATTTGACTGCTTTTGACCTTTCCCTGCACACAAAAAACATTTAATTTGTTTTTGGTACCCAAGTGGCCTTGGGTCCTCTAGGTTTAGTCATAGTTAATGGTAAAACAGTCTTTTCTTTATGAGTGACTTTTGATTTTGGCAAATTAAAAACTTTCTCCTTTTTAGGAGCTTCAATATATGCTTTTGATTTATCAACAACTTCCTTATCTTTACCCTTATGGGTGCATGTTTAAACAATAGATAAATCATCAACATATAATATTGTGCCATATAAGACTTGTGGTTTTTCTTTACACTGAAAAGATAAATGATTATTACTACCACAATTCCAGCACACTTTTCTAGGGGCTTCATGAATGGAAGTATAATTATTAGCTTTGTTTACACCTAGTTTACCATTCCTATTCTTTTTATTTTCCCCTGACAGGCCTTTATCCCTTGAAGGGCTACGAAGGCCTGATTCACTCTTTCCCCCCTGATGACTATGTATCCACTGATGCACAGTCTTGTTCTTTTCTGACTGGAGGTTTGAGTGATTTGGCAAGAATAGGTTTCTTGCCACTTCCACCACTTGTGGAAGCTTCACTCTTCGGGAAAACATTCCCTTTTTCTAACTTTGTTACAGCCTTTACAAACTTAATAGGTTGTAATGGCCTTTTTCCAAAGCTAGCTGCATTTTTAACCTTAATGGGAGGTTGCTTCGCTAGAGTCTCTCCATAGCCTAAACCAGATTTGGGATCAGATTTTTGATTGTTCAACTGATCCTCTAGTTTCTTGCTGGACTCATTCCATTTCTTTATGACTTCCCTTTCTAGACTGAGAAGATTGGAGGTCCATTCCTCTCTTTTAACAGCACAATCAAGAAGATTTTTAGTTCTTGAGAGTTCTTTTTCAAGACTCTCAAGTCTGGAGAGTTATGATTCTAAACGAGTGTTTCTAGCAGTCAAATGTTCATTTATTTTCTGCACTCTTTCAGTTTCAGCTACAGCACTCCTCAGGGTGTCATAAAGATCCTTTATCTCACAAGCCATTTCCTTAACAGTTTTAACACAATCATTTTTAGACATGTTAGAGGAAATTTCAAAACTTACTTGTGAGCTGCTACTGTCAGTGGATGAGGCCATCAGGGCTAGGTTGACATATTCTTCATTGAATTCTTTATCTGAGTCAGCCCAGTCCTTTCCCTCAGCAATGTACGCTTTTCCCTTCTTAGAAGCATTAAGAAGGTCAAAGTACTTTTTCTTGTAATCCACTTCAGTTTCCTTTCCTATGGATTCACCCTCCTTTGAGGTCTTGCGACACTTATTTGCAAAATGGCCCATTTCATTGCATTACAGTACTTTATTCTTGATTTATCAATAAAGTTTTTAGTGCTACTGGGCTTCCTTGCTAAAAATCTTTTGGATCCTGCAGGCTTTTGAAATTTTAGCTTGGAAAACCTTTATGCAAGAAAAGTCATGGTTTCATCCAGTTGCTCTAACTCTTCAGGAGTATATTCATCCTTCTTTGAGTTAGCTTTGTTGTCCCCTTCAATTTCAGCATCCCCTGACTGCTGTTGCATCAAGACACTTGGTCTTGCTTCTTCTTTGTCCTTCTTGGAAGCCATCAGGGCTACATATTTAAGCTTCCTGGCATCCCCTGACATTTTAGATCTTTGTTGAACTTCAAGTTCATATGTCTTTAGGGTGCCATAAAGCCTATCCAAGTCTAGGAGATTCATGTCCTTGAATTTCTTGATGACTGTTGTCTTAGGATCCCATGATATGGGAAGGGCTCTCATGAACTTTTTGTTCACATCTTTATTAGCATAGGCCTTCCCATATATTCTCAGGTCATTTACCAACCTGTTGAATCTGTCAAACATTTCAGTGAGTGTTTTACCATTTTTCATCGTGAACCACTCATACTGTTGTGTTAACATCTGCAGTTTGTTCTCCCTCACTTCCTCAGTTCTATCACAAAGAATTTGTATGGTATCCCATATATATTTAGGCATTGTAAGATTTATAATACTATTCAGCATATCATCGTCTAAACCATTATATAGGATGCCTATTGTTTTCAGATCCTTCTTTACTTTTTCTCTTTCCTCTAGTGTAATTTCATCAGTCGTCTTTGGAACTAATTTTTCTGGAATACTAACTCCATTGACAACTTCTTGAGGAATGAGCTTCTTTGGAATGTGAGGGCCTTCCTCTAGAATCTACAAATATTCATCATCGATTGCTCTTAGATGAACTATCATTCTTTGTTTCCAGAAGAAGTATTTTCCCCTTTCCAACATGGGCACTTTACTATTTCCTACTTTGTTGGCCATTGATAATGATCGTCTAGCAAATGTAATCTGCTAGTTGGCTCTAATACTAATTGTTCGAATAAAATAGCCTAAGTTGTTTGTAGAAGGGTGGGGGAGGGGGGGATGAATACAAACAATCAAAACTTTCACTTTCTTTTTCACTTTTTGCACACAGGGAAATAGTTACAATACTCAGAAAAACAATACCAAATAATCACACGAATTTCAAGTTAAAATAGATCTATTAAAACTTGAGGTTTTTCTGGAAATCTGGTTAATCACAACTGTGATTAATCAGCTACAAATTCTATAATGAATTACAGCTTCTAATTCACACTCACTAGCTTCTCACTTTCTTTGAAATATTTCTCTCAAGATATATTACAAAGCTGCTCTAGTGATTTGTATGCTTCTGTGTTTGTTTGATCCGTTGGATTGATATTTGTTTAATGAAAACTCTTTTGCATATATAGAAGATCAGTAGTTGAAACCACGTGCGAAGACGTGCTGCTTTTTTCAACTTTGCCGTATATATGTCACATCGTTGTCCTTTAGAAACTATGTGTCAGACTGCTGCTACTTTTGTTGCTTCTTTTTCATCCCCTGATCTGCATGCATTTAATGTTCGAGAGTTGTCATTGGACCAACAAACTTCAAGAGATATCTTTCCAGTTAATATTTCTTGCTTCTTCAACAAGCTTCATTGATTTGCGTGTTAGACCTGATGATGGGAGTATGCAGTCACAACCATCCACTGACAGCAAGCCCTGAAGAGAACTTGATCAGTGCTTCTGGATCCCCTGATGACAAGTCTTGTTAAAGACAATATCAATGCTTTAAACTTCACTTGAGTTTACTAAGTGCTTCTTGATCCCCTTATGTTATGACTTATGACATACACTGATGGCTTCCACTGATGCAGTGTTGAGCATTCCCCTTGACGGGTTTCCCTGATGGGATAGCCTGACACTGTCATACCCTGATGTCTTCTCCTGACAGGTTGACATGTCTTGTTCATGCCCTGACGCGTTTCCCCTGATGAGTTTGACTTGCCACAGCTATACCCTGACGCGTTCGCCTGACGGGTTGGTTTGTCTTTGTCATCCCTTGATGGGTTCCCCTGACGGATTCTAATCATTGAAGCTTTGTTGAGTTTGTTTGGAATGTCTGATGTGCGAAATACTTTATCTTTGAGTAACAACAGACATTCCTCTTCACATATGAAGCCCTTAGAAGTTTCCTTGATGACTTGACTTAGTGAAGAATATTTCCTCCCCTGATGATCAGATCGATCATTAGTGGATGCAAAACTTGTGCGAATACTTAGGTTTATTGAATACCATAAGTATTTACAGATGCACAATTTATTCTATAAA
>CM025787.1:16662928-16696395 GCA_014636745.2 Centella asiatica | reverse complement strand
CCCCCCCCCCCCCCCCCCCTTCTACAAGTTCTCGGCATCTCACTGGGAAAACAATTGGTATCAGAGCCTGTAATTAAATTTAGTCAATTAATACGTTCCAAGAGATGGCCAATGATGAAGCAAGCAGCTCTAGCATAATGGCGTATGCGGGAAGTCGTGATGGTGGTACTAGAATCCCTATTCTTAAACGAGAAGAATATCCAATGTGGAAGCAAAAGATGTACATGCACTTGAGAGCAACAGATCCATATTATATTGATAGGATTGAGAAGGGTCCCTATCTACCCAGGAAATTTATTCCTACTAAAACTATCGATGGATCTGTTGTTGTAGAACACTTTGAACTTGCTCCAGAATGTGATTATACAAATGAAGACAAGTTGCAAGTGTTAAAGGATGCTAAGGTGATGAACATACTTTATAATGAAATTGATAAAAATATGTTCACAAGCATCATAAATTGCACTACATCAAAGCAAATCTGGGACACCATCAAAGTCCTGTGTGAAGGGACTGACCAAGTCCGAAAGAACAAAAGATCATTGTTGACACAACAATATGAGTTCTTTCAAGCAAAGCGTGGTGAACCAATAACGTTAGTATATGACAGGTTCAACACTTTGCTCAATGATTTGAAAATACTTGGAAAGTCTTATGATAATGAGGATATAAACACCAAGTTCATGAGATCTTTCCCACCAAATTGGGATCCAAAGACAACGACAATAAGAAAGGCTCATGACTTGGATATCCTCACACTGGATAGGCTCTACGGGAATTTAAAGACTTATGAACTTGAAGTAGAGCAACGACAACGCATGCATGGAAAGGATAGAGGAGCTGCGTTGATGGTTGAGACAAGCAAGTCTCAAGAGAAGCTTGATGATGAATCTTCTAGTGCTAGCTTGACTGATCAGGAAGATGAACTAGATTCTGATGATGACATGGAGGAATTCATGGCGTTTATGGTCAAACAGTTCAAGAAATTTAGAGCAAGCAGGAAAGGAAGAAAATCGTCAAGGAAGCCTAACCCAAAACGTGAAGGTCAAAAAGTCACCTTCGACTTAAAAAAGATAAGATGCTACAACTATGATGGGTTAGGGCACTTTGCTAATGAGTGCAGGAAGCCTAGATCTAGTGATAGATCTAAGGATGAAAAATCAAGGAAAGACTTTGCTGACAAGAAAGCTAAATCCAAGAGCAAAGCCTTGATAACTGAGGGAAAAGATTGGATTGACAGCGACTCTGATGAAGAAGTTGTCAACTTTGCCTTAATGGCTTGTAGTGACGAGTCAAGTGATTTTACAAAGGGCAAAAAGAAGAAATCATGGTACTTGGACAGTGGTTGTTCAAGGCACATGACCGGAGATAAGACCCTGCTAAAACAGTTTGAAGAGAAAAGTGGCCCAAAAGTCACTTTTGGAGATGACAACAAAGGCCATATAAGGGGATATGGTAATGTTGAGCATGGAGATGTCATCTTCACAGAAGTAGCACTGGTTGACGGCTTAAAGCACAATTTACTTAGTGTGAGTCAACTTTGTGATGAAGGATTCCATGTCACCTTTGAAGAAGATCTATGCCAGGTGTGTGACAAGGAATCTGAAAATGTGATATTGACAGGAAAAAGAAAAGGAAATTTGTATGTTGCAAATCTTATTTCTTTTACTGATCAAATCACATGTCTGTATAACAAAGCTTCAACTGATGAAAGTTGGCTTTGGCATAAGAAGCTTTCTCACTTGAATTTTAAGAATATCAACAAGCTTGTGAGAAAGGATTTGGTAGCTGGCATTCCACAATTAGAATTTACACAAGAAGGCTTATGTGATGCATGCCAGAAAGGGAAACAAAAGAGTGTATCATTCAAGAGTAAACCAGCAACATCTATCACTGACTCGCTTCAATTGTTACATATGGATTTATTTGGTCAAGTGAATGTGATGTCTATCTTAAGAAATAGATATGCACTGGTTATTGTGGATGATCACACGAGGTATACTTGGGTAAAATACCTCCTTACAAAAAATGAAGCTGCTCAGTTAATAATTGATCATATGAAGAAGATAGAAACTGAGTCAGGAAAAATAGTAAGGGTTATAAGGAGCGATAGAGGAACAGAATTCAATAATTCCCAAGTACTTGAATTCTGCACTGAAAAAGGAATAACACATCAATTCTCAGCTCCAAGAACCCCTCAACAAAATGGAGTTGTTGAGAGGAAAAATAGAACCCTTATTGAAGCAGCAAGGACTATGTTACAAGAGGCTAAGCTTCCCACATATTTTTGGGAGGAAGCTATAAGCACTACTTGCTTTACACAGAATAGATCCTTGATAAAAAAAGCATACAACAAAACACCTTACGAGTTAATGACTGGGAGAAAACCAACTCTCAAGTTCTTACATGTGTTTGGTTGTAAATGCTTAGTACTGAGAGATTCATCAGAGTCAAGAGGAAAGTTTGACAATAAATCTGATGAAGCAATCTTCTTAGGTTATTCTCTGTCAAGTAAAGCATACAGAGTATATAATCTAAGAACAAAAGTCATTGTGGAATCAATACAAGTCGTGTTTGATGATAAAAAGATTCCAGCAATGATTGGACAAGGATTTCATGAACCTCTCAGTTTTGAGATTGAATTGGATGAATGGGAATATCCATCAGAGATTACTGAACAACCCCAAGATAGTAATGATCCCTACTTAGTTGAGGGGGAGCTAATGGTTGTGCATGAAGTGCCAAGATCTAATAATTTATCAGAGAATAGATTATTAGATGAAACTCAAGAGACTGGTGACATTAGTAATCTTTCGGAGACTAATGTTTCACCAGAGACTAGAGTCACTTATGCACAATCTGAAACTACATTGACACTGGAGACAATAGAAATAAACAGCTCAGGGGGAACTGATAATGCAGGAGTCAATGATTTAGGGGGAGCAATCTCTGATCATGAAGCTAGAATGGATAACACCAATCTAGAAAATGAAGCCTCAACTTCAAGGCCAAATCTGCCACGTGCAATTCCATGGTTGAGAGTCCACACGCCAGATTTGATAATTGGAAGTTTAGAGGATGGAGTCAAGACTAGAAGTGCAACTCAAAATGAATGTTTATATCTCAGTTTTCTTTCAAAGATTGAGCCAAAGAACATTGAGGAAGCACTTCAAGATCTTGACAGGATAATTGCCATGCAAGAAAAATTAAACCAATTAACTCGAAATAAAGTCTGGAGACTAGTACCCAAACCAAGGAATAGATCAATAATTGGTGACAAGTGGGTCTTCAGAAATAAATTGGATGAAGCTGGTATAATTACAAGGAACAAATCAAGACTGGTTGCAAAAGGATATTCTCAAGAAGAAGGAATAGACAATGAGACTTTTGCACCAGTAGCAAGACTTGAAGCGATAAGAATCTTCTTAGCATATGCAGCCTACAAGAACTTCAAGGTGTACCAGATGGATATCAAAAGTGCTTTCTTGAATGGAAAATTGGAAGAGGAAGTCTATGTTTGCCAACCCCCAGGTTTTGTGGACTCCAAATTTCCGAATCATGTCTACAGGTTAGACAAAGCACTTTATGGCTTAAAACAAGCACTAAGAGCCTAGTATGATACTCTATCTCAATTTTTGCTTGAAAATAAATTTGTTAGAGGTATCATAGATAAAACCTTATTTTATAGAAAGCAAGGCTCAGACATAATATTGGTGCAAATATATGTAGATGATATTATATTTGGATCTACAAATGAAAAACTTTGTGAAAAATTTTCAAAACTTATGCAGTCTAGATATGAAATGAGTATGATGGGAGAATTAACATTTTTCTTAGGTTTGTAAATAAAACAATCAACAGATGGAATATTTATCAGTCAGTCCAAGTATATCAAAGACTTATTGAGAAAATATGATTTGGTTGATTATGCATCTACAAAAACACCCATGCCTACTGCCACTAAGCTAGATAAAGATTTAAAAGGAAAGAAAATTGATTTTACTAGCTATAGAGGCATGATAGGCTCTCTTTTATATCTAACTGCAAGTAGACCAGATATAATGTTTGCTACATGTTTATGTGCTAGATTTCAAGCTGACCCTAGAGAGTCACATTTGATTGCTGTAAAAAGAATTCTCAGATATCTAAAGGGTACCCCAAACCTTGGTTTATGGTATCCCAAAGAATCTGATTTTAAACTAATCGGTTATTCAGATGCTGACTATGCAGGTTGCAAGCTTGATAGGAAAAACACAAGTGGAAGCTGCCAACTTCATGGAGGCAGACTTGTTTCTTGGTTCAGCAAGAAACAAAATTCAGTTTCTACTTCAACAGCAGAAGCTGAATACATCGCAGCTGGGAGTTGCTGTGCTCAAATCCTATGGATCAAGAATCAACTCCTAGACTATGGTATGTCATTATCCAAAATTCCTATTTATTGTGATAATACTAGTGCCATAGCAATAACAGAAAATCCAGTGCAACATTCAAGAACAAAACACATAGATATTCGATATCACTTCATAAGAGAACATGTAAGTGAAGTTAATATCAAATTACACTGGGTAACAACTGATAAACAACTTGTAGACATATTCACAAAACCTTTAGATGAATCTACCTTTTCTAGATTAGTTTCTGAATTAGGAATGTTGAATTATGCCTCTAAAAATTGATTAATTTTTGAAAACAAGTTGTTTAGTTGTATAAAGCTAGAATTTAATTTTTGGAAAGTAGTTGTTTTTTAAAACAGAATATTAGAAGCTAGAATTAATTTTCTGGATAAAAGCTGTTCTATTTTATTAAAACAGAATATTAGGAGCTAGAATTTTAATTCTGGAAAAATATGATGAAATGAATACTCAAAAAGTTGATTATTCAATAATATGAGCTAAAGTGAGTAAGAGACTAACTAGTCCTCGATAGTTAATACTATCAGAGACTACCTTAGTCTCCGATAGTTAATACTATCAGAGACTAATTAATTCCCGATAGTTAATACTATCATAGACTACCTTAGTCCCCGATAGTTAATACTATCAGAGACTTACTAGTCCCCGATAGTTAATACTATCAGAGACTACCTTAGTCCCCAATAGTCAACACTATCAGAGACTACCTTAGTCCCCGATAGTCAATATATGAGAGACTAACTAGTCCCCGATAGTTAATACTATCAGAGACTACATTAGTCCCCGATAGTCAACACTATCAGAGACTAATCTTCTTCTAGTCTCTTACAAGTGAACTTATCAGAGATTAGGGCAATCTCCGATCGAGGGTAATATGGTAGTTATCTCTCCCACGATCAAAAACGGTTCACTACCCTTAAGAATTGCAAACGTTTCAAACAATTTGATAAAACAAAATTCAAACATCTTTGCAATTACAAACACTCAAGCTCTGAAATTAATTTCTCTCTGCAAATACTTTGCAATTTAACCCTTTTTCAAGTTTTCTTCCAAAAGTTCACAGATCTCTGAAAATGGCCGCTAAAACTGTTATGTTCAAGTTTGGAGACTTTGATATCATCAAGACAAACCATGCAGGGGTGGCTGATAAGCATGTCTTTGAAGCCCAGTTCCACCCCTTTGTGGATTTCTTTCAACACTCCAATATTTCATATGCCATTTACGAAGCCCCCATCCAAGCCGCTGAGGTTATCACGGCTGTCTGGTCCACTGCTACCATCTAGGGTGAGAAAACTGACTCCCCTGTGGTAAGTTTCAGGTATGCTAATAATGTCTACACCATAGATCATACTGTTGTAAATAATGCTTTACATTTACCTGTTCATGAAAACTATGACTCACTTGCTTCTGATGAAGAAATTGTTTCTATGTTTAAAAATTTACATTATTTTGCAGAAATTACTTCTGTTGGGTCTATAACACGACCCCATCTTAGGCAAGAGTGGTCACTATTTTTTGACATAATCACAAAAGCATTTTCTACTAAGTGTAGTGGCTATGATGCTATCACTACACTCACACAACAAATCGCTTTTAGTGTGTTGTATGATAGACATACATTGGGCTCTTTATTCTGCAAAATTTGTTGATAAAACTTAAAACCAGTAAAAATAAAATTTATTATTCTAGGTTTTTGATGATGATTGCTAATTATCTAATTCCTAACCTTGATATTACTGGTATGCAAGTTTTACCAACTGTTTTGCAGAGTAAAAGAATATTTACAGATGTGAAGCATAAATCTGCAAAGGTAAGAGTCCCTTTATTTTTTCCTCCTGTCATGAGATATATTCTCATTGATAGGCTTCCAAATCTTTATTCTTTGAAATTTTTTGAGGATATTGAAAGCCAAACCCTCATTAATCCTCCAACCACTTCACATCAACTGTCCATAGCCCCCTCCACAGTCTCTCAACAGATTGTGGTTGTAAAACCAAAGACAATCAGAAAACTCCCAATTAAAAGAAAAATAATTGAGGGAGTAAGTGAGGATGAGGGAGAGCAGGAAGTTGAAGTTCCACTTCAGAGGAAGAAGAGAGCTATAACCCTTAGCCAAAAGCAATCCATTGCTTCTCAAAAAGCAATGGAGGTTATAAGGACAAGCAGTGAACTGTCACCATCCTCCCAAAAGGATGTTGACATTGAAGAAAGTTCCCAACTAGGAACACACTGTACAGAGTCTGCACGACCTCTTGTTCATCAACAAGAGGAAACCCAAAGAGAGATAATAAAAGATAAGAGTGACACAAGGAGTGCACACACAGAGTCATCTTTTGATGTTCCTCAATTTTCAATGATTGAGGAACAGCCAACACTCCAAACTGTACTGTGGCGACCCCAAAATCCCTTACTGGATCAGGGCATCATCAAAAGAAGGAAAAGATAACCATACATCCAATCATAGCATAAATACTGGATAAGGGCAGGATTAAAAGAGTTATTACAACCCAAGAGTAATACAACTACAGTGGAAGCTATTACATCATCTTTAATTACAAATCAAAATCATCACTACTTCTAATATCTCCCTTCATCCCTTCATCTCTTCCTCCCTTCCTTCCTCAGTGTTATTGAAAGAGTAAATAACTTAGTAGTTTATCATCTTTGCTTTCCCCTTATCAGAGGGTTCAGCCTTAGCATTCTGTCCTGCAAGACATTAAAATTCAACATGGGTGAGCGATTTACGCCCAGCAAGTATATACACATTGAAGAAGTATATGAACAATTTAAAAGATTGTATCTGGAATATCGAAGGAAATTCAAATCTGATTGTGAGGCTTGGTGAAACAATGCCAAGGCCTCAGAACCCTTCAAAGATCATTGAGGATCCACTGATGATACACAACATGAGATCCTCCTTGAAGAAAGACAGGTATACACCTGAGCATAACGTTCTCAAAATATCCATCGGGGGCTGAACCCGTGGATCTGCTAACCATACAGTACACAGCTGGCCAGACTGGACCGCATGATCCCTCTTGTGTGGACTACGTAGTCACTTATCATTTCCTCTAGGTTAGGTGAAGAACACATCAGCACCTTTCCTTTCCTCTTGCCAACCATGTGGCATAACCCATTTAAGGGACATCATTCTCATTTCCCATTTAAGAGACATATCATTCTCATTTATTAGCACAGATATAATAATGAAAAACAATAGCTGAAAATCAAGGCTCAGTTATATCCATGCATCATCATTCATATCATGCTAGCGGAATTTAAAGCATAGCATGCTCTTTTATAAAAGAAAATAATTGAAACATAATTCAAGCCTTGCACGCATATCGAATCGAATGATAATGCGTTAACTGAAATAAACATCAGATTGAATGTATATGTTTGCATCAACATGCAATTAAACATAAGATTGTGAATATACTTGCCTCAGTCCTTTGCTCACAACAAATTCAATTTACTTGAGAGGGGAAAATTCTGTAAAGTATACATATCCCAAAATAAATTTAGTACTTAGGTTAAAATATGAGAGAAAGTGCATATGTGATGTCCTTAAACTTTTAAGGTTTCCAAAACTGCTATAAAACTATTTAGGGTGAATACATAATTAAACATCATAAATAATTTTAAGAAAAATCATGTTTTATACTTTTGAGGGCAGACTGCACGTCAGGGGGAAATCTGCTACGCCAGGGAATAATCATTCATCGGGGTTTGACTGACCATCAGTGGGCAAACTACTCGTCAGGGGATATTTCGCCCGTCAGGGGATGGTTTCCCCACCATCAGGGTCTCCTTCTCTCATCAGGGAAAAGTCATCAGGGGATGACTTCTCGATCGTCAGGGTATCTCTTACCCGTCAGGGGAAGATTTCTCGGCCATCAGGGAATAACATACTTGCCCGTCAGGGACTACTGATGACATCATCAGAGACTAACTTTAGTCTGTCGGAGACTAAGGCTGACGTCATCAGAGACTAAGAAATGTCGTCACCGGGGACTAGCAACTCATCAGGGACTGATGATGTCATCTTAATTCTGTCGGAGACTAAAAGTGACGTCATCGGAGACTAACTTCTCATCAGAGACTAATGACGTCATCAGAGACTAAACTTTAGCCTATCGGGGACTAAAGCTGACGTCATCGGAGACTAACTTCTCATCAGAGACTATCTCAAAGTCTCTCAGAGACTATTTTGCAAGGTCAGGGACTAATTCAAACCCGTCAGAGACTAGGTTAAGGCCTGTCTTAGAAACAGGGTCGTCTTCCTCGCACCTCCATGGGTGGTGCTCTCAACCATAACCACACTTAGGTCAAAACTCACCATTCTCTCAGTGATACGTAACATTTCCTATGGTCTGCAAGCCATCCTAGACACGGTTTAGGGTTCAAACTCAGGTTAAAGAATACTCAAGCATAGAGTTGCAATTACTAACAAAAGAATGTTTGGTAATTAAAGGTCTGTCTACCAGGTGGTTGTCAACAATATTACACCCATCATAGACAACTTTTGAAATAAATGACATTAACTCCGGTGTTAAAATATGCATTAAGTCATACTTTTGGAAATAAATGAACAAGGTATTAAATGTGGTACGTATGACCGAGCAGAAGTATAAGAAATAGAGCAGGAGTTTAATGAAATGCTCATACCTCTTTGATGGCAAGAAGAGTTTAAAAGCTCTAGTTGTTCTTCCAAAAAGGACAGTTGTCTTGAGAGTATGCTGGGGTTTGATGGTATACTATAGAGAAATTTATGAAGGTGGAACTAGGGTTATAATAACGTGATATTTATATATATATCACCTAGTGAGCAACAAAGACCGTTGGATTAATTTGATATCAGCCGATGGCTGTGAAAGGAAAAGAAATGACTGGTGAGAAAAGAGAGTGGCTGCAATGGCTACTAGTGCCCATCGGTCATTTTTCATAGCCCACTCTAGCGTAATGGTGGAGGTGATGTGCATTAAATGCTACTGTCCCTCAACAGTCAAATTTTAAAACGGTTACTGTAGCTAACTGTTCATACTCAAAAAGGGTCTTCCCGCGTGACACACCCAAAATAATTTTACAAACACTTGAGTTACAAATACATTTAAAATATTTTGGACATCACATTGCCAGATAATTTTCATAAAATATAATTTCGTTATTTATACCCAATAATAAAATAAACTTTCATGTAAAAGTAGACTAAAATAATTAAATATCATATCGAAATTTATTGACATTTTTGGGTTCTCACATGTACGTTCTTCTCTTTTTTCTCCCACTCTTGATTCTTTTGATATAAATATGATTGATTCTCTTTATTTTTCCCAATAGGAGCCAATAATCGAGACAAGCTCTCAAACAGATTCCATGGATAGATCCCTAGCCCAAGATAAACAAAGGGAACCCCCTATCCATGCTGTCACAAGCACTTCTCAAACCCCCACTTCTGTAGGACAGGGTGACACCATCCATATGAGTGAGTTTGTGAGAATAATTAGTGAGAGTCAGGCTCCTGACCTGGAAAAAGGAGAGACCATACACATACAAGAGAGTCAAGCTTTAGATAGCTTGGAAAAAGGAGAGATAGAGAAGCTGGGTGCCCAACCCCAGGTAAAAGGAGAGGGTGTGAGCAATGATGAGATCCTTGAACAAAAGAAAAGAGAGAAATTTTCAGCACGGTTATTTCTACAACCTGTTAAAACCAGCTCACAAGAAGCTTTGGTTTCTTCTGCTCACTCCATCATTATCCAAACAGAAGAATTAGAGAAAAGTCCAAGCATAGGGGATGCAACATTACATATTATCTCTGAGATGTCCAATACAAATTTTGAAACTCTTTATGGTCTACAACAGTCTCAAGATCATATCTCTGCATTAATGACAAGGCTTGCAGATGAACCTGTGCCTGAAGAAGCTCCAGAGCATAATGTTGATGAATGGCTTGATGCCTCTTATGCCAACACTCTAGAGGAAGCCGCCACCCAATTAAGGCAGGACTATGTGACCAATATAGGGTCAACTACATCTACACCATCAATTCAAGTCATTATGGAAGAAGTAACTAAAGTGGATAAGAAACACACAAAGTTTCACCACTTCTTGGTTACTGGCATCAATGGTGCAGTGCAGCAAATAAAGGAATGGATGGAGTTGGAGACAGACAAAATTAGAAGGTGCTACGAAGGACACTTGCCAAGGAGCACAGTTACTGCCATTGATACACTTATCAAAGACAAGTCCAAGACTGACAGTCGACTTCAAGCCCTAGAAGCTAATATCCAACTCCTCATCCAAAAGCAAGACAGAATGGAGCAGCTACTGATGCAGGCAATTCCAAACCTGGCCACCTCCTCTCAACCCAAAGATGCTGATGTCAAAAAGGGGAAGAGTGGTCCATTAAATGTTCCTGTACAAACGCACAAGTCTGGTCCTGTCCTTGATGTAGAATTGCAAGCAATGATGGACAGGATCTTAAAGAAACATGCTAATCTTGCAGCAGCTACAACATAACTTCCAACACCACCACCACCACCAACAACAACAGCAATAACAACAACAGCAACAAAAGCTTCTCCTTCTTCTACTGCACAAGCCCCAACAATAAAAGACAAAGGCAAAGGTGTCATGGTTGAAGATTCAAAGAAGAAAACTACTACTCAACCAGGACAGCCCAAGCTATTGGGGGATGCTATGAAGACTGCTCACTTTCCCACTCCAGTTGAACTGATAGTGGATGGGAAAGTGGAGTTAGTTTATCCTCAAGAACAAAAGCTGATAGAATCTGATGTACTATTAGCTCAGAAACTTCAAGAAGAGGAGGATATGGCAGCATCAAGGGAGGAGGAGGAGTCAAAGAAGAAGAAAAGCTTTAAAAGGAAATCAAGTGCACAGAAAGCAGCCATAACCAAAAAGAAAAATAAAGAGATGGAAGAGGCTGAAAAGAAATCAAAGAGGAAACCCTTGGTTCAGGAATCTACAAAGAAACCTGTAATCAGGGCAACTATTGAAAAGCCTACCTCTCAAGATCCTCCAAGGTCAACTGAGACTGCTTTGGTGGCTGTGAGTGGACCAACAAAGCCACAAACAGTTTCATCAAAGAAGTCTTACAAGGTTGAAATGGCAAGTACAGAAGAAATCATCAAGGCCCTTAAGAAGACCACAGAGAAGATAAATCTGGTAAAGGGTACAAATAACAAAGAAATTCTCCATGTTTTCCTGAAAGATGGAGAATCTCTGAAGTTTGAAAAGCCAGCCTTGGAGGGACAAAAGAAGGAAGACCTGGAGTGGTTGCTGACTGTTGTGCTTGAGACTTCTGATCTCAACATGAAATTTCGAAGCCAGATTCAAAAGGTGATGAAGGTAAAGCATAAGGTGGATACTATGCCGGAAGCTAATCCTAAACCTCTAGGATTGTGGTATGACACTTTTCATGGGGAGAAAGTCTTCTTTGATTACAACAGAGATATTAATAGTGTTAGTGAGCGACATATTGAAGGATTTATCAGTTTGCTCAAGGATGCTACAGAAGAAATTGAGTTGGTGCTTAAAAAGCTGTTGATAGACAGACTAAAGTTGCTAAGGAAAAACAGAAAAGAAAGGCTGGAGTTGTTAAAGAAAAAAATGAGGTAAACTTGTTGTGTTGGAGTTGTTTGTTAAAAATAAGCTGTAATTTTTTTTTTATTTTTGAAGCCAGACTTATAGGATTTAAACCTGAGTCTTGGTGGAGCTGAATAATAGATCAAAGATCTTAGTTCAGAATACATTTGTAGTTAGCAATTCTTTATTCTTTTTCTAAGTAATTGTAATGTTGAGTTTTGACATCATCATCAACCTTGAAATTATGCTTATCATTCTGATATTCATAATTAGGGGGAGATTGTTAGGTTTTAGAACATTTGATGATGATTGTCTTTAGATTACTTAGAGTACAAATGTATAGAAAGTGTTAATTAGTAACACTGAAGTTTTGTAGCTAGCAGTTATCTCTTTGTTTGTAATTCATTCATTCTTTGTAAAGAGATATAAATATTCCTTGTTTGTAAGTAACTGCTGGAATGGTGTATCGAAGCTTCAGAAAGTCAAGATGTGTATTTGATCTGTTAGAATTTGCAAAAAGGCTTATCAGAGACTAGGAAAATTGGTCAGGGACTAAAAAGATTTTATCTATCGGAGACTAGTTTTGCCTATCGGAGACTAAGACTTAAGTCATCAGAGATTAAGTCTAAAGGAGTTGGAGACTAAAGCTTACGTCATAGGGGACTAAAGTTAAAAATATCGGAGACAAAGTTGACGTCATCAGAGATTAAGCCTTAACGCGTCAGAGATTAAATAATTCTATCAGAGACTACACAAGCTGTCGTCATCAGGGACTAAATGCATCAGGGACTAATAATGACGTCACCAGAGACTAATGATGAAGCATCAGGGACTAATCGTGAATTATTTCCTGAAAGATACAGAGTTCGAATTAAAAAGGAATGTCTTCTACATAAAACAAGATTTTATTGAAGACGTAGCTGGTAAGGAAACTAACCAGAAATATGTTCCTATTAAAAAAAAAAGGAACGATTGTATTTGATTCGAATAAGGAAGCTGAATTTTATTCAGAATAGGAACTGAGTCAATAGTAATTCAGTTGTTAGAAAAGCTGTAATTAGTTTTTTTTTACAGAGAATTGTAACTTTGAAGCTGTATAGGTTTTTCATAGTTGTGTATCTTTTCCTGTACAGAATAGAAAAGAAGCTGACGATTACATTATTGTAATTGTTAGGATTTGTATTCAATTGTAAATCAATAAAGCAATTGTTTATAAATTGATTCGTGTTCTTGTTCTTTATATTCTTCAAGAAAAGTTAATTTCTTAAAGAACAAGTAATTTGAAAAGATTTCAAAGAACTTGTATTCAACCCTGCCCCCCCCCCCCTCCTACAAGTTCTCAGCATCTCACTGGGAAAACATCGGTCATCAGGGGATGACCTTCGATCATCAAAGGATGGCTTTGTTTATCGCCAAACTCGCTAAGTTAGCGCCAAACTCCTCGAAGACTAAGAAAATTTTTTTATCAGAGACTAACACAATTTTGTTCATCGGAGACTAATAAAATTTTGTTCATCGGAGACTAAGAAAATTTTCTCATCAAAGACTAACAAAATTTTCTCGTCAAAGACTTACAAAATTTTCTCTTTAGTGACTAACTTTTATAATGACGGAGACTAAGTTAGGACTTGTTTCCGATACAGTGGTGCCTTCAACACTCTTCAGAGGGTGGTGTTATCAACCGATAACCATATATAGGTCCACTCTCGTCATCTTTTCTGTAGTGTGTATTATTCTTATTGTCTACTAATCCTTATAGACACTACTAGACTTCAAGAACTCTGGTTGGTAGAGGTTCAAGCATGGTGTTTAACTACTAATAAAAAGAAATATTTGGAAGTTAATGGTTTCACTACTAGGTGGTCGTCAGCATTCTTACTTTCTTCTTGGATAACTTTTTGAAATAAATGGCCTTAACTCCAGGTGTTAAAAGCATGCATTAAATCATACTTTTGGGTGTGAATAAACAAAGTATTTTTACAAACATGGCATGCATAACAGAACAAAATAGTGCAGGAACAGAGCAGGACTTTAATATAGTGCTTTTACCTCTTTGGCTGCAAGGAAGAAGTTAAAAGCTTAGGTTGTTCTTAGAGAAAGATAGTTGTTCATGAAGGTGAACCTGGATTTTGCGGGTGTTTGGCTGTATAGAAAATTTATGAAAGTGGGGCTAGGGTTGTACCCAAACGATATATTTATATCACTTGCCGAACAACAATAGCATATGGATTGCTTGAGAGTAGATTTCAGTCGTTGGCTGTGAAAGGAAATAACAAGCTTTAGAAAGGAGTGATTGGTTAGAAAGGGCGGATGTAACGGCTGCTAAAAGTCAGTCAGTCATCTATCATAGCCAACAATCTAGTGTATTGTTGGAGTAGATTAACTGGTTTTGACGGGTCACGTGCAACTGGTCTGACATAGAGTAATTATATCTCTTGTCTCACAGCAGTCTTTAGTTTTAAAAAAAGCGGGTACTGTAGCTCACACCCATGTGTTGCCTTCCCATGTGATAAATATACTTACTCTTGATAATACTTGGGTAAAAATAATCATTTAAGACTTTGAGCTCAAAAATATATTTATAAACCTTTGGTCATCACATTGCCACAAAATTTTCATTTAAGATATGAATTTATTATTCATACCGAATAAAAATTTAAACCTTCATACATAAAATAAATTAATCATAATATGAATTAGTCATATAAAAAAACTAATCATAATATGAATTAATTTACAACAAAACTCATTTTATTTTTCGGGTTTTCACAAACCAAGTATGGACTTTGGTTGACCTACCTGAAAGGGTAAAACCAATTGGGTGCAAATGACTTTTCAAGAAGAAAATTGACATGGATGGTAATGTACAAACCTATAAAGGTCGACTAGTAGCAAAAGGTTTCAAACAAGTTCAAGGTGTTAACTACGATGAGACTTTTTCTCTAATAGCCATGGTTAAATCCATTAGGATCTTACTTGTTATTGCAGGTTTTCATGATTATGAAATATGGTAGATGGATATCAAAACAACTTTTCTTAATGGAAAACTACTTGAGGATGTGTATATGACGCAACCTGAGGGTTTTGTCACTCCAAAGGATGCTCGAAAGGTATGTAAGCTGCAACGATCCATTTATGGATTAAAACAAGCATCTCGAAGTTGGAATCTTCGTTTTGATGAAGCAGTCAAAGAGTTTGGCTTTATCAAGAATGAAGATGAACCTTGTGTTTTCAAAAGGGTTAGTGGGAGCCACATTGTATTCCTAGTACTGTATGTCGATGACATATTATTTATTGGGAATGACATTCCTTCCTTGCAAGCAGTCAAGACATAGTTGGGAAAATGTTTCTCTATGAAAGACTTGGGTGAAGAAACCTATATTCTAGGTATCAAGATCTATTGAGATAGATCGAGAAAGATGCTTGGCCTAAGTTAAAGTACATAAATTGATAAAGTGTTGAAACGGTTCAACATGCAAGAGGCTAAGAGAGGTTACATGCCCATGTCACATGGAGTAATGCTTTCTAAAGCTCAATGTCCTAAATCACAAGATGATAAGGATCGCATGAGTAAGATTCCTTATGCTTTGGCAATTGGATCTATTATGTACGCAATGTTATGTAAGTGTCCTGATGTTTCGTATGCTTTGAGCATGACGAGTAAATACTAGTCAAATCCAAGTGAAGGTCACTGGACAACAGTCAATAATATCCTAAAGTAACTCAAAAGGACTAAGGATTAATTCTTGGTATATGCTGGTGAAGAGGAACTGACAGTAAAAGGTTACACTAATGCTAGTTTCCAAACTGACAAGGGTGACTGTAAGTCATAGTCAGGTTATATGTTTTGCCTTGATGGTGGAGATGTGAGCTGGAAGAGTTCAATGCAAGAGAAAGTTGTTGATTCTATAACAGAGGTTAAGTATATTGTTGCTTCCAATGCAGCCAAAGAGGCTGTATGGATAAAGAAGTTCATTACTGAACTTGGTGTTGTTCCTTCTATTGTTGATCCAATAGACCTCTACTATGATAATAATGGTGCCATTACACAGGCGAAGGAACCTAGATCTGACCAACGATCCAAGCATATACTTAGACGATTTCATCTCATTCAAGAGATCATTCAGAGATGTGATGTACATATATGCCGAGTACCGACAAAAAAAAATGTTGCAAACCCACTGACCAAGGCTTTGTCGTAGTAGAAGCATGATGGTCACACTAGTTTTATTGGTATTAGATACATGAATGATTGACTCTAGTGCAAGTGGGAGACTGTTGGAGTGTATGCCCTAGTGGTTAATTATGTAATAATTGTGACATTATATTTATGTTATGTTTTGGTTAAATGATAATTTCTTTTATTATGTTTTATTTACTGCGTTATATAAATGTTAGCATAATAAATATCCTTAGAAGAATGATACTAGTTATATGGATTCAAGTATGTGACTTGAATATGAGAACATATAAGTATGTTATATATCATTATTCTTAAATGTCCCTAGTTTAGTATTATTGTTAGTGGGACAACAATAATACATTGACACTAGTATGTGGATTGACTGATGGCCATATCTCATTGGTCATAAATATATACGAGATATATTAAGTTAATGCATAGGTACATGTTAGAGAACAATGTACTGGATAGACCCACCATGAGAATTCTACATGGAGCATTATGCTATGTGTTATAAGTAATTCTCATAGTGAAAATGATGTAATGGTCCTTCAACTTGAAGTAATGACATTTCTACATAAGGAGTTATGTGTTTTGACACTGCCAAAAGTCACCTTTAACTGGGTGGATGATAAAGGTGATTGTTGGATGCATAATGAGTTATGTGAGAAATGAGAATAATATAAATGAAATTTAGATATCTATAGGCCTCTTGATTGAGTGAGACTATGAAATGCATGACCATGCTCAAATAAAGATTTGTTTCATATAGTCTACTTATTGATCAAAAAAACTGAGATTAAATTGTGAAGAGGATGACACATCCATGCCTTGAATTTAATCTTAGATATCAAGGTTAAAAGGATTAAATTACAATGAAACATTGGTCACGAAAAGGTTGCGTCGAATCAATGACTTTATTATTACTTGGGTAACAATGATGTATTATTAGATGCCACTCACTGTTTATAATTTTATGATATGATTTAAAATTATTGCCAACATAATTGTTGATGCACCCTTGCTTATATTAATATTGCTTAAAATAATTATCTTTACTATTATAAGAATTGATGATGTAATATAGTCCTTGCTTATATGATGTAAAAGAACTTAAAAAAATATCCAACTTCTTAGGTGGATATATTCTGCTAGTTAAGCAAGGATTTTGATCACAAATGAAGACTCTACTCATCGATCAGGAAGAATGTTGAAGATGTTAAAAAACTTTCCAAGGACAGTCCTGCTTATAATATAAATAAGCAAGGACTGATATAGCAAGATCCCTTACCTGGGTCCAAGCAAGATTGTAAGAAAAAGACCCTACCTTTTGTCCTGCTTAGTCAACTTCTAGAGGGTTTTTCAAAAAGCACTAGAAGACAAAATAACGGCTATCTTTTTGAACTAAGCAAGGAACAATTGTAAAGGTACAAGTCACTATCAAGACAGTACAACTCCAACAGATCTATTTCAAATTCTCAGCGGATAGATTTTTGGAGTAGTATAATAGGAGTCATAAATTTCATTTATGAGAACTGAACAACCAAGAAATTGCTCTGACAATTTGACATCTTAAAAGTTCAGTAAGACACAATCTTTTACTTGAACAAGTCCTATCTAATCTGCTCAACAAGGAACTTACTGCTTAGAGATAACAAGCAATATATTTTATCTGCTATTAGTCTATGTGACTCAATCTGGTCTAAGTGACCTATGGTATTTTTGGACTAAATGTCTTGCTATATATTATTCTGTGCGAACATTCTTAGTGAGTGCCTTCTCAAGTAAAGAGAAGAAGAGTGTAGTAGGCTTAGACCGAACCACTATAAAAATTCTCTTGCTTACTTTACTTTGCTGCTTATCTCTTACATTTCTTATTTCATTTATCTTTGCTTTGCTCAGCCCCTGCTAAACTCATTTAGGAAAGACTTACTGACATTGTTGCCTTAAGCCATTGGCTTAAAAAAACTAAGTGGTTCGTTACTATAAATTCCGCTGCTAACTCTTTTCAAAATATAAGAAAACTTTTTAACAAGCAAGAAGTGTTTTAAACTGCAAATTTTATAAGCAAGACCTAAATTTTGAAAAACACTATTCAATCCCTCTTTCTAATATTTTTTCCTTTGGGACCTAACAAGTGGTATCGGAGATTAACACTCTTTGCTAAGCCTTACAGCTTGAAAAGATCCAAATTAAATGGCTTTGTTTGGTGGCAAATCCCCCATGTGCACCAGAGATAGATTTGCTAACTAGAAATTAAGAATACAGGTGTATATGGATGCTATTGATGAAGAAATATTTGAAGCAATAAAGGTTGGGCCTTATCTACCAGAAAAGATAAACCTTGTTGATCCTAACAAGCTTATACCAAAGCTAAGAAAGGAATGGACTAATGAAGAAAAAAAACTAGTAGGATTCAATAATAGGGCAATGAACATTCTCTTCATGGCTGTTGAGGAAGAAAGTTTGAAAGCGTTTCTAATTGCACTTATGCTAAAGAAGTATGGGATGCCCTACTGGTTCTAAATGTTTTTTTTTTTGCTGCATTTTATTTTTACGAAACCCAAAAAAGCAAGACAACCCCAAACTCTGAAATAATTAAGGTTGAGTTTCCTTCCAATCTACAACTCAAAAGACGTAAGTGGAACTACTTCATTAGGAAGTCTATTAAGAATATAAATGGTTATTTTCAAGACTTCACCCTAAAGAAACTTTGGCAAATTCACTCCACAGAGTCCTAACCATCTCCATAAGAGTGCAATTACTCCTCTTGGCTACTCTATTCTGCTCAAGACTACCAGACATGGTAAATTGGCTATAATCTCATATTCCTTCAAGTATTGGGTAAATGGACCTTTAACATGTCCAACATTTCCATGTTTGCCATAATACTCCCCACATTTGTCTAAACTTACTACTCTTATAACATTTTCTAATTGTTTCTTAACTTCAGTCCAAAATGTCTTGAACTTTTCAATAGATTTAAACTTTTCTTTAATTAAGAAAAAATATCCATAACGGGAAAAATCATTTATAAAAGTGATGAAATAATTTTTTTCACATATGGTGGCTGAATAGGGAACACTGATATCTGTATGGATTAACTCCAACATACCAGAACTACGTTCTACTATTTAATTCTTCATCTTAGTCATCTTTCCCCTACAATAGTCTATACATATTTCTTCCTTATCGCTCATATCAGTAAGTTGGATGTTAAACTTCATCAACCTTTGTTGCACCATGGTTAGTTGCACCATTATCTAACCACCAAGAATTGGATGGGGCTTTAGATATATTAGACTCACAAAAAAACGTCAAAGAATCATTACCTAATGTTTCACATTTGTCTAGCCAAGCTTTATACTTTGGACAGTTCTTTTTTGTGACAGTCCTGATTTCCACCGGCCAGAGCCCGAAGTCTTTGGTTTAGTATCAACTGTTGTGGTGGGAAAACCGAGTTGTCAAGTGGGGCAAAAGAACTAATAAACAAGTAATCTTTCTCTCTTAATATTAATTGGACAGGGTATGCTTAGTAAATATTACAAATATTGTCTTGAAAAATTCTAGCAGCGGAAAAATAAACATCTTTCTACTCAAAAACCGAAAGTCATATTCACAAGCTCGTTATAGCCAGTCCTACTGAAACATCCTTTCTTCACCCTTTAAATTTTTTCTTTTCTCGTGGTTAACTAAAAGAGAATCAAGAAAGTATGAGCTATAAAAGCCCAACAAATAATATGTTATAGAACAATTGATAGGAATAGGGATTTGCAACTAGTTTTGAAATATAGTTATCAAGACAATATGTGTATGAATAATATTAAGAATTCACACTGTTGGATTGCCATTGCATAAAGGGAGAATCCATGTTCTCAAATAAAGGAAGAGTTTTGTAATACAAAGCTTCTGAATGAAGAAACAAAATCCACATAAGCTCTTGATGTCTTTCAATACTTGACTTACTCGATTGCCTTAACTCTGTTCAGCACTAGGGCTTACTGAGAGTATCTCTTACCACTTGACAACGGCAAGCTAGGGCTATCTCAATGTGGTCTATTGTGTACATATGTAAGACACTTAGTAGATTTAATTACATCTACAATCTCTAGGGCCCGACAGAATAAAATAACCTATTCTCACATCTGGGATGGTTCCCTTCTCTTGCTTATATAGTGGATGAAACTTGACACCTCAGTGAGGATCACAAGGTATTCACACAGCTAACCTTGTAACTTCAATGAGGGTCACAAGGTATTCACACAACTAACCTTGTAGAAAACATTAGATAAGTTAAACTAAATTGAATAGCTCACTATGTCATGTGTTGACATGGAACAAATAAGATGCTTGTAAACTGGATACAAGTAGTCAAGAATTTAACAATAAGTTTTAGCTCAAGTTGAAACAAGTAACAATTATTCTTAATCAGTACGTATACGAAGCAATTATGTATACGTAAGGAAAAGTTTGAGTATTTGCATAACATGTCTTAACGCTGATCGAGTTAATGGATCAGACGTTTAATTGCGATAAGCATCATACCACATGTATGCCTACATAAACAGCTCTCTTATATGCTGAAGAATAGTAAATACATCACTTGCAGAATCATGTACAATGGAACAACTGAGTTATACGTTGGGAGAATAACAAATATATTACTTTCTTTGATCAGGGTGACCACATATGATGGGTTTAGGTGTTCCTACAAGATTTTTTTATTATCCATAAATGATTAATAATTACTGTTTGAGCAATAAGATTCTTTGTGAAACGTTTAGACTGTGTTTATTTCATATATATTACTTTCTGATTACATCTGATGGTGTTGCATAAACTTGAAATGGTTATTCTAGTTGTTGTGCATCAGGGGATGGTTTATACTTGTCAGGAAATAAGGTTTCAGTCATCAGGGATTAACTTATGGCCATCAGGGGGTAGCCATTAAGGAATGATTTACTCGTCGGTGGATAACTACCCGTCAGGGGATAAATTGCTCATCAGGGGATGATTTACTCGTCAGTGGATATCTACCCGTCAGGGGATAAAATTACCCATCAGGGGATGATTTACTCGTCAGTGGATATGTACCCGTCGGGGAATAAATTGCTCATCAGGGGATGATTTACTCATCAATGGATATCTACCCCTCAAGGGATAAAATTACCCATCAGGGGATGATGCACTTGTTAGTGGATATCTACCCATTGGGGGATAAATTGCCCGTCAGGGGATGTTTTACTCGTCAGTGGATATCTACCCATCAGGGGATAAAATTACCCATCAGGGGATGATTTACTCGTCAGTGGGTGAGTTTTGTTCATCGCTAAACTCATCGGTAGTCCTTTTGACTACTGCCAAACTCACTTGGCTGTCACCAAACTCATCCGTGGATAAGTTGTTCAGCGCCAAACTCATTGTCAAACTCATTGCCAAACTCATTGCCAAACTTATAACTTATAAACTAGCGTTTAACGTGTGAGAGACTGTCATTTTGCTTCTTGGAGACTAAAATATTTTACTTATCAGAGACTAACTGTGAGAACCCAAAAATTTTATATGAGTTTGTTTCATGAATTAATGTATGCTAAAATTAATTTCTTATTTACGTGTATAGTTCATATTATGATTTTGGATGTTTGAAATGGGGGCAGGTAATTTAGGTATATATATTATTGGTAATGTTCGTGAATTCCTTAAAGGAATACAAGTGTGAAGATTGGAAATTCTCATTCAAAACAACTTGAATAGCTTACATTAGGGAAATGATCTCATAAGTATGTTTGTTGTTTGATTAATAAGCTGCTTATGTGTCATTAATTGATGAAGCTTACATGCATGTGTGACAATAGCTGCTTATTATGTTGATTAGCTATTAAAGAATTATGATGAGTAACCGTTTTACTATCCAGATTAACCAATCATTTTATTTTAAGTCTTAATCTTAGTCTCTTATAAATACCTCATTCGGAGGTAAAATTTTAATCTCTTTTCTAAAAATTTCTCTTCTAAAGTTCTTCTCTAAACTTGCCATCTCCATAAATTTCCAAGTTCTTCTTTCGAAAAATTATTCTCAGACAAGCTTTAATTTTTCCCTTAAAGACGAAGAGGTAAGAACCTGGTACTCTACTCAGTTTCTTTCGTGCATAGCATCAAAGATTTATTAACCATGTATGCTAAGTTTTCAAGAAGGAATAAAACTTTAAAGGATTATTTTCTTTTGCATTTTCATGAGGCATCCTAGGTTGAGTTTGTTCATGTTAGGCCTTCCATTGTAGCAAAGACAAGCTCTAATATTAGTCCCTGATGAGATAAAGTTAATCTCTAACGAGATAATATTAGTCTCTGATGACATCAACCTTAGTCTCCAATGGGTTAAGATGGCGTCATCAGTCTTTGATGAGATATTCGTTAGTCTCTGATGACTAATATGTTAGTCTCTGATGACTAATATGTTAGTCTCTGATGAGATACTTTAGTCCCTGATGAGATACATTAGTCTCTAATGAGATAGATGTTACTCTTTGACGAAGGATTTTCTTAGTCTCTGATGAAGGAAATGTTGTTAGTCTTTGATGAAGGAAGTTTAAATTAGTCCCTGATGACGTCATCCTTAGTCTCCGACAGGCTAAGTTTAGTCCCTGATGACGTCATCCGCAGTGTCTGATGGGCAAAATATGTTAGTCTCTGATGGCTAAAGATATTAGTCCCCAAGGAGTTTGGCGATAGCCAACTGAGTTTGGCGCTGAACTACTTTTCTCTGAGGAGTTTGGCGTTAAATAGATTATCCACTGATGAAGTTTAGTGATGACTAACTAAGTTTGACGATGAGCAAATCATCCCCTGACAGCCAAGAGAGTTTGGCGGTAGTCAAAGTTATCACCCGACGAGTTTGGTGGTGAGCAAATTATTCCCTGATGGGTAAGTCATTCCCTGATGACTATTCCCTAATGAGTGAATGATACCTTGATGGTCAAAGGCTATCCCTTGATGGCCGAGAGACATCCCCTGATGGACAAGACATCCCCTAATGGGTAGTTTACCCAATGATGTCCAGTTATCCGTTGATGATAAATTATCCCCTGATGACCAGTTATCCCCTGATGTGTAGTCTGTCTTCAAAAGCTATATAACATTATTTTCTTGAATTATTTGATGATGTTTTTCCTTTAACCTCAATGGTCCGTGTGTTAGATTTGAAACATTAAAAGTCTAAGGACATCGTATATGCATTTTCTTTCATAATTCTTATTAAGGTATTAAAATATTATATGCATGATTTACAGAATCCTACACTCATAAGTAAATTGAATTTGATTGTGTGCAAAGGACCGAGGCAAGTATATTCTCACTCTTATGCTTATTTTAGTTAAGCGCATGATCAATTGATTTGACATGCGTACAAGATTATGACTTTTATGTTTAAATTTCTTTGTGAATCAGAATGCTATTGTGAGAACCCGAAAATTTTAAATGTATTTTACGATAAGAAATAACGTTATTTTGTGTTATTTTATTTTTGCATAGAGGTTAGCCTTTTTAAATATGAATGATGAATTCATATCTACAATGAAAATTTTTATGATGATGTGATATCCATGATTATGAGGTTAAGTTCCTTAAAAAAAAAGTATTAAAAAGGGGACTAGCAAATTCTACATAAGATTATATTGATTAGCTTGGAAGAGGGTGAGAGAATTACGTAAGTGTTATACTTACGTGTTGATTAAAGAGTTGTTTAAGTGGCAGTAGTCAATCAAGGCATTGTGCATGTAGGACAACAGTTGTTAGCTGTTAAAGAGTAATGATAAGCAGTTGTTTTACCGTCCAGATTAACTAATCATCTTATCTTAAAGCTTAACCTTAGCTTATTGCTCTTGAACTCTATAAATACCTCATTCGAGATGAAATTTTAATTCCTTTACCAAAATTTCTCTTTTAAGAGTTTCGTTTAAACTTATCATCTCCATAAATTTCCAGGTTTTTCTTTCGAAAAATTATTCTCAGACAAGCTTTGATTTCACCCTTAAAAACGAAGAGGTAAGAACCTAGTACTCTACTTAGTTTCTTTCGTGCATAGCATCAAAGATTTATGCTAAGTTTATATTCTTTTGCATTTTCATGAGACATTCTAGGCTGAGTTTGTTCATGATAAGCCTTCCATGGTAGCAACAACAAGCTCTAATGTTAGTCTCTGATGAGATAGATGTTAGTCTCTGATGAGATGTTGTTAGTCTCTGATAACGTCATCCTTAGTCTCCGACAAGCTAAGTTTAGTCTCTGATGATGTCATCCGTAGTCTCTGATGGGCAAAATTTGTTAGTCTCTGATGGCTAAAGATATTAGTCCTCGAGGAGTTTGGCGATAGCCAACTGAGTTTGGTGTTGAACAAATGATCCACTGATGAAGTTCAGTGGTGACTTACTAAGTTTGATGATGAACAAATCATCCCCTGTCAACCAAGAGTGTTCGGCGATAGTAAAAGTTACCACCCGATGAGTTTGGCGGTGAGAAAATTATCCCCTGATGGATAAGTCATCCCCTGATGACTATTCCCTGATGAGTGAATGATACCCTGATGGTCGAAGGCTATCCCCTGATGGCCGAGAGACATCCCTTGATGGGTGAGACATCCCCTGATAGGTAGTTTTTTTTTCCCTGATGACCAGTTATCCCCTGATGCGCAGTTTGTCATCAAGACTATAAAACTTTATTTTTTTAAAATTATTGTATGATGTTATTATTTAAGATAGTAAAAGTCTAAGGACATCACATACACATTTTCTTTCATAAATTCTTATTAAGGTATTAAAATATTACTTATATAATTTACAAAATCTTTCACTCACCAGTAAGTTGAATTTGAATCTTTGTTGCAAAGGACCGAGACAAGTATATTCTTACTCTTATGCTTATTTCAGTTAAGCGCATGATCAATTGATTCGACATGCGTACAAAATTATGATTTTTTTATATTTAAATTTCCTTGTGAAACAGAATGCTATGCCTTAATTTCCGCTAGCATGATATGAATGAAAGTGCATGGATATAAAGAAGCTTTGCTCTATCAGTTATTTTTCAATATTATATCTGTGCAATAAATGAGAATGATATGTCCCTTAAATGTGTTATGCCACATGGATGGCTAGAGGAAAAGAAAGGTGCTGATTTGTTCTTCACCTGACCTAGAGGAATTTTATGTGACTACGTACATTCACACAAGGAGGGATCATGCGGACACAGTTAGGCCAGCTGTATACCGTATGGTTAGCAGATCCAACGGTTTTAGCCCCCGATGGATATTTTTTTTACTTCAAAGAAGTTATGCTTTGTTTTAAGAAGGATTACACAACTGTTTATCATCAGTAATCCTGAAAATCCTTTAAAGATTTCTGAGGCATTAGTATTGTTCCACCAAGCCTCTTAGCAGAATTGAATCCTTTGAAACATTCCAGATTTGCTTTCCCAAATTGTTTATATACTTGCTGGGCATAAATCGCTCATTCTTGTTGAATTTTAATGTCTTGCAGGGCAGAATATAAAGGCTGAGCCCTCTGATAAAGGAAAGGCAAATATGATCAGTTACTGAGTTTGGCTAACCCTTTGTAGTGCCGATAAGGAAGGAAGGAGGGAAGATGTTTGAAGAGTGATGTTATGTATTATAGTATAGAGATAGAATAGCTTTCGCTAAAAATGTAATATTTTGGGTTGTAATAACTCTTTAATATTTTTTTTTCTAGTATTTATAATATGAATGGATGTGTGGTTATCTTTTCCTTCATTTGACGAAGCCCTGATCCAGTGAAGGATTTTGGGGGTCGTCACAGCTATGCTTTGATTTCTGCTAGCATGATATGAATGAAAGTGCATAGATATAACTGAGCTTTGATTTTCAATTACTTTTCAATCTTATATCTGTGCAAACAAATGAGAATGATATGTCCCTTAAATAGGTTATGCCACATGGTTGGCAAAAGGAAGGGAAAAGTGCTAATTTGTTCTTCACCTGACCTAGAGGAATTTTAAGTGACTACGTACATTCACACAAAGAGGGATCATGCGGTCACAGTTAGGCCAGCTGTGTACCGTATGGTTAGCAGATCCAACAGGTTTAGCCCCCGATGGATATTTTGAAAAAGGTTGTACACAGGTGAATACCTATCTTTCTTCAAGGAGGATTACACATTATTTATCATCAGTAATCCTAAAGATTATTTAAAGATTTATGAGGCATTAGTATTGTTTCACTGAGCCTCTCAACAGAATTGAATCCCTTGAAACATTCCAATCTTGCTTTCCCAAATTGTTTATATACTTTCTGGGTATAAATCGCTCATTCTTGTTGGATTTTAATGTCTTGCTGGGCAAGGTATTAAGGCTGAACCCTCTAACAAGGGGAAGGCAAAGATGATCGGCTACTGAGTTTGGCTAACCCTTTTTGGTGCCGATAAGGAAGGGAGAAAGGAAGATGTTTTGAAAAGTGATGTTTTGTATTATAATATAGAGATAGAATAGCTTCCACTGAGAATGTAATATTTTGGGTTGTAATAACTCTTTACCAGTTCTTTTTATTAGTATTTATGCGATGAATGGATGTGAAGTTATCTTTCCTTCTTTTGGCTAAACCCTGGTCCTGTAAGGGATTTTTGGGTCGCCACAGTTGGTATCAGAGCCCAGTTACGGCTGGAGGTGAGTCGAAAGGAACACTGCCTGTAAACTACATCCAGGAGTAGGGAATAGTGCGGTATGTCCCAGAATTACTCCAGTAAAGAAATTTAAGAATTTAACGCTAGAATTGAAGTACTAGAATAGGTTAATGGGCTAAGGAATAAGACTTATGTTGGAAACAAAGGTTGTTGAACACCTTAAGGGTAGAAACTGCTAAGGGAAGATAAGACTGAAACAAAGGCACCACCTCATAGACACATCGCTGCATGTATTGTTTATTGAGAAGTTCAGAGTTACTGACTTTGATTGTTTTGTAGATGGCCAGAGATCGTTCTAGATCCCCCACACATCTTCTTAGAGTAGATCTCCCAATTTATGACTTTTCATCTGAAGAAAAAGAGGAGCCTACTGTGGAGTCTCCGTTGTTCACCCCTACATCACTGGACAGACATCCACCGTCACTAGTACACGAAGGCCCCAGCCTTGCTATAAAGCCGACACAGGAGGCTGGACTTTCCACTATTTGTCGCGGGCCGCGCATTTGCCACACAACATGGAAAAGCACAATACGCCATCGTTTTGGCCGCGACCATGTTATGACACAAGATATCTCTCGGATGAAATGTGATACTTCAAGACTTTTCTCGTTCCCACCACAGGCAGTAACACCATCCCATGACGAGATAGTACGTAATTATGATGCAGAAGTCCACCATCGTCTGGCAATTCGCACCATGACTGTTCGACGATAGGCTACCACTATTTCTAGGTTTCGCACAGCCACGTCAGCATGGCGATCCTCTTTTTGGTTGACTCAGAGCTTGTATCATCGATTGGCGTTAGAGATGCACGCGCAAATGGTCGCAGCAGCAACAACTAATCCAATGACGCCACGTTTGGATCAGATGAGCACCCATTGCGAGCATCGCATTGAGAAGACACGTCTGTAGTCTCGACATTGGGAACTAGAGGCAGAGCGTGAAGGATCATTTGACACGGAGGATGAGGAGGATTAGCTATAGGAGACTGATGTGAAAATTTAGGCAGAGGATATGTTGTGCTTGTTTTTGAACTCTATTTAGGTAGTTGCGACTATCCCGAGTGTATTCGCCTAGTTAGTGTATTTTGGCCTATGTCTGGCTTGCCTTAAGAAAGATAGAGAACGATGTCTATGACAACCTTCTATGTACATGGATGATGATTATTTTACTATATCTAAATGCTCATGTTTTGCTTTTCACCTTATTGGATTATAAATTTCTTGAGCCACATAAAGAATGGAATGTTTCACGAAGGATGTTTAACTCTTTATATATATTATATTAGATTATGACCGGAGGCAGGAGACCAGGAAGACTCGGGAGAAGAAACCTTCGTAATGACAAGCTAAGGCTTGAAAATTCGGCACATGTAGAAAGAGAAAATCAAGCTGAAAATGCTAACAAAGTTGTCGTAGAGGATGACAGCTCTGAGGAAGTGGAAGGGATGAACCACATTCCCCCACATGTTCCACCACCACCCCCTGTCAATGATAATAACTCTGCCAATAACAATACTACCGGGAATGCAGTTGACAACCCACTAGCTCAATTTCTTCAGATTATTCATGAGGCTGTGGCCGTGAACCAACCAGTTCCACCACCACCTCAAGCCCCAAGGCTTGTTGCCCGTGGGCCAAGTATCTGAGAGTTCACTGGCATCAACCCGCCAACCTTTGATGGGAAAGGAGGACCCACTGTAGCACAGTATTGGTTGGAGGAGATCGAGAAAGCCTTTGACCTAGTGGACGTACTAGAAGATTGTAAGACTAAGTACACAGCTTTCATTCTAAAAGAATAAGCCAACCACTGGTGGAAAGGTGCCAAGAGGATGGAGTTAACAAAAAGGGAAGCTACAAGGAACACAAACACTATGATAACCTGGGAACTGTTCACCCAGAGGTTCAAGGAGAAATTTTACCCCCCTAGTGTCTCCAATGCAATGGAACTAAGGTTCCTAAATCTGAAGCAAGGATCCATGACAGTGGACGAGTATGAGGCAAAGTTTAATGAACCGATGAGGTATGCTCCTCACCAGGTGAGCAATGAAGGGAGAAAGGTCCGAATTTTTAATTCTTACTCATCAAGAAGAAATTAAGACATCCGTAATTCTTACTCATCAAGAAAAATTATTAATTAACTCACTTTCATTGAAACAACAGTAATAATCCATACTATTGCATAAACTATTACTGAAGTTTGTTTCCTTCAGTATTTATAAAGGAATATTTAATTATAAGTATAAATAAAATTTTGACTAAGGTTTATTAATAAATGCTTTAAATATTATAATAATGGTTATAAAAATTTAGGGCTTCACATCCTCCCCCTCCTTATAAAAGTTTCGTCCCTGAAATTTACTCATAAAATAAGTAAGGATATTTTTCAATCATGTCTTTTTCTAGTTCCCACGTAGCTTCTTCTACATCGTGGTTTCTCCAAATAACTTTTATAGATGGAACTTCCTTATTCCTCAATTTCTTAACTTGACAATCCACTACCTAGACAGGCACCTCTTCATATGTCAAATCCTTATTGATTTCAAAAGGTTGATAATCTATTATTCTTTTGAAATCAGATTTATAAGGTCGTAGAACTGACACATGAAACACATTGTGAAGGTGACATAACATTGGAGGTAATGCTAGCTCGTATGCTATAGGTCCTATTTTTCTTAGTATCTCAAAGGGTCCAACATAACGAGCCTCAAGTTTTCCCCTTTTTCCAAATCTTGTAACTCCCTTCCAAGGGGATACTTTGATAAAAGCAAAATCTCCAATATTCATTTGTTGATTCTTATGATGCTGGTCTGCATAACTCTTTTACCGATCCTGGGCAACTTTCATCCTCTATCGGATGATTTTAATAGCTTTTTCTATTTGTTGAATCATTTCTGGTCCTTCCAACTTTCTCTCTCCAACCTCATTCCAATATAATGGAGTCCTACACTTTCTACCATAGAGTGCTTCAAAAGGGGCCATACCAACACTAGTATCGTAACTGTTATTGTAAGCAAATTCTATTAATGGTAAGTGTTCATCCCAACTTCCCTTAAAATCTAATGTATAGGCTCTTAACAAATCTTCCAAGGTTTGTATTGTCCTTACTGATTGCCCATCTATTTAGGGATGATATGCAGTACTCATATCCAAACGAGTACCAAGATATTCTTGAAACTTATTCCAAAATCGAGAAATAAAATGGGGGTCTCTGTCTGACACAATGGATATAGGAACTCCATGTCTACTTACAATTTCTTTTACACAGAGTTTTGCTAGTTGATCCATCTTGGAGGTATCTTTTATAGACAGAAAATGTGATGACTTGGTCAGTTTATCCACAATAACCCAAATATCATTACTTCTTCTGACTGTAGTGGGTAATCCTACCACAAAATCCATTGCAATAAGTTTCCATTTCTATTCTAGAATTTCCAAAGGTTGAAGTAATCCACTTGGTTTCTGATGTTCTGCCTTCACTCTTTGACAGGTTAAACAATGACTTACCCAATTAGCAACTTCTTTTTTCATGTTGGGCCACCCATAATTCAGACGTAAATCCTGATACATTTTGGTACTTCTAGGATGTGTCGAGAATTTGGACTGATGTGCCTCTTGTAGGATCTCATGTCACAATTCTTCCTTTGGGGGTATCCAGATTCTATTTCTAAATCGTAGTAGACCTTTAGCATCTACTTAACACTTTCCTTTTTCTTTTACTAAAAGTCTTTCTTTATCTTCTTGATGGTTCTCTTATGCTTTATTGATTTGATTATACAATTAGGGTTCCACCCGAGTCATTTCTCCTATTTGTACATCATCCTCTATTGACAAAATGTTGAGTTGTAAACGTTCTAAATCCTTGCACAACTCAGTTTGTGTGGTTATGATGTCCAAATGTTCATGCCTACTCAGGGCGTCTGCTACAACGTTAGCTTTTCTAGGATGGTAATTTATTGTACAATCATAATCCTTAATTAATTCTAACCATCTCCGTTGTCTGATATTCAGCTCCTTCTGTGTTAAGATATACTTTAAACTCTTATGATCCATGTATATCTCACATTTTCTCCCATATAAATAGTGTCTCCAAATCTTAAATGCAAAAACAATTGTTGCTAGCTCAAAGTAATGAGTTGGGTATCATTTTTCATATTCCTTTAATTGCCTTGAAGCATAGGCAATAACCTTTCCTTGTTGCATTAACACACAACCAAATCCTCGTAGAGATGCATCACTATAAATAGTAAAATTTCCAGTGTCATCCAGTAAAATTAGGACTGGTGTCATTGTTAATCTCTTCTTTAATTCCTTGAAACTTCTCTCACATTCCAGAGTCCATGAGAACTTTACTATGTTCTTGGTAAGGTTGGTCAGTGGTACGGCTAGTTTTGAGAAGTCTTTTACAAATCGTCGGTAGTAACCAGCTAATCTAAGAAAATTTCTCTCCTCAATTGGAGTAATTGGTTGATGCCATTTAGTCACTGCCTCAATCTTCATTGGACCTACTGATATTCCATTTTTATCAATGACATGACCAAGGAATTATCTCCATAGTACGTTGAAGATGTTCTTCATGCTCTTTCTTTGTTTTGGAGTAAACCAAAATATCATCAATGAACACAATAATGAACTTATCAAGATGGGTTTTAAACACTCGGTTCATTAGGTCCATAAATGTTGCAGGGGCATTTGTCAAACCAAATGACATTACAAGGAACTCGTAATGTCCATATCGGGTACGAAATGCTATTTTCAAAACATCATTAGCCTTTATCCTTAATTGGTGGTAATCAGACCTTAAGTCAAACTTAAAAAAGTAGGTTGCATCCTTCAATTGATCAAAGAGATCATCTATTCTTAGTAAAGGGTATTTATTATTAATGGTTATCTTATTCAATTCACGATAGTCAATGTATAAACGCATTGATCCATCTTTCTTCTTTACAAACAAAATAGGGGCTCCCCAGGGTGAAACACTAGGATGAATAAAACCTTTATCCAATAATTTTTGCAATTGTATCATCAATTCCTTTAACTCTACTGGAGCCATACGGTATGGTGCTTTTGATATTGGTGTAGTACCAGAGTTAATTCAATTTCAAATTCTATTATTCGGTCAGGAGGTTCAAGAAACACATACCTAAATTCTTGTATTACTGGAATGTCATCTACTGTATGTTTCTCTTTAGTAATGTCTTGGACATAGGCTAGGAAAGTTTCACATCCTTTCTTTATCAGTTTCCTGGCCTGAATGTTAGAAAGGATATGGCCATAATTTGTTGGTTTGGTTCTATAAAAGGTTATCTTATTGTTTTGAGGTGTATTGAGTAATACACGTTTCCTAAAACAATCAACCTTAGCTTTATATTTTCCTAACCAATCATACCCAAAATGACATCAAACTCTTCCAATGTAAAAGGTATCAAGTCTGCGGGAAACTCATGTTTTCCTATTTGAATGATACATTGATTCAAAACCTTTGTAATGTAATACATCTCCCCATTCTTGTTGTGAGCAGCTTGCTAAGTTAATTCTAACTGCTCTGCATTCTCCCACTAAAAGTTTGCTTCTCCCATTAACAGGTAAGAGGCAAAGGTGGTTTTAGGCTTGTAACCTCACAAATCCTAAAGGCTTTCTCAATTTCCTTGATCCACTCACGGGCTTCTATTCGACCTTCCTTTCCAGTAAATATAGGTGGTTTTAGCTCCTTTAAATCCTTAAAAGTAACCCTGTGCGTTAGGTTATTAGGTCAAGGATTTGGTTGGGTATTCCCAAATGCTTCTGTTAGAGATAAATAATGATGATGATGTTTAGAGAATAATGGTGCATTTGTAAATACTTAAGGTATTCTATAAACCTTAATATATCTGCACAAGTTTTGCATCCACTGATGATCAATTTAGTCTTCAGGGGATGAACTGCACAACACTATGCAAGTCATCAGTGAAAACCTCTAAAGGACTTGATAGTGAAAAAGGAATATCTGTTACTACTTAAAAGCAACCAAGAATTCCGCACATCAGACATTCCAGACAAAATCGACAAAGCTTCAGTGATTGAAATCAATTGGGGAGACCCATCTGTTAGTGCAGAAAATTATAGACAACGAAGCGGAAGCATAAAATAGCAATTTAAAATTTTTCTGCAATCCCAGGAATCACCTTATACAATATTATTAATTAAGGAAGGATTAAAATCATACCGTTGTGAATTCGACGACGTTGATGTAGAATATTTACGCTCGAATTAACACCACAATCTTTATCCTTCACGCTCCAGTCGATACCCTTGATCCATCTTGCAATTTATTCCACGTTCTTGATTGTTTTTGTAGGGACTCAACTCGAATAACAAATAAACAGCAATTACAACTCAAATGCCATACTTAACAAGTCATTAAATTCAACATCAAACAATCTGAAATATTAGACTCTTCTAAACAACATAAACACAACCTATTATACAAAACATATCTTTATACAATACAAGCCAAAATCCTAATCAGCCCTGAAATATACATTCTAAGAAAAACTATATGCACAAATGGACTGGAGAG
>CM025787.1:16622091-16643518 GCA_014636745.2 Centella asiatica | reverse complement strand
CGTCTCTGAAGATAAATCTGTTTCGTTGCATTTTATGCCCACATCATATTGGTATCAGAGCTTTGGCGTTGGGAGTAAAAAATCAAGGATGTGTGATTCATTCTTGTTTTCTAGTTCTTACGTTATAATTATTTGATGTCTGATTCAAGTGGACACGATAATATTGGGGAGACGGGATATGGTACAGGTAGTAAATTCTTCACCTTCTACTTCTCAACCTGTAAATTCTTCACCTTCATCTACCATGGCAGAGAAAACAACCACCTCTCTACCTACCCAAGTAGAACAACCAATTTCCACCCAACCACTCTCAATAGCCCAACACATAGTCTCCCAAAAGACTATTGGGATTAAAAGAAAACCCAATGAAGTTACCATATCAACTGAGGGGGAGCAAGGAGAGAGAGTGATTGGCTACAGGCATACGAAGAAGAAGGGAGCCACGAGTGTTACCTAACAGCCTGACCAGGCAGTATCCTCTCAAAAGGATACTGCTTTTGATAAGGAATTAAACATATTTCTAACTAGTTCCTCTCAAAAGGAATTAGTTATTAAAAATAGTCCCCAACCAGGGACACAGTTGAGTGAGGCATATACACTGACCACAGACACTGATGAACATACCATCAGGGTTTCTGAGAGCCACTTGCAGATATCTGACACAGTGAGTGCACACACCACTCAAGATGTTGTAGTTCAGAAGCTTCTCAATAAGATCAACATGAGTCATAAGCATTCTTCTACAGCATCTTTTGATGAATCACCTCCTAGTTCTGTGTTTCAGCCAACACTTCCTAACACAATGATTGACAGTCACCACTCTTAAATGGTTGACTCATTTTTCCTTGATACAATCACTGATGATTAGACAGGGGACATAAACTCCAATGTATATACCACAACAATAAGTCTTTATGTACCCCCAATTGTAAATACTTCTTCTATACAAACATACACTTCTCCAATTATACATACACACATTACTACTTCTCCTTCTCCTATCACTACTGTTGAACCAGAATCTGTACATACTTTACTTGAACTGGCCACAGTTGTTGATCTCCAAGCCCATAGGAGCCCTTCTAGGACAATTTTTAGTGAGGCTAAGAGAATACTTAGTGCAGAGAGGCAAAGTCAATCCCCTGAGAGGACTTTGGCAAAAGGAGACGAAGAGAATACTGCCTTAGTAGGCAAAGAAAAAGGAGAGAATTCGAGTGATGCCTTAGAAGGCAAAGAAAAAGGAGAGAATAAGGGAGATAAGGATGAGTTCCTTGTAAATAAAGAACAGAGAGAAAACAAAGTTACTGTATATACTACTTCAAGCTCTAAAAGTGATGAAGATGATGCTCCACAAGATGATTTTTCCCAGTTCATCAGAGTTGATTTGTACTTTCACCATAATCAAATGTCGGATACTTTATAGTTATTAAAACTAGAACTAGCAAGGACCACTGATCCAATCTTGATCAAAGTGTTAAAATCACAGATCATGATTGGTCAGTCTGTAGATATTGAAAATAAGAAACTATACACACATTTAACAGAAAAGATCAATAATGTACAGCAGGTTGTCGACTCCCTAGTCACCAGCCAGACCCTGATTAGACTGAAGAAGCAAGCTGACAATGCAGACAAGAAGCTTACTGCTCTCACTACTCAATTGACCAGCATGGAAACTCTGCAACAATCCATGGCTGACACTCAGAAGCAAGTTCTTCAAGTCACATCTCGCCTCTCAACTCCCACTGATGATGCTGTCAAAAAGGGGGAGAAATCTACCAAGCATTCGTCAAGGGATGTTGCTGAGAAATCCACAAGTCAATCATCAGGGGATGTGACTGCTCTTGTTCCCGCTCCACAATCCAAGGACAAAGACAAGGGCATCCTAATTGAGGAACCAAAGAAGAAATCCAACACTCAATCAGGGCCTAAGCTACTTGGAGATGCCATGAAGACAACCCACTTTCCAACACCTGTTGAAGCTGTAATTGATGGGAAAGTGTAGCTGGTCTACCCTCAGGATAAAAAACTGGTGGAAGCTAATGCACTCTATGCATAGCAACTTCAAGAAGAAGAAGAGAGGGAAATAGTAAAGGAACAGAAGGAAGCAAAGAAGAAAAAGAGTGTCAGGCCCAGGACCTCCAGGAATCCTTAGCAAAGAAGAGCTCAAAACCCGAAAGGTGCATCAGGGGATAAAAATCAAGGCAAAACCAAAGACCCTGATGACACCAAACCTAAGTCATCTGAAGTCAAGGACCAATCACCTTCTCCTATTACCACAACATATGGTCCACCCACTCTAGCTGAATCCCTCAAAGAAGAAAGGCACAAAAACTTGACATTTATGTTATCCATAAAAAGTATAGATGTCAGGTTCAACAATAGAAGGGATCAACTGATAACAGTGCAACTTAAAAGTAGGTCGCAATTCAATGTCACAATGGACTGGTTTAGGAGAATGGATGCTAAACAGCTGGGGTTAGTTCTGAATCTAATTTCAAAATCATCAGCGGCTAACAGAGACTTGAGGGGGTTGATTGATAAGTTGAGGAGAGCCATCAACGATGATAGGAGTCTGCCCACAGCCTTGGAAAGACTTTTGAAGCTGTTTTACAAATCCACTGATGGGCAAGAGAAAAACATTAAAATCAAAGACGTTGATGGTCTCGACCTGGAGGAAGCGATGCATGTTCTAAGCCAAATAGCTTATCACAAAAATGAACATGTCATCCAGTTCAGAATCCTGCTGATTCAGAAGGTAGTGAATGAGATTGAAGAAACCAAATCTGATGATGGGAACACTGTAGTAAGGGATGTGCCACCAATAAATGGATTTAAAGAATATCCAAGAATGATCACAAGCCCCATGGGTGTTCAATTCAAAGATAAAAAGGGGGAGATCATTACCTTCTACTGGTCACAACTTGCTGCAGCCAATATTCAAGAAATAAAATCTGTCCTTGAAGCTTTGGAATCCAGCAATGTCAACATTGTCAACTTCAGAAAACTTCTTCAAAGGGAGCTGGAGCAACTGGAAGCAAGAGGAGAAGACAACAGACTCAGGATTCCTAATCAAAATCTAGATCAAAGAAGACAAGGCCTTAGAAGTGACTCTCAACCGATTGAATCAAGTCATCCATTGCCCTTTGTCTCAGCAAAAAGGAAACGGGATCCTGATGTCTAAATCAGCATATTCTTTATTGTAATAGATATAGGAAAATACTTGTACAGAAATTCTTTTATTAGTTCATTCAAAATTCTTTCATGTATTTAGTATTGGTTTTGACATCATCATCAGTGCATCTAGGGATTTATGGTTATCAAATTGATAAACATAAATAGGGGGAGATTGTTAGAGTTAAATGATGATGATGATGATTATGTAATAAATTATGCAACTGTAAATACTTGAGGTATTTTATAAACCTTAAGATCAACACATGTTTTGCATCAACTGAAGATGAACTTATTCATCAGTGGATGGTCAATAACTTCACAAGGCAAGTCAGAAAATGGAACATCCAAAGGACTTGACAAAGTGAAGAAGAATGTCTGATGTTACTTGTTAACAGTCAAAGTATTCCGCACATCAGACATTTTAAACAAAGTTACATTGATTAAGTGTCGTCAGGGGAACTCATCAGGGGGAACCCATCAGGGGGAACTCACGTGACAACCTGAAAAAAAAATTTGTTTATCTATAAATAATTTATTCACTCATTTTTATGTTATTTTATTATTAATATGTATATAGTTATTATATGATGTTTTTGAATGTCTATATATATTTTTGGATCCCTTAAAGGATTATGTTTGTTTTGGATGTTGGATTATAAGATCAAGCAATTTATGTTGATTTGCTTGAAGGAGTCAAGCGTTCAGATCAGTAAATCTCTTGCTGAACAGATGGCATACGTATGAATGATGACATCATTGTATACGTATGTTGATTTGGTTAATAAGCTGCTTGTGTGTCATCAGTGGATTAAGCGTATGTGCATGAAGGACAACAGGCTTATTACATATGCTTAGTTGCTAAGAATCATTATGAGCAGACGTTCTACCGTCCAGATTAACCAATCATTTTATTTCAAAGCCTAATCTTAGCCTACTATAAATACCTCATTCGGAGGAACATTTCAGTCTCTTTTCTAAAGATTTTCTTTTCCAAAGTTCTCCCTTAAACCTACCATCTCCATATAATTCCAAGTTCTTTCTTTTGAATGATTACTTTCAAGCGGGTTTTGATTTCTTTCGTCAAACCTAGAGGTAAGAATCCTTAGTTCTCCTCTGATTGTTTCTTTTTGCATGTCATCTGAAAGTATTAGCCGTGCATGTTAAGTTTTCAAGCAAGGATAAAGCCTTAAGAGTAAGGATGCATTCTGTTACATATTTCATGTTCATGAGATATCTTAGATTGAGTATGTTTATCGCTAGATATCGTTCGTGATCATGGAAGACTTCCTTTTATCAGAGACAAGTTCTATGATCAGTCTCTGATAAGCTAATGTTAATCTCTGACGAGAAAACATTAGTCTCTGATGAGTTAATGATAGTCTACGACGAGTAAAAGTTAGTCTCCGATGACCTCACCCTCAGTCTCCGATGGGGTTAAGATGACGTCATCAGTCCCCGCTGAATTAAAGTTAGTCTCTGACGAGGTAACCCTAGTCTCTGATGATGATGTCACCCTTAGTCTCTGATGGCTTAAGATGACGTCATCAGTCTCTGATGAGATAAGTTAGTCTCCGACAGAATAAGGTTAGTCTCTGACGAGGAAATATTGTTAGTCTCTGATGACTAAAGTTCCTAGTTCCCGACGAGTTCAGCGCTGAACAAGTGAGTTTGGCGTTGAACATTTACCCACTAAGAAGTTTGGCGCTGGACAAATCAACCACTGATGACTTGGGGAGTTCAACGCTGAACAAGTTGTCACCCAATGAGTTTGGTGATGAACTAAATTATCCCCTGATGGAGATATTATCCCCTGATAGCATGCATCCCTTGATGGGTAATGTATCCCCTGACGGGTAAATTATCCCCTGACGGGTAAATTATCCCCTGATAGATGCATCCCCTGATGGGTAAAATTATGCCTTGATGGCCATCCTCCGTTTTGCATAATTATCCTTTCAAAGTAAGGATTTTTCATGTTATACCCACAATGATGTTTTACAGAATCCTTTTGCACCCAGTACAATGAATTTAGCTAAGGACCAAGGTAAGTATATATTCATTCCACTTTCTTTCTTACTGATTACGTAGAATCATTATTTTGATTTACATAAATGAATAATGTTAAAGCTTATGCATGATGATGATCTCTTTTATGATTAAGTAACGTACGATCATTGATCCCATCTACGTGAAATGATGTTAATGATTGAGCTATATGTTATTGGGTGATTGCTAGCTGTTTAAAGTCGCTAGCACACCAAAAGATGATGATGATGATGCAAGGGTGTTGCAGTCGTGAGCTTGTATGCACACCTGAGCAGCTTCCATATGGGTATAGAGAAAAATCATCGGTTGTCTACTTTAAATTGTTGAGCACGCCAATGTGTTTGGTAGTCGCTGTTTTTAATTGTGGAGGATGCCAATTTAAAATGAGAAAATGTTTTCAAGAAGATATATTCCATATGGGAAGTTAAAGGGTTGTTGAATGCTTTCGCCTGGTATTCTGGCCAATGATGATAGAGAATGATAGACCGAGGCAAGGCATCGGTAATTAGACTTTTCGCAGACCATATGCTTTCTGCAAGTGACTACGTATGTCAAAGGATGGATCAAACGACCAGACTGACCAGCTGGGATGAAATTTGATCATTAAAGGAAGTCAGATAATGATCAGTCTGGTTAGGTGATGCATTATCTGATGAAGAGAGGGCGAATCCTAGTTTATTGTAAGAGGGTCAACCTTTGATATCACTTGGGGACCCTAAATGATATATGTTATTGATTATCATGAGGTGTTGGCATTGCTTCGCCCAACCTCGAAGAATATTAAAGCTTTTGAATTATCTATTCTTCTTGCTTATGAATATATAGTTGCTAAGCGTAAATGCTCATGTGGAATGTTATGAAATGTATTTCAGGTTATGTCGTGAAGGATGAGTCACCTAATAAAGAGAAAGAGAGAATGTCATAGGAATGTTTACGCTGTAAGGCCGTATGAGCCATCTAAAGTTTTTGTTTCTGCTGCAGCTTGTTTATTTTCAAGCTTTAAGGTTTTGTAAGCTGATATGGACCTTAAGATTTTGTAAGGTTGTATTTGAGAATATATTTCTCGCATGAGTGTTGTAAATGCTTGGCTGTGTTGATGTCTTTGCTGTTGTGATGTTGTTATGTGGCAGTTTTCTGGTGCAGCCCGGGGTTCTAGCCTGGGGATCTTGGCTGTCGCCCAATTTGCAGACATTGCCCGAGACCCGACTCGGGGGATTCCCGGGGGCGTCACAGTTGGTATCAGAGTACAGCAGCCAAGCACCAATTATGAGACATGTTCTCTGCTAGAAAATAGAATTTGAGATTTAGTAAAGTAAGGAAATGACTGAAAGGATAAGGAGAGTTGAATAAGAGATAGATGTCTAAGTTAAAGTCTCGGTTGTTCATGGGTTATTTAGATTAGATGAGAGGTTGTAAGATAGAACAATTCACGTTGAAGTTATTGTATATCTGATGTGATAGGATAATCAGCTTATAGTTAGTTTTAGATGAGGATATTGAAACTTGGGAATGAGCGGATAAGTGTTGTGAATTTCCAAGGGATTTTGGCGTTAATGCCTTGGTTCGAGTTTGCTGAGTAACCACGCGCCAGGGACTACGCACGACGCGCTAGGGAACACGCTTGACGCGCCAGGGACTAATAGTCGTGTTGGGGACGCGTCAGAGACTAATACGTGTATCGGGGACTAATACGCATATCGGAGACTAAGCGCATCGGGGATTAACACATCAGGGGTTAATGACGTCAGTAGCAAGTGAGTTAATCTGTCGGAGATCAGGAATGACGTCATCAGAGACTATAGTCTCCGAAAGCTGATTTTACCGGTTTTTTAGTTTCAGATAATTAATTTATATTTGTTATTTGTTTCCTAGATTAAATTAAATTATTTACTTTCTTTGTTAGATTAGATATCTTTCAGTATTGAAATTCTTTCCGTTTTAAATTCTTTCCAATTAGAATTTAGGGATCTTAACAGCTTATAAATAGCTGCTTCTATTGTATTTGAAGATATAGCCAGTTGATATCTGATTAATAAAATTCAGAGTATTCTGTAATTTTTCTTATTGTTTGTGTGATATAAACAAGAACCTATTCGTGAGATTCGAATAGCCTTGAACGTGTGATTCGTTCAGGAACCCTAAATTAGCTTATTGTGCGTATATCAATAGGTTGATTTAGTTATCCAAGGCTGTAGGCTTAAACTCCCTACATCAATATCCTGTTACAATTTTAGGCTGTAGGCTTAAACAATCTATTTGAGGGGTCCAACTTCTCAGTTTATATGAAGAGTCCTTCCTCACCCTATGATCCAATAGTTTCTTCATCCCTGGGTTCTTCTCAAATAAGAGGTTCCCCTGTTGATAGGCACACATTACCTACAGTGTCAGTCTCTCCACATGTTGTTTCTACACCAATTACCTTATCAAATGTTGCACCTGCAGTACCACCACTAGAAAATTCAGTACCCTTGCCATTTCCGAATGGACTCTGTTATTACCTTCAACGCAGAATCCGTATGACACAATCAGAGTTGGCAACATGTAATACCACCATGATGCGTCAGTCGATCGCTCATCAAAGAACTAGCAGACTGTTGGACCTTTGGAAGGTATCATTTCAGGATGTGTCCTTAGTTCTCACTGAGACTTTGACAGAAATTGTGATCTCGATTAGTCATTATCTTAGGCTGCGCCAACCTACTGTAGCGGATCGAGATCAGTTGATGTATAACCTTATAGAGAAGGTTGAAGGAGCGTGTCATTTTGCACGCAGAACAATGAGTCAACTTGATTCCCAACCCTTGTATTAGGCATCGGTAATAGTCAATGTTGTTATGTTTTTGTATAATGTTGTAACAAGAAAGCTTTGTTGTACAAATTTGCTACGATGTAACTTTTATTACTTAATATATATATTTTGATGGTTTAATTTGGAAATTCTCTTTCCTTTTTGTATATATGTTATTCTTGAAAAGAGAAAAGGAACTTTCAATAGTAAGCTTATAACTTCCTTAATTTATAGGAAATGGTCCCGAAAGGAAGACCTCGAACTCGTCAAGCTACCAACCAAGCTGACCAAGAGAACCCCAACCTAAATAACAATCCAAAAAATAATAATCCAGAGAATCCTATTGCCTTATTGGTAAACATGATTAAGGAAGCCTCCCAAGATAACAATAATCGAGTACTTCCACCACAGGTACAACCTAGAAAGGTGACATTTAAGGACTTTAGCAATAGTCGTCCACCTACTTTTAATGGTGATGGAGGTCCCACTGCCGCTCAAATTTGGATTAAGGAAATAGAGAAAGCTTTTCGTATTGCTGAAGTAACTGATGACCTTAAGACGGAATATGCTACGTATCTATTGAAAGGGGAAGCTAGTTATTGGTGGGAAAATACTGAACGATTAGAGATGACTAGGAGGTTAGCAAGTGGGAATGATCAAACCGTCCCTAAAGTTGATCAAGTTGTCACATGATCCCAGTTGAAAGAATTTTTCTATAGCCAGTACTTTCCAAGCAGTGCTGCAGATGAACTAGAAAAGCAATTTCTAGAATTGAGACAAGGGAACATGACTGTGGAAGAATATGAAAAGAAGTTTAATGAACTACAAAGATTTGCTCCACATTTGGTAGATACTGAGAGAAGAAAAACAAAAAGGTTTGAGCATGGTTTGAATCCATGGTTGCAGGACAAGGTTGCTATTCTATGTCTAAACAACTATGTTGAAGTTGTTCAAAGGTCAAAGGTGGCAAAGAAAAGTGGCAAGTTACTTCAGGAATTTAATTGGGAGAGACGTAAAGAAGGACAGGGGAAAGGAGGCTATTTTAATAACCATCTTAATCAAAAGATTGGAGGACAAGGAAAACCACAAACCAGTTTGGTTGTGATGAAACAAGTGGAAGGAAATAGGTATAATGATAATAATAAGAAAAGGAATTTCAGTGTGGATTTAAGTGAGAGTAAAAGAAGGATTTTTATTTGTGGCAAATGTGGAAGGAACAATGAAACATCTCAGTGTTTAGTAGGAACTGATTTGTGTTTCAAATGTCATCATTCTGGACATACTGCCATTAATTGTCCAAATCAGGCACCAATTGTTTCCCAACCGAGGTTTCCTCCGCAACAATATCAACCACAAAGTGCTAGTCGTATAGTTGGAATTGCGAAGAGATGCTTTAGTTGTGGTCAGGAAGGCCACATCTCCACTTCATGCCCTCAGAGAAAAAGTCAAGGTAAACTTTCGTTGGTAGGACCTAGCATGACAGTTAATCGACCCCAAGCTAGGACTTACAATATGACTGCGCAGGACGCATTGTTGTCTGATAACGTGGTTTCAGGTACAATTTTGGTTTATTCAGTTAAAGTATATGCTTTATTTGATTCTGGTGCGACTAGATCCTTCATATCTGAACGTCTTCTTAAGGATAGAAATTTTGCTCCTGAATGTTTAGAAACACCTCTAGAAGTTATGGTAGCTAATCAAGAGGTGTACATTGCCAAGAGTATACTACCTGATTGTAGTATAAGAATAGGAAAGCATGACTTCCCTGCCGATTTAATACCTTTTCCATTGGGAGAGTTTGATATAATATTAGGCATGAATTGGCTACATAAATACCAAGCTAGCATAGATTGCAGGAAAAAGAAGGTTTCCTTAAGAACACCCTCAAATAGTAAAGTACTATTTCATGGATGTAAGTCTACTGAACCTCCTCATTTTCTTACTATGATTCAAGCTAATAAAATGTTACGCAAGGGATGCGAAGCATTTTTAGTTCATGCTTATGATAAGAGGATAGAAGAATTAAAGATTTCAGATATTCCCGTAGTAAAGGAATTTGGAGATGTATTTCCTAAAGAATTACCTGGTATACCCCCAGATAGACAAGTTGAATTTGGAATTGAGCTAGTACTAGAAACTGCTCCAATTTCTAAAGCTCCTTATAGGATGGCCCCTTCAGAATTAAAAGAGCTTATGATACAGCTACAAGAGTTGTTGGATCAAGGATTCATTAGGCCAAGTGTTTCGCCCTGGGAGCACCTGTTTTATTTGTAAAGAAGAAAGATGGATCATTAAGGTTATGTATTGATTATCAGGAATTAAACAAGGTAACAGTAAAGAACCGATATCCTTTACCTAGAATTGATGACTTGTTCGACCAACTCAAGGGAGCAAAGTACTTTTCAAAAATTGACTTGAGATCAGGATATCATCAATTAAAGATTAAGACCGAAGATGTCCCTAAGTCAGCTTTTAGAACCCGTTATGGTCATTATGAATTTGTGGTAATGCCATTTGGACTCACCAATGCCCCAGCCATTTTTATGGATTTGATGAACCAAGTGTTCAAACCATATTTAGATTAGTTCATCATTGTATTCATAGATGACATTCTCATCTACTTTAAGACGAGAAAAGAACATGATGAACATTTGAGAATAACACTGGAGAATTTAGACAAGAGAAACTTTATGCCAAATTTTCAAAGTGTGAATTTTGGTTAAGAGAAGTGAAATTTTTAGGACATGTGATCAATGAATCTGGAATTTTGGTTGATCCCATCAAAGTTGAAGCCATCATAAATTGGCCACAACCAAAGACACCTACTGATGTGCAAAGTTTTCTAGGGTTAGCGGGATACTATCGTCGATTCATTCAAGATTTCTCTAAGATAGCAGTTCCATTAACGAATCTGACAAGAAAGACAGAAAAGTATGTTTGGACTTTCGCTTGTGAGAAGAGTTTTCAAGAATTAAAGAAAAGGTTAACCACCACCCTAGTGCTAAGTTTACCTGATAACCAAGGGGATTTTGTGATCTATAGTGATGCCTCGATGAATGGGTTAGGAGCTGTGTTAATGCAGCATGGCAAAGTTATTGCCTATGCATCTCGGCAACTCAAGGATTGCGAAAAATGATATCCAACACATGACTTGGAATTGGCCGCGATTATTTTTGCATTAAAGATTTGGAGGCATTATTTGTATGGAGAGAAGTGAGAGATCTATACTGACCATAAGAGTTTAAAGTACATTTTCACCCAAAAGGAATTGAACATGAGACAAAGACGGTGGTTGGAGCTAATTAAAGACTATGATTGCTCGATCAACTATAACCCTGGTAAAGCAAATGTTGTGGCTGATGCGTTAAGCAGATGTGAAAGGTTAAATGTGATGACAATTCAGGAAGAGGTAAGGATGGATTTGGAGAGGTTACAAATAAATGTCATCACGACTCAACAAAGGAAAGAGATAGAGCAAGAGGTTGGTGTAAAACTGAGCTTATTCACTACCATCAAGGAAGCTCAAGAAGAGTATGTGGAAGATAGAGAAAAGTTGTTAAAAGGGAAGAGTGGAAAATGTCGGATCCACGACGATGGATTTATGAGATTTGAAAATAGAATCTAGATTCTGACAAAATTGGAATTAAAGAGAAGCCTACTACAAGAGGCTCATAACTCTAAGTTCTCGATACATCCAGGTGGAACCAAAATGTATCAAGATTTGAAACAAAATTTTTGGTGGCCTAACATGAAGAAGGAAATAGCTGAATGGGTAAACACATGTCTTACCTGCCAACAAGTTAAAGCAAAAAACCAAAAGCCTAGTGGTTTGTTGCAATCTTTGGATATCCCAGAATGGAAATGGGAATATATCACAATGGATTTTGTAGTTGGATTGCCAGTAACTCAAAAAGGATTAAATACAATCTGTGTAGTAGTGGACAGATTGCCTAAATCTGCACATTTCCTACCTATTAAGGATTCCTATAAAATGGACCAATTGGTCAGATTGTATGTCAAGGAAATCCTTAGTCGTCATGGAGTGCCAGTTTCAATTATATCTGATCGTGATCCTTGTTTCACGTCTAGGTTCTGGCGGAGTTTTCAAGAATATTTGGGAACAAGATTAGACATGAGTACCACTTACCACCCGCAAACTAACGGGCAATCTGAAAGAACAATTCAAACCTTAGAAGATATGTTGAGAGTGTGTTCTTTGGATTTTGGAGGACGATGGGATGAACATTTACCACTCATCGAGTTTGCTTATAATAATAGTTATCATACAAGCATAAGAATGGCTCCATTTGAAGCTTTGTGTGGAAGAAAGTGCATGACACCATTGTCTTGGAATGAGGTTGGAGAAAGGAAGTTAGAGGGACCAGAGATAGTCCAACAAACTGAGAATGCAATCCGAATGGTCCGAGCCAAGTTAAGCGCAGCTCAAGATCGACAAAAGCAATATGCAAATCAAAACCGAAAAGATCAAACACTAGAAGTAGGAGGTTATGTGTTGCTTAAGATCTCACCTTGGAAAGGCATATTGCGCTTCAGACAAAAAGGAAAGTTAAGTCCTCGTTTTATTGGACCTTTTGAAGTACTCCGCCGTATTGGCGAAGTAGCTTATCAGCTAGCTTTACCCCCAGCTCTAGGTCATGTTCATGACATTTTTCATGTCTCAATGCTACGACCTTATAGAGGAAATCATTTTGGCATTATCGACTACCAGCCCATTGAGCTACAACCAAATTTGCATTATGAAGAGACGCCCATACAAATTTTGGATCGTCAAGCAAAGGTTTTAAGAAATAAGGAAATTTCGTCTGTAAAAGTTTTATGGAGAAACCACAATGTTGAAGAGGCAACATGGGAACTAGAAGAAATGATGATGCAAAAGTACCCTCAACTGTTTCACCAGTAAGTTTCGAGGACGAAACTTATTGTAAGGAGGGGAGAATGTAACAACCTGAAAAAAAAAATTTGTTTATCTATAAATAATTTATTCACTCATTTTTATGTTATTTTATTATTAATATGTATATAGTTATTATATGATGTTTTTGAATGTCTATATATATTTTTGGATCCCTTAAAGGATTATGTTTGTTTTGGATGTTGGATTATAAGATCAAGCAATTTATGTTGATGTTGCTTGAAGGAGTCGCGTTCAGATCAGTAAATCTCTTGCTGAACAGATGGTATACATATGAATGATGACATCATTGTATACGTATGTTGATTTGGTTAATAAGCTGCTTGTGTGTCATCGGTGGATTAAGCGTACCTGCATGAAGGATAGCAGGCTTATTACATATGCTTAGTTGCTAAGAATCATGATGAGCAGCCGTTCTACTGTCCAGATTATCCAATCATTTTATTTCAAAGCTTAATCTTAGCCTACTATAAATACCTCATTCGGAGGAACATTTCAGTCTCTTTTCTAAAGATTTTCTTTTCCAAAGTTCTCCCTTAAACCTACCATCTCCATATAATTCCAAGTTCTTTCTTTTGAACGATTACTTTTAAGCGGGTTTTGATTTCTTTCGTCAAACCTAGAGGTAAGAATCCTTAGTTCTCCTCTGATTGTTTCTTTTTGAATGTCATCTGAAAGTATTAGCCGTGCATGTTAAGTTTTTAAGCAAGGATAAAGCCGTAAGAGTAAGGTTGCGTTTTGTTGCATATTTCATGTTCATTAGATATCTTAGATTGAGTATGTTTATCGCTAGATATCGTTCATGATCATGGAAGACTTCCTTTTATTAGAGACAAGTTCTATGATCAGTCTTTGATAAGCTAATGTTAATCTCTGACGAGAAAACATTAGTCTCTGATGAGTTAATGTTAGTCTCCGACAAGTAAAAGTTAGTCTCCGATGACGTCACCCTTAGTCTCCGATGGGGTTAAGATGACATCATCAGTCCCCGCTGAATTAATGTTAGTCTCTAACAAGGTAACCCTAGTCTCTGATGATGATGTCACCCTTAGTCTTTGATGACTTAAGATGATGTCATCAGTCTCTAATGAGATAAGTTAGTCTCTGACAGATTAAGGTTAGTCTCTGACTAGGAAATATTGTTAGTCTCTGATAACTAAAGTTCCTAGTTCCCGACAAGTTCAACGCTAAACAAGTGAGTTTGGCGCTGAACATTTACCCACAGAGAAGTTTGGCGCTGGACAAATCATCCACTGATGAAGTTCAACGGTGATTTGGGGAGTTCGGCGCTGAACAAGTTGTCACCCGATGAGTTTGGCGATGAACTAAATTATCCCCTGATGGATAAATTATCCCCTGATAGCATGCATCCCCTGAACTAAATTATTCCCTGATGGATAAATTATCCCCTGATAGCATGCATCCCCTGATAGCATGCATCCAATGATGTTTTACAGAATCCTTTTGCACCCAGTACAGTGAATTCAGCTAAGGACCAAGGCAAGTATATATTCATTCCACTTTCTTTCTTACTGATTACGTAGAATCATTATTTCGATTTACGTAAATGAATGATGTTAAAGCTCATGCATGATGATGATCTCTTTTATGATTAAGTAACGTACGATCATTGATCCGATGTACGTGAAATGATGTTAATGATTGAGCTATATGTTATTGGGTGATTGCTAGCTGTTTAAAGTCGCTAGCACACCAAAAGATGATGATGATGATGCAAGGGTGTTGCAGTCGTGAGCTTGTATGCACACCTGAGCAGCTTCCATATGGGTATAGAGAAAAATCATCAGTTGTCTACTTTCAATTGTTGAGCACGCCAATGTGTTTGGTAGTCGCTGTTTTTAATTGTGGAGGATGCCAATTTAAAATGAGAAAATGTTTTCAAGAAGATATATTCCATATGGGAAGTTAAAGGGTTGTTGAATGCTTTCGCCTGGTATTCTGGCCAATGATGATAGAGAATGATAGACCGAGGCAAGGCATCGGTAATCAGACTTTTTGCAGACCATATGCTTTCTGCAAGTGACTACGTATGTCAAAGGATGGATCAAACGACCAGACTGACCAGCTGGGATGAAATTTGAGCATTAAAGGAAGTCAGATAATGATCAGTCTGGTCAGGTGATGCATTATCTGATGAAGAGAGGGCGAATCCTAGTTTATTGTAAGAGGGTCAACCTTTGATATCACTCGGAGACCCTAAATGATATATGTTATTGATTATCATGAGGTGTTGGCATTGCTTCGCCCAACCTCGAAGAATATTAAAGCTTTTGAATTATCTGTTCTTCTTGCTTATGAATATATAGTTGCTAAGCGTAAATGCTCATGTGGAATGTTATGAAATGTGTTTCAGGTTATGTCGTGAAGGCTGAGTCACCTAATAAAGGGAAAGTGAGAATGTCATAGGAATGTTTACGCTGTAAGGCCGTATGAGCCATCTATAGTTTTTGTTTCTGCTGCAGCTTGTTTATTTTCAAGCTTTAAGGTTTTGTAAGCTGATATGGACCTTAAGATTTTGTAAGGTTGTATTTGAGAATATATTTCTCGCACAAGTGTTATAAATGCTTGGCTGTGCTGATGTCTTTGCTGTTGTGATGTTGTTGTGTAGCAGGTTTTTGGTGCAGCCCGGGGTTCTAGCTTGGGGATCTTGGTGACTGTCGCCCAATTTGCTGACAGTGCCCGAGGCCCGGCTCAGGGGATTCCCAGGGGCGTCACAACTCATCAGGGGGAACTCATCAGGGGAACCCATCAGGGGGAACTCATCAGGGGAACTAATCAAGGGAAACCTGTCAGGGGATGACGAAGACAGACCAACCCGTCAGGGAAGCACTTCAGGACATGTCAATGTCAGGCCAACGTATCAGTGTAACCCATCAGGGGGAATGACCAACATGACATCAGTGGAAGCCATCAGTGTATGTCGTCAGTCATAACCATCAAGATCAAGTAGCACTGAGTGAAACTCAGGTGAAGGTTGAAGCCCTGATCCAGTCAATAAGCATCAGGGGATCCAGAAGCACTGATCAAAGTCCATCAGGGCTGGTAGTCAGTGGATTGTTATGACAGCATGCACCTGTCCTCAGTACTTACACGAAAATCAACGTAATGTGTAATAGAAGCAAGAGATATCAATTGGAAAGATATTTCTTGAAGTTTGTTTTTGGTCCAATAAGAACTCTCGCGCATTAAATGCACACAGATCAGGGGAAGAAAAAGTAGCAACAAGCATGCAGCAGTGTGACACATAGGGCAACGATGTGACATACTTGCGGCTAAGTTGAGAAAAGCAGCACGTCTCAAGCATGTGATTTCAACCACTGTTTGACATATAAGCAAAGGAGTTCTCATTACAACACAACATACAGAGATTGAATCTTTCCAACAGATCAAACAAACATAGAAGTACACAACACTAGGAAGCTCTGTAATATATTTTTCTTGAGAGATTTAGTTTTTCAGAGAAAAGTTTTCGTAGCTAGTGAGTGTGAGAAGCTGTGTATTTAATCACAGAATTTGTAGCTGTAAATCATAGTTGTGATTCTACAGATTTCCAGAAAAACCTCAAGTTATAATACAACTATTTTAACTTGAATCTGTGTGTTCATTTCTTATAGTTTTTCTGTTTATTGCAGCTGTTTTCCAGTAAGAGCTTTTAAGTTTAAAAGAGCGAAAAGTTTTAGGTGTTTGTATTCATCCCCCCCCCCCTTCTACAAACACTTGAGATTATATTACACTAACAATATAAGTATGACTTATCTCCTATTTTTCTTTATCAGTGTTCACACCTGCAATCTTTATACACATGTATGTGTATGTATAACTTATTTCTTTAAAACTTCTTTGGTAGTCAATCTCTCCTTATTGGACCACCATCTTTATTTTAATTTCACTACCTTAACTTGAGTTAATGGACCTGTGTACTCAGCCATATGTCATCCCATATGTCATCTTTAGTCTCTGATCATTTATCCCCTGATGAACAGTTTTGGGTGCCGAGAAACCAATCCCCTAATGTTGAGAAACCTAACCCCTGATGCCCAGACTTTGGTGCTATTGTGGATTACCCGATGACTTTGGCGGAAAATAACCTTGACTTTGCTTTTGGGGCTGACTTTGGTGACAACCAAAATGACTTTGGCTTTTGTTATACTCTCCAAATGCATTCCTTATAGTTTCTGATAATACATTACTACAAGTACTTGTACAATTACAAAATCTAACAATTTTAAGTGGTATACATCATCATCAGATGCTATAATTCCTAACAATATCCTAGGAGCACCAAGATGTACCAAGATTTGTGTCAGAACTATTGGTGGCCTAACATAAAAAAAAATGAGGCTACAGAATGGGTGAGTTGTTGTTTAACTTGTCAAACAGTGAAGGTAGAGCATCAGAAGCCAAGTGGATTGCTACAACCTTTGGAAATTCCAAAATGGAAGTGGGAAATTTATCACAACAGATTTTGTAGTTGGATTACCAACTACAGTTAGAGGAAGTAGAGCTATTTGGGTTGTTGTTGATAGACTAACTAAGTCAACACACTTTCTTCCAATGAAAGAGTCCTCCAAGATGGATCAATTAGTAAAACTTTATGTGAAGAAGATTGTGAGTAGGCATGGAGTACCTGTGTCAATTGTATCAAACAGAGATCCCCATTTTACCTCCCAATTTTGGATCAAGTTTCAAGAATATCTCAGTATTTGTTTAGGTATGAGTACTACGTACCACCCACAGACAGATGAGCAAACAGAAAGGACAATACAGACTTTAGAGGACATGTTACAAACTTGCGCATTAGATTTCAAAGGAAGTTGGGATGAGCACTTACCACTAATAGAGTTTTCTTACAATAACAGTTACCGTATCAGTATTGGTATGGCCCCTTTTGAAGCACTCTATGGTAGAAAGTGTAGAACTTCATTACATTAGAAAAAGATTGGAGAGAGGAAGTTAGAAGAACCAGAAATGATTCAGCAAACGGAAAAAATTATTATTATCCGACAAAGAATGAAAGCCACCCAAGATCGACAAAAGAGTTATGTGGACCAACATCGCAAGGACCAGTTAATAGACGTTGGAGATTATACATTTGTTAAAGTGTCCCTCTGGAAGGGAGTTACAAGATTTGGAAAACGAGGAAAAATAGAGTCACGTTACGTTGGACCCTTCGAGATATTAAAAAAAATAGGACCTATAGCATATGAGTTAGCACTACCCCTAATTTTAGGACACCTCCATGATGTGTTCCACGTGTCAATCCTATGACCCTACAAACCTGATTTCAAAAGAGTCATAGATTATCAACCCATTGAGAACAATGAAGATCTTACTTATGAAGAAGAACCAATCCAGATAGTAGATCGTCAAGTTAAGAGATTGAGAAATAAAGAAGTTCCCTCCATAAAAGTTATTTGGAGGAACCACGAAGTCAAAGAGGCTACGTGGGAATTAGAAGAAGACGTGGTTGAGAAGTATCATTGTTTGGTTGATCAGTATTATTGTTTGGCGATAGGTAAATGATTTTGGCAATAGTTAAAATAACTTTGGAGATAGTCAAAATGACTTCGGCTACAGTCAAAATGACTTTGGTGTTGAAGTAATTCGTGCTAACTTTGGCGACAACCAAATGACTTTGGCGACAGTCAGAATCCAGTCAAGTTTATCAATCTTTAATCGTTGTTCATTAGCTGTTGTAGAATATCTTCTTATGACTATTGTGATGAAATATCGTCTGAGTTATCTCTTTGATGTGCATTTTACATTGTCAAATGATACCTTCCAATGGTTTGTCTATTATCCACTGATGAACAGTTTATACTATCATGGGCTAATATTTAGACAAAACCAGTTGTACTTTCAGTTTTAGTACAATTACAAAATCTAACAATTCTAAGTGTTATACATTATCATCAAATGTTATAATTCCTAACAATCTCCCCTTATTTATGATTATCAATGATAAGCATAAATCAAGGTTTGATGATGATGTCAAAACATAACCTTATAACATCACTACTTAGAATTTAAATTAAACATGTGAAAACATAATTGTACATGAACTTAACAATTATGGATTTGTTGTTTCAGTTCCTCAATGCCCAGCCATCAATCTACTAAAATCTTTTAACAATTCTCCCCATCTCTTTATCAGAATTACTCTTTGCTCCCACTTCCTTGATCATTCTCCCCTTTTTGGCATCAACATATTAATGTTGGAGGGTAGAAATCACTAGATTAGGTTGACTAGTAGGAAGAAATATTTGAGCTTAGTTTGAAGACCATTGATTATGAAGTGTAGGAGCTTCATGTTTTTCTTTCTTTCATCAATGCTTCAAAAACATTATGTGAGTACAGCTGCACTTGATCCATGTGTGATCAAATATTCTAATATGAAGTGTGCTGTTGCATCATCCAATAATCTTGTGTTGCTTACATCCAACCAAACATACACAATTTCTTCCTTTTGTATCCTCTGAAGTCTGATCTAAATGGGCATCAGAGAATACATGATGTTAGGAATTATAGCATTTGATGATGATGTATAAACTTAGAATTGTTAGATTTTGTAATTGTACAAGTACCTGCAGTAGTTTTCTATCAAATACTACCATCAGAGACTACAAGAGACCATAAGAGACTACAAGGAATGCATTTGGAGAGTTCAACAAAAGTCAAAGTTGGTCAAGAAAAATTAGCCTATCGGAGACTAAGCTTTTGTTCATCAGAGACTAAGTTTTTGTTCATCAGAGACTAAGTTTTTATTCATCGAAGACTAAGTTTTTGTTCATCGGAGACTAAGTTTTCGCTTATCAGAGACTAAGTTTTTTTTCATCAGACTATAAGTTTTTGTTCATCGGACACTAAGTTTTTGTTCATCGGACACTAGGTTTTTGTTCATCGGAGACTAAGTCTTTCAGAGACTAAGTGTTTGTTCATCAAAGACTAATGTTGAAGCTACCAGAGACTAAGGCAAAGACACTTCAATGCATTAAAGTAGCCTTGAGAAGATTTGATCGTCACCAATCTCAAAATGACTATCGCCAAAGTCGTCGGGCAAATCAACAACATCGCCAAACTCAAAATTACTCATCGCCAAAGTCGTCGGGTAATTTTCACTAGCGCTAAAGTGCTCAGGCATCATTGGATAAAATGTGAAGCACTAAAGTGCTCAGGCATCAGGGGATAAATCTCTCGGCATCAGGGGATGAGTTTCTCAAATGAGTTTCTCGACATCAGTGGATGAGTTTCTCGGCATCAGGGGATGAGATTATTGGCGTCAGTGGATAAGTGTCTCATCGACAAAGTCATCGGGTAATTTACACTAGAGCCAAAGTGCTCGGGCATCAGTGGATAAAATGTGAAGCACCAAAGTGCTCAGGTGTGACGACTTGGAAAATTTGTTTATCTATAAATAATTTATTTATTCATATTTGTTTTCTTATTAATATGTATAGTTAATATATGATGTTTTGAATGTTTAAATATTTGTGGACCCATTAAAGGGTTGTAATTTGTTTGGTTGTTGGTGGAGAACAAGCAAATTATGTATATCTGTTCGGTAACCTTCAAGGAGCCCACATATCCGGTTTAGCAAGTCCCATGAGGAATTCAATAGCTTACGTAGTTATGACTACATCATGTGTACGTATAATAGTTAGATTAATAAGCTGCTTGTGTGTCATTAGTGGATTAAGCGTATGTGCATGAACAACAACAACTGCTTATTACATGTATTAGCTGTTAAGAATCATGATGAGCAGTCGTTTTACCGTCCAGATTAACCAATCACTTTATTTCAAGGCTTAATCTCAGCCTACTATAAATACCTCATTCGAAGGTAAAATTTTAATCTCTTTTCTAAAAATTTCTCTTCTAAAGTTTTTCTCTAAACTTACCATCTTCATAAATTTCCAAGTTCTTCTTTCGGGAAATTATTCTCAGACAAGCTTTAATTTCTTCCTTAAAAACGAAGAGATAAGAACCTGATACTCTACTTAGTTTCTTTCGTACATAGCATCAAAGATTTGTATGCTAAGTTTTCAAGAAGGAATAAAAGTTTAAAGGATTATATTCTTTTGCATTTACATGTTTATGAGGCATCCTAGGTTGAGTTTATTCATGTAAGGTCTTCCATGGAAACGGAGACAAGCTCTAATATTAGTCTCTGACGAGATAACATTAGTCTCTGACGAGTTAATGTTAGTCTTCGATGAGCAAATGTTAGTCTCTGATGAGATATTCTGCTAGTCTCTGGTGACGTCAGCCTTAGTCTCCGACAGGCTAAGGATAGTCTCTAGTGATGTTAGCCTTAGTCTCCGACAGGCTAAGTCTAGTCCCCGATGACGTCATCCGTAGTCTCTGTTGGGTAATGTATCCCCTGACGGGTAAAATATGCCCTGAAGGCCATCCCCTGTTTTGCATAGTTATCCTTTCAAAGTATGGATTTCTCATGTTATACC
>CM025787.1:16609673-16621991 GCA_014636745.2 Centella asiatica | reverse complement strand
GGATGTATTAATTATCTTTTGTCAATTATTGATGGTGCCCGAAATCTGTTTTATGATTTTTGGGGCCGTCACAAGTTGGTCCATTCTTTTATGATGTCCTGCTCTTTCTTAAGTTGTGCTCTTAGCCTTTCTTCTATTTGTTTAGCACAAGCAAGATCATCTAGTGCCTTTTTGTACTATTTCCTAACTTGTTCAAGAACACCTAGCTCAAACTCTAAGAAATAATTTCTATTCTTTAATAGTTCTATGGTTTCGATGAATCTAGCATTTTCTTTTACAGAGCATCTAAGTGTTCCATTTAAATGGTACATTTCTTTACAAATGTCAGTTAAGCTTTCTTGGCAATCAGATAATGACATAGTAGAAGAAATAGTCAAGTCAATTACCTAGGAGTTCTTGGAATTTGGACTTCCAAAAGTGTTACTACTATCAGAGGAGTTGGCCATCAGTGCCATGTTGACATATTCTTCATCCTCTGATTCTGAATCAACCGAATTTTTGCCTTCTGTGATCAGTGCCTTTCCTTTGCCCTAGCTGCTGTTGAGGAGATCATAGTATTTCTTTTTATAGTAGTCCTCATCTCTTGTAGCATCCCTGAGCTCCTTTGTCTTTTTGTCAGACTTGGGCTTCCTATTGAAGTGTATGCCCTAGTGGCCAATTATGTAATGATTGTGACATTATATTTATGTTATGTTTTGGTTAAATGATAATTTCTTTTATTATGTTTTATTTACTGCGTTATATAAATGTTAACATAATAAATGTCCTTAGAAGAATGATATTAATTATATGGATTCAAGTATGCGACTTGAATAGAAGATCATATAAGTATGTTATATATATCATTATTCTTAAATGTCCCTAGTTGAGTATTATTGTTAGTGGGACAACAATAATACAATGAGACTAGTATGTGGATTAACTGATGGCCACATCTCATTGGTCATAAATATATACTAGATATATTAAGTTGATGCATAGGTACCATGTTAGAAAATAGTGTACTGGACAGACCCACCATGAGAATTCTACATGGAGCATTATGCTTTGTGTCATAAGTAATCCTCGTATTGACAATGATGTAATGGTCCTTCGACCTGAAGTCACGACATTTCTACATAAGGAGTTATGTGTTTTGACATTTCCAAAAGTCACCTTTAACCGGGTGGATGATATTGGTGATTGTTGGATGCATCATGAGTTATGTGAGAAATGAGAATGATGTAGATGAAATTTAACCCTCCTATAAATTAGGAGTGATATCTGTAGGCCTCTTGATTGAGTGAGACTATAAAATGCATGGCCATGCTTAAATAGAGATTTGTTTCATATATTCTACTCATTGATCAAGAAAACTGAAATTAAATTGTGAAGAGGATGACACATCCATGCCTTGAATTTAATCTTAGATATCAAGGTTAAAAGGATTAAATTACATTGAAACATTTGTCACGAAAAGGTTGCGTCGAATCAACGACTTTATTATTATTTGGGTAACAATGATGTATTACTTGATGCCACTCACCATTTATAATTTTATAATATGATTTAAAATTGTTGCCAATGTAATAATAACTTACTGGGTCTCACACTAAGAACATTCATTAAGGAGATATAATTTAAATGTCAGTGATTTTAATATATTAATAAGATTGATTTTATTTAAAACATGACTTTAAATTATATGTATGTAATTTCTATATATATTAGAGTCCCTTGGAAGAAAATACGAATATATATTTATTTGACATATATATTAATTAAGTGAGACTTGATTAAAATATATAATAAATATAAAATTCGGATTTTATTTTCCTAATTAGATTAGGGTTTGAAATTACTCTATACACAGCTATATATAGGATATATTAGTTGTTCTCTCTAATATACGTTTTCTGAAAAACACTAGTTGCTCATAAGAGAGAGACTAAAGTTGAGAGAGAGAGAGTGAAACAGATTTAACAGCTAGTATTGCAATTCTCTTTACTTCGAATCGTGAAACGATTCGTGGGGTGTTCGTGTGGATACCGTAGAGGCGCTGTCCAGTTGGATTGGGTTAAAGATTTGGAGACGTTCAACACCCTCATCAAAGTTTCGGATTCTACAGGTGTAATCGGTAAAATCTTAAACCATCTGTATTAAATTGTTTTGCATAGATCCTCAAGTTAGGGTTTCATTTTTTTTGTTTTAAATCATTCTTTTTCCTCTGCGTTTTATTTGTCAAAACCCTACACTTCTGTCACTCACTAGCAAAGTGTCCAAGAGCATCACTGTGGAAGCACCTGAACTTAAATTTATCAACCTTGCCAGATTTACTTTCTTTCTTTGATGAAAAGACATTGTTGAAACCAGGCTTTCTCCTGGAAAATTTAAACTTTTTGAATTTTCTAGCTATTAGAGCTAGAACTTCATCAATGTCTTCTAAATCTTCAGGTGTGTAGAGTTCTTCCTCTACCTCTGCAGCTTTAGCTTCTTTATCAGATTCTTGATCAGAATCTGATTCCTTAACGAGAACTCTTTTCCCATTAAGCTTCATATTATTTGTCTCTGTTGTAAATTCAATAGACTTCTCTTTCTTGAAGTCAAGATTTAACATGCTTATTTGTTGCACTTCAAGCTCATAAGTTTCGAGATTACCATAGAGCTTGTCCAAGGACATGGTATTCATGTCCTTAGCTTCCCTTACAACAGTTGTCTTGGCATCCCATGACTGTGGAAGTGACCTTTATGAATTTAATATTTGTGTCTATATTCTCATAGACTTTCCCATGCAATCTACGATCATTGATGAGTGTTGGAACAAAATGAGCTCAAGTGTTTGTTGGGGGGGGGGGGGGGGGGGGGGGAAAAAAAACACAAAAAACATTTGGCTCTTTTAAAACTTGTTTCGCACAGGCTGGAATGACTACCATAACCAGAAAAACTTTAATAAAATTAAGATGAATACATAAGCATTCAAGTTAAAATAGTTGTATTAAAACTTGGTGTTTTTCTGGAAATCTGTTGAATCATAATTGTGATTAACAACTACAATTTTGTTATAAGTTATAGCTTCTCTATAATAAATTACAACTTCTTTTTGCTCATTCACTAGCTACTTTTTTCTTTGAATATTTCTCTCAAGATCTATTACCAAGCTTCCTTCTAGTGTTTGAGTGTTGTATCTTTCTCTCTTGCTTGGTTTTTCGTGTAACAACTCGTTTTTTATGTATGGCAGATTAGCTGAACCCACGTGCTAGACATGATTCTTTTTCAACATAGCCGTAGTATGTCACATCAAGGTCCTTTCAGCGTGGTGTGTCAAAATGTTGTTTGCTTTTGTTGCTTCTTTTTCATCCCCTGATCTGCATGTATTTAATGTTCGAGAGTTGTTATTGGATAACCAAACTTCAAGGAATACCTTTCCAGCTATACCCCTTACTTCTGTGCCAAGTATCAATGATGTGCATGTACATCCTGATGACGTGTGGATTAGGTCATAACGATCCACTGATGCCAAGCCCTGATAGAGACTTGATCAGTGCTTCTGGATCCACTGATGGCAAGTTACTGATGGCAACTTGATCAGTGCTTCATTATCCACCGATGTGCACCCCTAATGGAGGCTTGATCAGCTTCATTGTCCACTGATGTCAAGCACTAATGAAGACTTGATCAGTGCTTCATTATCCACTGATGTTATGACCTTCTTGTTATCCACTGAAGGGTTCCACTGATGAGTTGATCTTTTGTCGTCGCCAAACTTGTCGAGCAATCTAACTCATTGCCAAACTCATCAGGCAATTTAAGTCATTGTCAAACTCGTTGTCAGTGGATAAAAATGTCTAGCGCCAAAGTCACTTTTAGCCATTGCCAAACTCATTGCGAGATAAACTATTGTCAAAGTGTTTGATAGTCATCGCCAAACTCATTAGGAAGTATGTTGTCGCCAAATTCTGGACATCAAAGTGTTTCCCCTGATGGGTTCCCCTAACGAGGTCATTCCCTGATGCCTTCCCCTGACGTCTTCCCCTGACTAGGTCATCCCTTGATGAGTTCCCCTGATAGCTTCCCTTGACGACGTCATCGCCTGACAGGTTCCCCTGATGGGTTCCTCTGACGATGTCATCGCCTGATGGGTTCCCCTGACGAAGTCATCCCTTGATAGCCTCCCTTGATGGAGTCATCACCAAACGTGGTATTTTTAGGCTTCCCCTGATGGGTTCTTCCTACTGATGCCCTTAAAAATACTTATCCTTTTGATCATCGATACTTTGTTGGCTTTGCCTAGAATGTCTATCATACGGAATACTTATCTTATTTTAAGTAACAACAACCATTCTTTGACACTGTCGAGTCCGTTCAAGTTAACACTGATGACTCGCCTAGTGTAGTGAAGTTCATTCCCTGATGACTAAGTCGTCCATCAGTGGATGCAAAACTTGTGAAGATATACTTAGGTTTATAGAATACCTTGAGTATTTATAGATGCACATTTATTCCCTTAAACATCATCATCATCATTTATATCTAACAATGGGTCTGTTGAATCTATTATATAGTTGAGTAATAGATTTTCCAGGTTTGACACTGAAATACTCATATTGTTGAATGAGTATGACCTTTTGTTGGCCCATACTTCTCAGTTCCTTCACATAATATTTGAATGGTTTCCCATATCTCCTTGGAACTTTGGAAGTTGATGACACTGTTGTGTTGGGTTTTGTAGGGTAAAACGCAGCGGAAAAATACGATTAAAATAAAACAAAACGAAACCCAAACCCAAGGATCTATGCGAAACTATTTAATACAGATAGTTTAAGATTTTACCGATTAATTGTGCGAATCTGAAGATTTGGTGAAGGTGTTGATCGTCTCCTTATCTTTAACGCAATCCAATAGGACAGCGTCTCTACGGTATCCACACGAACACCCACAAACCGTCTCACGATTTGAACAAGAAGAGTTATAGTATTAGTTGTATGATCTATATCTCTCTTTTCTCTCTATATCTCTGAACTCTAGTTTCTCTCTTATGAGCAACTAGGGTTCTTAGAATACGTGAAATGTAAGTTAGAGAGAATTGCTGATATATCATATATATAGCCTTTTATAGAGTAATTCCAAAACCTAATCTAATTAGGAGACTTAAAATTCGAATTTTATATTTATTAGATATATATTTAATCAAGTCTCACTTAATTAATATATATTAATATATATATATATATATATATATACACAAATAAATATATATTCGTATTGACTTCCAAAGGACTCTACTTCATACAGATTACATATATTTATATATATAATTTAAAATTTAAAGCCATGATTTAATTAAATCAATCTTATTGATATATTAAAATCATGGACATTTAAATTATATATCCTTGATGAATGTTCTTTGTGTGGGACCCTGTAGGTTATTATTACGTTGGCAATAATTTTAAATCATATTACAAAATTATAAACAGTGAGCGGCATCTAGTAATACATCACTTTTACCCAAGTAATAATAAAGTCATAGATTCGACATTACCTTTCGTGACCAATGCTTCAATGTAACTTAATCCTTTTAACCATGATATCTAAGATTAAATTCATGGCATGGATGTGTCATCCTCTTCATAATTTAATCTCAGTTTTCTTGATCAATGAGTAAACTATATGAAACAAATCTCTATTTGAGCATGACCATGCATTTCATAGTTTCACTCAATCAAGAGGTCTATAGATATCACCCCTAATTTATAGGAGGGTTAAATTTCATCTACATCACTCCCATTTCTCACATAACTCATTATGCATCCAACAATCACCTTTATTGTCCACCTAGTTAAAGGTGACTTTTGATAATGTCAAAACGCATAACTCCTTATGTAGAAATGTCATGACTTCAGGTCGAAGGACCATTACATCATTGTCACTATGAGAATTACTTATGACACATAGCATAACGCTCCATGTAGAATTCTCATGGTGGGTCTGTCCAGTACTATGTTCTCTAACATGTACCTATGTATCAACTTAATATATCTCATATATATTTATGACCAATGAGATATGGTCATCAGTTAATCACATACTAGTCTCAATGTATTATTGTTGTCCCACTGACAATGATACTCGACTAGGGACATTTAAGAATAATGATACATTACATACTTATATGATCTCATATTCAAGTCACATACTTGAATCCATATAATTAGTATCATTCTTCTAAGGACATTTATTATGTAAACATTTATATAACGCAGTAAATAAAACATAATAAAAGAAATTATCATTTAACCAAAAAACATATCATATATATAGTGTCACAATCATTACATAATTGGCCACTAGAGCATACACTCTAACATGTTGAACATATCATTGTCGAACCCATTGTAGAAGATGTTCGTGATTTTTCTGTCTTTTAGGACTTCCTCTTTTTTTTCTTTGGAGAGCTCATTTGGTTTTTTTGGTACAAATGTCTTTGGGATTGGAATGCCATCAACAATACCTTTTGGCACAACTTTTATGGGAATAACAGGTCTATCCTTGAGGATGTTAGCATACTGAGAATCAGTTGATTCCAAATGCAAAAGCATTCTCTTCTTCCACAAGAAGTACTCTTCCCTCTTAAGCATTGGAATTTTGACATTTCCATCCTTCTGTCCCATCTTTTGGTCTATTGATTGGTGTTTTAATAAATAGGCTCTGATACCAATTTTTTGTCCCACAAGATGGTTTGTAGAAGGGGGGTTATATACAAACCACTAAATTCTTTCAAACTTTGTGAGTTTAGTGAATATACTGTATTAAAAGTTACGGAATTGAAAGAATACAATATATCACAAGTGTTTCTGAACTTTTATAAATCAATGAAAGATTACAAAAGGTCACTGGTGTGAATGACCAGCTTCTTACAATTCTATTGAAAATAACAGCTGCACTCTAGAAAAATGATTTCTAGCTTCTCTCAAGTTTCTGAAAACTTCCTACACTTAAGTTATGAAAAACTTGCTTCTCTGTAAGTTTATTACAGCTGCTATATGATCTGAGATAAGATATATTCTTGTTGTTATCTCTCAATGTATGATGTTATATCTCAATCTATATGTTATCTCAGCTGCTCCATGTCTCTATTTATAGACATAGCTTCCTTGTTCTCCAAGCTTCTTTAGTGAGTTGCCTCCAAAAATATTTCTGATATTCTTTGGTAATTGTAGCTCTGTCATATAACTTCTTCTTTTTGCATGACCTTCCTTGCATGTTGACCAGTTATGTTAACATCTCTGGTGTATCAGCACACTAGTTCCCTCTTTTCCTCGTGGAGTTCCCATGATAAGTTATCTCTGCTCTGAATAACTTATCTATATGAGATTCCTGGTTTTTGATTGGACCAATTTCCATATTTTCCTCCTTCAAGTTTCTATAAGTTATCTCTGCAATTTTTACTCAAGAAGCTATATACGCATGCTAGTGTATAAGAATGACTTTTCTCCATATCAGTGTTCACACTTGCAGTGTATAACTTATCTCCTTGAAGCTTCTTTGGTAGCCAATCTCTCCTTATTGGACCACCATCTATATTTTAATTCCACCGCCTTTAAACTCGAGTTAGCAAATTTGTGAACTCTGCCATGTGTTATCCCATATGTCATGTTTAGTCTCTGATTATTTTATCCCCTGATAGACAGTCTCTGTTTATCAGTGGATATTTTATCCCCTGATAGATAGTTTTCTTGTTCATCAGTGGATATTTATCCTCTGATGGACAGTCTCTGGTACCAAAAAGTTCATCCCCTGATGATGAGAAAACTATCCCCTAATGCTGAGACACTCATTCACTGACGCCGATAATCTCATCGCCTGATGCCGAGAAACTCATCCACTGATGCCGAGAAACTCGTCCCCTAATTTCGAGAGATTTATCCCCTGACGCCTGATGTGGCGGCCCCAAGGTCCCCAAGCTAGAACCCCGGGCTCTGCCAAGAAACAAAAAAAAAATTAACTCAAAAACGACAGATACATCATAGCCAAGCATTAATAAACATATGGGATTATATTCTCAAAGAAAAACATCATAATAATATTGTAAGGTTCACATCTTCTTACAAAACCTCAAAGCTTGACAATAAACAAGCTGCAGCGGAAACTAACTTTAGATGGCCCATTTGGCCTAACAGCCTAAACATTTCTATGATGGCCTTTCGTTTCACTTTCCCTTTAAAAGCCATCCATAGGAGAGAAATCAAGAAACTCTCACTATGCCATTTTCTCTTTTCCTTTATTAGGCGACTCGGCCTTTTTGACATAACCTGAAAAAACATTTCATAGCATTCCACATGAGCGTTTACGCTCAGCAAGCATATAATCATAAGCAAGAAGAACAGATAATTCAAAAGCTTTAATATTCATTGAGGTTGGGCGGCGCAATGCCAACACTTCCTGATAAATCAATAAACATGTATCATTCAGGGTTCTCGAGTGATATCAAGGGGTAACCCTCTTTAAAAATAAATCTTGATTCGCTCTCTCTTCATCAGATAATGCATCACCTGACCAGACTAATCATTTTCTGACTTTCTTTAACAATCAAATTTCATCCCAGTTGGTCAGCCTGGTTGTTTGATTCCATCCTTTGACATACGTAGTCACTTGCAGAAACCAATTAATCTGTGTGGGTTTGATTACCGATGCCTCGGTCTTTCATTCCCTATCATCATTGGCCAGAATACCAGGCGAAAGCATTCAATAGCCCCTTAACTTCCCATATGGATATATCTTCTTGAAAACATTTTCTCATTTTGAATAGCTTTGGCGTGCTAACAATTAAAAGCAGTGACTGCCAACAATATTGGCGTGCTCAACAAATAAAAGTAGTGATGGCCAATAGCGTAACTATATATCCATACAAGAGTTACTTGGGTGTGCATACAAGTTCATGACTTGCAACACCCTTACATCATTTTCATCATCTTTTGGTGTGCTAGGGACTTTAAACAACTAGCAAACACCCAATAACACATAGCTCAAAAATCAACATCTTTTCACGTACATCGAATCAATGATAGTACGTTACTTAATCATAAAAGAGATCATCATCTTGCATAGGCATTAACATCATTCATTTACGTAAATCAAAATAATGATTCTACGTAATCAGTAAGAAAGAAAGTGGAATGAGTATATACTTGCCTTGGTCCTTAGCTAAAATTCACTACACTGGTTGTAAAAGGATTCTGTAAAACATCATTGTGGGTATAACATGAGAAATCCATACTTTGAAAGGATAACTATGCAAAACGGAGGATGGCCATCAGGGCATATTTTACCCGTCAGGGGATATATTACCCAACAAATACTACGGATGACGTCATCGGGAACTAGACTTAGCCTGTCGGAGACTAAGATTGACGTCACCAGAGACTATCCTTAGCCTATCGGAGACTAAGGCTGACGTCACCAGAGACTATTCTTAGCATGTCAGAGACTAAGGCTATCGTCACCAGAGACTATCCTTAGCCTGTCGGAGACTAAGGCTGACGTCACCAGAGACTATCCTTAGCCTGTCGGAGACTAAGAATCCTTCTCATCAGGGACTAACAACATTCATCAGAGACTAGCAGAATATCTCATCAGAGACTAACATTTGCTCATCGGAGACTAACATTAACTCGTCAGAGACTAATGTTATCTCATCAGAGACTAATATTAGAGCTTGTCTCCGTTTCGATGGAAGACCTTACATGAATAAACTCAACCTAGGATGCCTCATAAACATGTAAATGCAAATGAATATAATCCTTTAAACTTTTATTCCTTCTTGAAAACTTAGCATACAAGGTTAATAAATCTTTGATGCTATGTACGAAAGAAACTGAGTAGAGTATCCGGTTCTTACCTCTTCGTTTTTAAGGAAGAAATTAAAGCTTGTCTAAGAATAATTTCCTGAAAGAAAAACTTGGAAATTTATGAAAATGGTAAGTTTAGAGAAAAACTTTAGAAGAGAAATTTTTAGAAAAGAGATTAAAATTTTACCTCTGAATGAGGTATTTATTGTAGGCTGAGATTAAGCCTTGAAATAAAGTGATTGGTTAATCTGGACAGTAAAACGGCTGCTCATCATGATTCTTAACAACTAATACATGTAATAAGCAGCTGTTGTCGTTCATGCACATACGCTTAATCCACTAATGACACACAAGCAGCTTATTAATCTAACTATTATACGTACACATGATGTAGTCATAACTACGTAAGCTATTGAATTCTTCATGGGACTTGCTAAACCGGATATGTGGGCTCCTTCAAGCAATTACGAAGGTTACCGAACAGATATACATAATTTGCTTATTCTCCACCAACATCCAAACAAATTACAACCCTTTAATGGGTCCACAAACATTTAAACATTCAAAAACATCATATATTAACTATACATATTAATAAGAAAACAAATATGAGTAAATAAATTATTTATAGATAAACAAATTTTCCAAGTTGTCACATTCCAACTTGGGGACCTTGGGGGTCTGTCACCCAAATTGCTGACAGTGCCTGAGGCCCGGCTTTGAGGGATTTCTGGGGCCACCACATGAGTACTGCTTTTCACCCGTAAACTAACGAGCAATTTGAAAGAACAATCCAAACCTTGGAAGATATGCTAAGAGCATGTTCTTTGGATTTTGGTGGACGATGGGATGAACATTTACCACTCGTTGAGTTTGCTTACAATAATAGCTTTCATTCAAGCTTAGGAATGGCTCCATTTGAAGCTTTGTATGGTAGAAAGTGCAGAACACCATTGTATTGGAGTGAAGTTGGGGAAAGGAAGTTAGAGGGACCTGAAATGGTTCAACAAACTGAGAATGAAATCTGATCAATCCGAGCCAAAATAAAAGTAGCTCAAGATCGACAAAAGCAATATGTAAACCAACACCGAAAGGATCAAGCTCTGGAAGTAGGAGGTTATGCATTGCTTAAGATCTCACCATGGAAAGGCATTTTACGTTTCTGACAAAAAGGAAAATTAAGTCCCCGCTTCATCGGACAATGATTTCTTTTTATGATTAAGTAACGTACGATCATTGATCCGATGTACATGAAAAGATGTTGATGATTGAGCTATGTATTTTTGGGTGGTTCCTAGCTGTTTAAAATTCGCTAGCACACCAAAAGATGAAGTAAGGGTGTTGTAGGCCGTGAACTTGTATGCGCACCCGAGCATGTCCCATATGGATATATATATACAAACGTTACTGGTTGTCGCCGCTGTTTATTGGCTGAGCACAACAAAGTTTTTGGTAGTCGCCGCTATTAATTGGCTGAGCACGCCAAAGTTTTATAGCAAGAAAATGTTTTCAAGGTATATCCATATGGGTAGTAAAGGGGCTGTTGAGTGCTTTCGCCTGGCATTCCGGCCAATGATGATAGGGAATGAGAGGCCGAGGCATCGATAATCAAACCCTCGCAGACCAATGTTTTTTGCACTAACTACGTATGTCATATGATGAAGTCAAACGACCAGGCTGACCAACTGGGATGAAATTTGATTGTAAAGGAAGTCAGATAGTGATCATGCTAGTCAAATGATGCATTATCTGGTGAAGAGATGGCGAATCAAGATTTATTTAAAAGAGGGTTAACCCCTTGATATCACTCGGGAACCCTGAATGATACATGTTTATTGAATTATCAAGAGGTGTTGGCACTGCTTTGCTCAACCTTGATGAATATTAATGCTTTTGAATTATCTATTCTTCTTGCTTATGAATATATACTTGCTGAGCGTAAACGCTCATGTGGAATGTCATGAAATGTTTTACAAGCTATGTCAAGAAGGCCGAGTCGCCTAATAAAGGAAAAGAGAAAATGGCATAGTGAGAGCTTCTTAATCTCTCTCCTATGGATGGCCTTTAGAGGGAAAGTGAAACGAGAGGTCATCATAGAAATGTTTAGATTGTAAGGCCAGATGGGCCATCTAAAGTTTTGTTTCCGCTGTTGTCTGTTTATTTGAATTTTGAGGTTTTGTAAGAGGTTGTAAACTTCTAAGATTGGAACATGATGTAGCTGAGAATATATTTATCGTATTATTAATGTTAATGCTTGACTATGATGTATCAGTCGCTTTTGTGTTGTTGTTTTGTGGTTCCTGGCGGAGCCCGGGGTTCCAGCTTGGGTCCTTAGGGGGCTGTCACTCAAATTGCTGACAGTGCTGGAGGCCAGGCTCTAGGGATTCCCGAGGCCGCCACATTACATGTTAAGTGTATATTAGTCGATTCTTGCTACATGATTTCTGTTGGGTTTCGTACCAGCAAACGCAGCGGAAAAATACGGTTTAAA
>CM025787.1:16585707-16609573 GCA_014636745.2 Centella asiatica | reverse complement strand
TATGAGACGCATCGGTCGTCTCGCCATAACCTGCAAAAATTATAATCATAGCAACATGTGCGATTTACGCTCAGCAAGTATATATTCGATAGTATTTGGGTAAGCTTGAATGATGGAAAATAATGGTTTAAGTGTTTATGAGGTTGGACGAAAACAATGTCCAACACCTCCGAATAATATAGAAGAAAAATAGTTTCTAGGGTCCCAGAGTGATAGCGAGGGATTTGACCCTTTTCTTGGAGGAATCTTGAATAAACCACATGCGCCTTATAACACTGTCTGTTTGGCGCACGTGCCCTTAAGAACTCTTAACACCGTCTGTTTGGCGCCAGTCAAAATGAAGGGCTAGGCTATAATAATAAGGTTCAGGGAAAGAAGCCAGTGATTGACGAATTGCCAATCACTAGAATTGGTGAAACTAGCACAAGTAAAAGTACTTAAGTAGTTACTGCTCCTACCTTTAAAAAGATAAAATTTGTTAAGGCGTGAGCTACTGAAGAAAAATATAAGGAGACTATGCTAGAACAAAGAGTTAGTGAGCTGTAAATTAAATTAAATGACTTCAAAGCCAAAAGCTCTAATCCAAAGACCACTCATTCATCAGAGGTTAAGCTGAAAAATAATAGGAATGGTAAGGAGGGAATTAACAAATATACTAATTATACTCTTGTTATTAATGCACCTAGGAAACATTGCTGGAAGTGTGGAAATCCCAACCACCTTGCTTATAAGTGTAAAAATATCCCTAGGAACATGCATACTAGAAATTTAACCTCTGATAAAAAGAAAAAGTTAACTATTAAGAACCACTCAAATGTTCAAAAGGTTAAAAAAAGTTATCTAAAATCTCCTCTAAAGTTAAGGCAAAAATTTGATGCACGTAAGGCTAAGAAGAAAGTTATTTCTTCTAAGTAGTGGGTGATAAAGAAAGATAAAACTAAAAAACCCTTAACAACTGCTAAATTAAACTTTAAAAATGTCAATGGACCCAAACGGGGATTAACTTTATGTTATCAGGGTATAGCTTACAGCCATCAGGGGATAGCTCATAGTCATCAGGGAATGCTTACAGCCATCAAGGGATAGCTTATAGGGGATATTTTACTCATCAGGGAATAAATTGCCCGTCGGGGGATAATTTACTTATCAGTGGATAACTACCCGTCAGGGGATGCATTGTCCATCAGGGGATAACTAACCATCAAGGGATAATTATCTATTAGTGGATATTACTCGTCAGGGGATGATTTTGTCATCGCCAAACTCCTCGGTATTAAACTTCACTATTGCCAAACTCTCTTGGTTGTCAGGGGATGATCTATTCATTGCCAAACTCCTCGAGGAAGAGTTGTTCAGTGCCTAACTCAACAAGCTAGTGCCAAACTTCTTAGTAGATTAAAATAACTCATTAGTGGATAAGTTATTCATTGGAGACTAACATTTTATCCATCAGAGACTAACAGTTTATTCATCAGAGACTAACAGTTTATTAATCAAAGACTAACAGTTTATTAATCAGAGATTAACATGTTTTTCCCATCAGGGACTAACAGTGTTTGCCCATCAGGAACTAACATTTTTAGTCATTAGAGACTAACAATATGAAGAATATTTCTAAGAGTATAGAGATTACCCATGTGATTTATCTCCAAAGGGACAATATAACTTAAGGTTTCATGCAGGTTTCTATCCAAGCAAAATGACTAAATAATGAAAATAAATAACCTTATAAAAGCTCTTACTATTTGCCTGGTAAGCTTCCAATACTGTAGAACAAGCTATAGGAATATTGTCGTAGGTTTAGGGAGTTTATGTGTTTGAGAGTGTTGTGAAGAAATCAGTAGTAGAAGTCTCCTTATATAGGCGCTAGGAAAAGAAAATATCTAAGATATTTCTCACTTAGGATTAGTCTCGGATGTGAAATCTACTAAATTACCACAATATGCTAATAATTACAATTACACGTAAGTAGTTACTAATAGATGTCAAATGGTAGTGCATTCTACTAATGACTCAGCTCTTAACATGCTTACTCATTGAAGAGAGCTTCAACACCTGTAATGCATACTCATTACGGAGCCATTACTCAGCTTTCTTTCTGTAATATCAAATAGTAACAATTTATATTACTATCACATATATTAGCTCTGGTGATATCTTATACCAAAACTTAACCTAAAAAAATAGTAGTAATTTTATATTACCACATAAATTAATTCAGATAAGACTAAAAATTATTTTTATTAGTAAATAATTTTTCTTACACGCAAATAAATTCGACCAAAATTTATTTATTACCAGTCTTAATGTTATAATAGTAATTACCTATATCTGGGGTATTACACGGTTGAACTCTTATGAGAAAATTATCGAGAAAGGATCCTAGGTTTCTTGCAACCTCTTTTTTAAGTTAAATGACCAAATAGTTAAAATAAATAACTTAATAAAAGGTTTTAAAATTACCTTGCAAGCTTTTACTTCTGTAATATACGCTGAAGAGATATTATTTTAATGTGAGTGTTTAAAAGATGAGGAGTAGTAAGGAAGGGTCCTCCTATTTATAGGGGAGTCAAGGGAAATCAAAATATTTGATGTGAGATATTTCTCACTTTAGATTAACATCGGACGTGAATTTTACTAAATCACTAAAATATGCTAACAATTATATGATCAATACATTTACACGTAAGTATGAATTACTAATAGGTGTCAAATGGTAGTATATCACACTACTAATGACTCAAGTTTTGAAACGTTTACTCATCATACGGGGTCCCGGATGAGTAATTTTGTGTGTGTGTGGGGGGGGGGGGGGGGGGGGGTTGAATACAATTTCAACTTTTTCTCCAAATGTAAAGAACAAGATATAATTTGTAAATTAATTGTGGCACTAATAAACAAGACAAATTATATCAATCAATAAGAATGTATTTTATTGATATTGAAATCTGAAATTACAATCTGGTTATCAAAATTGATACCAGCTTCTGAAATCTATTCAAGTATGAACAACTGATATCTAGAAATAAATTTCTAGCTTCTCAAGTTATGGAAAACTTGCTTCTCAAATTCTATAAATTTGTTGCGTTAGATTTCAGAGTGTATAAATTCTTTCTCTTTCTGTATTTTGCATATCTTTGTCTCTCTCCCTTTTTTTTTTTATCTGTGTTGTGAATATATATTTACTTGTATAATTTCCACACAGCTTCCTTTTCTAATCTTTTTTGCTTTTTAACAACTACTCTGATCAATTAGAGTAGTTTCTCTTTATCCGTAGTTGTAACAACTCTGTTACCTAACATCTCTGTTAAATCACATCACCATTACAAAATTTCTTAGCTTTCACAAATCAGCTTCCCAACCTTGTTAATCCAAATTTAACTTGGTTATGGATCTTTGGTCGGCTTCTAGTTCATTTAAGAACTCTGGTAGAGGTGTGATGTGTCAAGTCATTTATCCTTTGATGTGACGTTGTTCATCAGTGGATATTTATCCCCTAATGACTTTGGTTATCAGTGGATTTTTATCCCCTGATGACTTGTTCACTTATAGCTTATCCCCTGACCAGCTTCATTGGTAGCCAATCTCTCCTTATTAGTCAACCACCCTTATATTAATTTCACCGCCTTAATTTTATCAGCCATATGTCATCTCCTATGTCATCTTTAGTTTCTGATTATTTATCCCCTAATGGACAGTGTCTGGTGCCGAGAAATCCATCCCCTGATGACGAGAAACGTATCCCCTGATGCCAAGAACTTGTCCCCTGATACCCGAGCACTTTGGCGATTCACAATTTATCCACTAATGCCTGAGCACTTTGGCGCTTAATAATTTTAGGCTTCACTTGACTTCAGTGATAGAGAATTTCCCAATGACTTAGGCAATAGTCATTTTCAGTTTGGCGCTGTTGTTGGTTTGCCCGACGACTTTGGCGATAGTCATTTTGAGTTTGGCGATGGTCAAATCTTCTCAAGGCTACCTTAATGCATTGGAGTGTCTTTGCCTTAGTCTCTGGTAGCTTTAACATTAGTCTCCGATGAACAAACACTTAGTCTCTGAAAGACTTAGTCTTCGACAAACAAAAACTGTCTCTGACGAACAAAAACTTAGTCTCCGACGAACAAAAACTTAGTCTCCGACGAGCAAAAACTTAGTCTCCAACGAACAAAAACTTAGTCTCCGACGAACAAAAACTTAGTCTCCAATGAACGAACAAAAACTTAGTCTCTGACGAACAAAAACTTAGTCTCCGATGAACAAAAACTTAGTCTCTGACGAACAAAAACTTAGTCTCCGACGAACAAAAAACTTAGTCTCTGACCAAAAACTTAGTCTCCGATGAAGGAAAACTTAGTCCCCGATGGGCAAATTTTGCTTGACCAACTTTGACTTCTGTTGAACTCTCCAAATGCATTCCTTGTAGTCTTTGATGGTCTCCTGCGGTCTCTGATGGTAGTCTTTGATAGAACACTACTGTAGGTACTTGTACAATTACAAAATCTAATAATTCTATGTTTATACATCATCATCAAATGCTATAATTCCTAACAGTCATCCCTCTCGTAATGATAATAGTAGTAATTTATATTACTACTACATAAATTACTTCAGATAATATCTTATACTAACATTTATTTCTTTTGGTATTTATAAAGGAATAATTACTTATGCTCATAAGTAAATTTGACTAAAATTTATTTATTAACAGTCTTAATGTTATAATAATAATTACACAAATCTAAGGTATTACACACACCCCGGAGTTGAGAATAGTTATTCTATTCTATCGAGCCCTGTAGATGGAATCATATATACTTTAAGTGTCATACGTATGTACACCGCATACCATATTGAGATGGCTTGGTTGGCTATCTTTAAATGGTAAGAAGTACTCTTAATAAGTCCTAGTGCTAAACAAAGTTAAGGTGATCTAGTAAGTCATGGACTAAAAGATGTCAGATGCTTATATGGAATTTCATTCAGTGACATTAATTGCCAACATTCCATCAACTGAAAATATGGATTCACCTTATCTGTGTCAGGAATCCACTTATTTGAACTCTTTATGTTATTCATATTTCTTAACCTTACCTTAAAAGAGTTTACCTGAACTAGCTGCATAAATTTTTTTCTTCTCACTTACCTTATAGTATCTTTCTGTTACTTGATGAACATTTATCGCTTATACTTTCCTTGATTCTCTTTCTGTTAAATGCAAGAAAGGTGAACGTTCCAAGGGTAAGGAGAGGATGCACCATTAGGACTGGCTGTTAAGGGTTCATAAGTACGAATCCGGTTTTGGTATTATAGTAGAGAACCTATTATGTTATCCGTTGTTAGACAGTTTTGACACAATATTTGTAAAAATTGTTGGTTATACTCTGTTCCAGCTTATGCTATGAATGTAAGTTTGTTTATTTCTATCCCATTGATGGCTTGGTGTTCCATTAGAAACCGAAGTCGCCACAGTTGATAACAAACTAACAACTCCAGTTTATAGTCGAAAATCGAGGCTGTCACAAAAATATTATTAAATGTAAAAATGATATGAATCCTTGGTATAAATTAATATGAAACCTTGAAAAATATTATTATGAAATCTTGTTATAAACCCGTTCCACCAAAATTTCAGGCATAGGGATTTTATATTTTATATAGGTATTTTTAGATATAAAAATAATATGAAACATTGTTATAAAATTATTAAATTTTGTACAATTTTATTAGTAATAATATAAAACACTTCTGCTAGAATTTCAGGCATAAGGGTTCTATCCCTTTTGCCAAGTGAAATTTCAAAAACAGTGTTGTACACAATATTCGAACATGTTTCTGCAAAATATCTCGACTACAGAATTAACATGTTTCTGCAAAATATCTCTACTACAGAATTAACATGTTTTTGCAAAATATCCTCCAATGTTTATGCATAATTTCTCTACTGCAGATTATCCTTTAATGGTCATGATTTTCTAGAATCTGCTCTAAATCACTTATCCTTGGTTGTAATCTTGACTTCTGATAAGTATTTAACATCTGAAGCACAACTTTATCATCTAAAGAATAATATCTGTTGATGACTATTTCTGAAGAATATCCATTGCTACTTATTTTCCTCTTTAGATGTAGTATATGTTAGAACAAAATAGGCTCAAGTGTTTGTAGAAGGGGGGGAAGGGGGGTGGTGAATGCAAACACTCAAATCTATTCAATCTTTAAGCACTTGTTAAGCACTGATGGAAATAGTTACACTATCAGAAAAACTATATTGACTTTAAAATGAACACACAAGCATTCAAGTTAAAATAGTTGTATTAAAACATGAGGTTTTTCTGGAAATCTGGTTAATCACAAATGTGATTAATCAGCTACAAATTCTGTAACAAGTTACAAGGCTACAATACTTCTTTGAATATTTTCTCTAAAAAATGTTTCAAAACTTCTCTAGTGTTTGTCTGCTTCGATGTGTTGGATGATCCGTTGGATTGATATTTTGTGTAATGAGAACTCCTTTGCATATATAGAAGATCAGTAGTTGAACCCACGTGCTTAGACGTGCTACTCTTTTCAACTTAGCCGCATATATGTCACATCGATATCCTTTTAATGAGGTGTTAGACTGCTGCTACTTTTGTTGCTTTTTTTTCTTCCCCTAATCTGCGTGCATTTAATGATCGAGAGTTGTCATTGGACCACCAAACTTCAAGAAATATCTTTCCAGCTTATATCTCTTGCTTCTACTACAAGCTTTATTGATTTGCGTGTAAGACCTGATCTCCCCTTTTGCATTTTTAAATTCTACACCCATGGGGTTTGTAATCATCTTAGGATATTCTTTAAATCCTTTTACTAGGGGCACATCTCTTACTGCTACTGTATTCCCATCATCAGCTCTGGTTTTCTCAATCTCCTTTAACACTCTCTATATCAGCAGGATTCTGAACTTGATGACATGTTCATTCTTGTGATAAGCAATTTGGCTTAGAACATGCATCGCTTCCTCCAAGTCAAGCCCATCAACATTTTTTATTCTTATACTCTTCTCCTGCCCATCAGTTGATTTGTAGAACAACTTTAATGGCGTCTCTAATGTTGTGGGCAGGCTTCTTTCATCGTTGATGACTTTCCTCAGCCTCTCGATCATCCCCCTCAAGTCTCTGTTTAGCATAGATGTCTTGGAAATTAAGTTTAGGACCAATCCTAGTTGCTCAGCATCCATTCTCCTAAACCAGTCTAGAGTGACTGTAAAGTGTGACCCATTTTTCAGTTGTACAGTGATTAGCTTTTCCCTTTTACTGTTAGTCCTGATATTTATGCTATTTATTGAGAACATAAATGTCAAATTCTTGCGTCTTTCATCTTTTAGGGATTCCGCTAATGTGGGTGGCCCAATTGTTATAGGGGAATGTGTTTGATCCTTTGCTTCAGATGACTTGGGTTTGGTGACATCAGGGGATTTAGGTTTTTCTTTGTCTTGATCCCCTGATGCACCCTTGGGAGTTCGAGTTTTCTTTGGCTGAGGTTTCCCAGAGGATCTAGGCCTAACACTCATTTTCTTCTTCTTCTTTCTCCTTTGCCATTTCCTTCTCCTCCTCCTCTTGAAGTTGCTGTGCATATAACACATCAGCTTCAACAAGCTTCTTATCTTGAGGGAAAACAAGCTCCACTTTCCCATCAATTACTACTTCAACGGGTGTTGGGAAGTGGGTTGTCTTCATGGCATCTCCAAGTAGCTTAGGCCCTGATTGAGTATGTGATTTCTTTTTGGGTTCCTCAATTAGGATACCTTTGCCTTTATCCTTGGCTTTTGGAGCAGGAGCAGTCACATCCCCTGATGGTTGAGCATTTGAGGGCTTCTCTGCAACATCCCCTGACGATGGCCCTGAAGATTTCTCCCCCCTTTTGACAACATCATCAGTGGAAGTTGAAAGTCGAGATGTGACTTGAAGAACTTTCTAGAGAGTGTCAGCTATAGACAATTGCAGAGTTTCCATGCTGGCCATTTTGGTGGAGAAGTCTGAGAGTTGTTTGTCAACATTGTCAACAAGTTTCTTCATCTAGAGCAAGCTTTGGCTGGTAACAAGTGAGTCAACAACTTGTTGTACATTGTGTATTTTATTGGTAAAATGGGTATAGAGCTTCTGATTTTCTACATCTACAGATTGCCTAATCATTTTTGTGCTTTGAGCATCTTTGTCAAAATTGGATCTATAGTCCTTGAAAGCTCCTGTTTGAGTAATTTTATTGTCTCTATCATCTCATTGTTCTGAAAGAATAAATCAACTCCTAGGATTGGTAATAGATCATCCATAAGAGTGTCATCTTCATCACTATCAGAAAAGGATGTTGTATTTACAATATTAGTATCAAAATTTTCTCTATTTTCTTTATTTATAAGGATCTCATCCTTATCTCCCTGAATCTCTCCTTTTTCTGTGCCTTCTAAGGCATCTCTCAAAGACTCTCCTTTTTCTTTGCCTTCTAAGGCAGCACTCTCATCCTCTCCTTTTGTCAAAGTCCTCTGAGGGGATTGACTTTGCCTCTTTTCACTATGTATTCTCACATCCTCACTCAAAATTTTTTTAGAAGGGCTCATATGGGCTATGAGATCATCTACTATGGCCAGTTCAAGTAAGTTATGTACAGTTTTTGGTTCCACAAAAGTGATAAGGGAAGGAGTGGATGTAAGGTGTGTATGTACAATTGGAGAAGTGTATGTTTCTATTGAAGATGTATACATAGGTGGGGGAACATAAAGACTTATTGTAGTAGTATATACAGATGAATTTATGTCCTCTGTCTGATCATCAATGATTGTATCAAGTAAAAAATTAGTCAACCATTTGAGTGTGTTGACTATCAATCACTGTGTCAGGGAGTGTTGGTTCCTCCATGAATTGAGAAATTGGAGAATCTGATCTTATGACACTCAATGTTTGTGTCATAATATCTGAAGAAATTTGAGGATGAGTAAGAGAAGGAAGAGGTGTAGAAGGGAGTGTTGGCTGGATCACAGAATGAGGAGGTGATTTATCAAAGGAAGTTGTGTGTGCACTCACTATGTCAATTATCTACAAGTGGCTCTTAGAGACCCTGATGTTAGTTTCATCAAGGGCTATGGTCAGTGTATGTGCCTCACTCAACTGTGTCCCTAGTTGGGGACTATTTTCAATAACTAATTCCTTATGAGATGAACTAATTAGAAATGTGTTTAATTCTTTGTCAAAAGCAGTATCCTTTTGAGAGGATACTGCCTGGTCTGGTTGTAGGTTAACTCTCGTGGCCTCCTTCTTCTTCTTCAATCTTCTATAGGCAATCACTTTCTCTCCTTGCTCCCCTTCACTTGTTGCAGTTACTTCAGAGGGTTTTCTTTTGGTGCCATTAGTCTTTTGGGAGACTAAGGGTTGGGCTAATGAGAGTGGTTGTGTTGAAACTGGTTGTACTACTTGGGTAGGCAGAGAAGTGGTAGTGATCTCTGTCATAGTAGTTGAAGGAGAATAAGTAATAGGTTGAGAAGTAGAAGGAAGAGTTCGAGATACCTGATCCATATGCCGGGAGTGCAAATGGCTCTGCGGTATATGATTTCTTTATTATTTCTACAAACAATTTCTTTGTTTGTTTGCATGTCTATACAAAAATGTCTTTCTCAAAAGAAAAATTATTAATTTGATCCTTAATTATAATTGATAAAAATCTAGCATAGTAGATCTCTGATTTTCTAGAATTAAAACTACCCATTTTATTTACAAGGTCATCAAAAATTGATTTTCCTATATTTATATTTACATTTTTAATCATGGCATAAGCTATCTTTAAAGTTAATGAGGTTATTACCTCAAAGTTAGAAGACTTACCTGAGAATACCTTTGTTATGGTGTCAAAGAAATAAGAAATCTCTCACTTCACGTTTACCCTCTTGAGGTCCTTGAACCTTAAAACTGTGTTGGGTGCAGCATTATAGCCTAGTTCTCTCAAGAAGTCGAGCAGATCAACATCACTGGGCACTTCCACAAAGTTCTATGCAGGTAGCCCCAGTGCAGAGTTGATTCTAGAAGGGGTTATTTTTCCCTTCTCAGAAGAGATCTTGAATGAGATCTCGTTCACTGCCTCTCGTCTTGTTGAAGAGTTCATGAACTTAGCACTTGACTAGAGTTGTGAAAGTGCTTCCCCAGACATTTCTTTATCAGTAAAGATTGCTCGACTATACTCAGAGTTGAGTAAATAGTTCATCATCGGCTTGAAACAAACATTTACCTTATTAATGTCAGAGAAACCCACATAGTTTGTGGGTGGAACCACTAGATTTCTGGGAAGTTGTTGAACATTACTGGGTGCCATTAATGTTGTTGGAGATTTGAAGTTCTAGGGTTTCTATGAATATGAAAGAGAGAAAAAGAGAGCTCAAGCGAATATCAGACTCAGATTAAATGTTTTAAGGTATTTCAGAAAGAGAAAGAGAGAGAGAGAGAGTATAAATACTCGCCTTTTGACATTTGAAAACCGTTCCTGAAAACACGCTATAGGGTATCGCATCAATTCTGTGGTGACATGTCATCAGGGACAAAAGAATTCCCTGATGAATTATTATCACAGACTAGACACAATTCCCTGATGCAGTTAAAAGCCTTTTACCTGTCCTTTATGTTCATTGTATGTACATACCCTGACCCTAATGCATGGATCAGATACCCTGACCCTGATGCTTCTCGACAGAGACCCTGACATTGATGCATCATACAAAAACAAACAAACACATGTAAAATACACAAATATATGTACATATTTACATTTTTAACATACATAGTCACATATCAACTAAATTTATCAGGAATTCATGAGATGAGTTAGGAGTACCAGAACATAGGCATTTGATAGTTTGAGTTGTTCCAACAACCTTTCTGACAAGTCTTTAACAAGATTATTGAATTTTATTTTGCAAAATTCACCATACCCAGCTCTCCCACAAGATTGGAAAAAGTGGCTTCATCAAGAGCCTTGGTGAATATGTCTGCCAGTTGCTTGTTTGTTGGTACAAATTGTAGTTCTATGGTTTCATTCATAACATGTTCCCTGATAAAGTGATATTTGATTTCTATATATTTGGTTATGGAATGTTGCACAGGATTTTCAGCAATGGCAATGGCACTTGTGTTATCGCACCTTATTGGAATTTTGTTGAAATTCAGTGCATAGTCCATTAATTGATTTTTCATCCATAGGATTTGTGCACAGCAACTTCTAGTTGCAATATATTCAGCTTCAACAATTGATGTCGAAATTGAGTGTTGCTTTTTGCTGAACCAAGATAAAAGCCTTCCTCCTAGAAACTGACAGCTTCCTATTGTACTTTTTTTGTCAATTCTGCATCCTCCAAAGTCAGCATCAGAATAACCTAGTAATTCAAATCCAAACTCCTTTGGATACCAAAGTCCCAACTCTGTAGTGCCCTTGATGTATCTCAAGATTCTTTTCACTACTATGAGATGAGACTCCCTTGGATCATCTTGATATCTTGCACAAAGATATGTTGCAAACATAATGTAAGGCCTACTTGTTGTTAGATACAACAATGATCCAATCATTCCTTTATAAGTTTTCAGATTAACTTTTTTTCCATTCTTATCAGGGTCAATCTTGGTTGTTGTAGCCATTGGTGTCTTTGCTACTTTTCAGTCCTCATGTCAAGTTCTTTGGCATACTTTGCCTGATGAATATAAATCCCATCAGTGACCTGTTTGATCTGCAGTCCCAAGAAATAAGACAATTCACCCATCAAACTCATTTCATACTTACTTTGCATGAGCTTGGAGAACTTTTCACACAATCTAGTGTCAGTGTATCCAAAGATAATATCATCAACATATATTTGAACCAGGATCAGATGACCTTGGTGTTTTCTAAAGAACAATCTCTTGTCAATGATACCTCTTGTGAATTTGTTTTCCACCAGAAACTTAGACAGTGTGTCATACCAAGCTCTAGGAGCTTGCTTCAGTCCATAAAGTGCTTTCTCTAGTTTGTAGACATGATTTGGGAATTTTGAACTTTCAAACCCTGGAGGTTGTTGGACATACACCTCCTATTCCAATTTTCCATTGAGAAAAGCACTTTTCACATCCATTTGATAAACTTTAAAGTTTGAATGTGCTGCATAGGCTAAGAAGATTCTTATAGCCTCAAGTCTGGCTACTAGTGCAAAAGTTTCATCAAATTCAATCCCTTCCTTTTGAAGATAACCCTTTGCAACCAGTCTTGCTTTGTTTCTTATAACAATGCCAGCTTCATCCATCTTGTTTCTGAATACCTATTTGGTACCTATTATAATTCTTCTTTGGGTTTAGGCACCAGTTTCCATACTTGATTTCTTTCAAATTGATTCAGCTCTTCTTGCATAGCCATTATCCAATCTGCATCTTGAATAGCTTCTTCAAATTTCTTTGGCTCTAATTGTGAAAGAAAACAAGCATATAAGCATTCATTAGATGTTGCTTTTCTGGTTTGCACTTTCTTGTTTGGATCACCAATAATCAAATCTGTTGTGTGACTCCTATACCATTTGGGATTAGAGATGTGTCTTGATGAGCTTGCTTGATTATCGTCTCCTACCCCTAAGTCTATGCTCTCAGCTACTGAGAAAACTCCCCCTGAATTAATGTTTACATCAAGGTTAAAGTTATCCCCTAATGGTGCATGCCTTGATAGATGATCCCCTAATGGAGTATTCCTTGACCTGTTGTCCAGGAGATTAACTCTATCTATTAAAGGGGCTTCTATTGTGTTTGGATTGACATCAGGGATGGTTAAGTTTTTCATTTGTCTGCACTCATCAGCTTCATTCTCTTGATAATCAGAATCATCTTCATTTTCAAATCTGAGCTTTTCATGAAAACTAGGGTCTTCAAGTCCAGAAATTTCTTGATCATCAAAAGCTACATTTATAGACTCCATCACTACCTGGAGTCTCTTGTTTTAAACCCTGAAGGCCTTAGATGTCATGGAGTATCCTAGGAAAATTGCTTCATCAGCCTTTGGATCAAATTTCCCTAAGTTTTCACCAAAGTTCCTTAATACAAAGCATTTGCATCCAAAAACATGTAGGAACTTGATGTTTGGTTTCTTCCCTGTCATTAGTTCGTATGGTGTCTTGTTGTGAGCCTTGTTGATCAAAGACCGATTTTAAGTGAAACAAGCAATGGAAATTGCCTCAGCCCAAAAATAACTAGGAATCCTTGCCTCTGCTAGCATTGTTCTAGCAGCTTTTATCATGGTTCTATTTTTCCTTTCCACTACACCATTCTGTTGAGGAGTCCTTGGAGCAGAGAATGTATGATTGATGTCTTTCTCCACACAAAATCCATCAACAACTGCATTCTTGAATTCAGTTCCATTATTTGTCCTCAATATTCTAACCACTGACCTTGACTCTATTTCCACTTTCTTTATATGGTCAATGATTTATTGAGGTACTTCTGTTTTAGCATTTTGAAACTTAACCCTAGTGTATCTGGTGTAGTCATCCATAATAACCATTGCAAATCTTTTCTTTGACACTGACATTATGTTGACAGGGCCAAAGAGATCCATATGTAGCAATTGAATTAGATTCTTGACCATTGTGGCTTCATTGCTAACAAAGGATGTTTTCCTTTGTTTCCCTTGTTGACAAGCTAAACATAATTCTTCTTGAATGAATTCCACTTGAGGTAGTCCAGTTACCAACTCTCTCTTCACCAAATCATTGATAGCTTTGTAGTTCATGTGAGAAAGCTTCTTATGCCACACTCTGCTCTCATCAGGGGTTGCCTTGATGTAGAAGAATGATTCTCCACTTACTAAGTTGAAATCAACAATGTAGAGATCTCCTTTCCTTATCCCTGATAAGACCAACATCTCATCATCTTCATTTGAGATCAAGCACCGATCCCTTTTGAAAGAAATGATGTATCCCTTGTCACGTAGTTGACTGATGCTTAATAAGTCGTGTTTAAGCCCATTAACTAGTGCTACATTTTCAAATGAGACATCCCCATTTGTTGCTTTGCCATAACCAAGAGTTAGTCCTTTGTTGTTTTCACCAAAAGAGATCACTGGACCAACCTTTTCTTGGAACTCTGTGAGCAGGGCTTTATTTCCTGTCATGTGTCTTGAGCAACCGTTATCTAGAAACCAGATTTGATAGCTTTTGACTTGTCCCTGCACACAAAGAACATTTAATTTGTTTTTGGTACCCAAGTGGCTTTGGGTCCTCTAGGTTTAGTCACAGTTAATGGTAAAACAACTCTTTCATTATGTGTGACTTTTGGTTTTGGCAAATTAAAGACTTTTTCCTTTTTAGGAGCTACATTATACATGTTTGATTTAACAACAATTTTCTTATCTTTACCCTTAGTGGTGCATGCTTGAGCAGTTGGTAAATCATCAACATATAATATTGTGCCAAAAAGAATCTGTTGTTTTTCTTTACACTGAAAAGATATAATTATTGCTACCACAATTCCAGCACACTTTCCTAGGGGCTTCGTGAATAGAGGTGTAATTACTAGCTTTGTTTACACCTAACTTTCCATTCCTATTCTTTTTACTATCCCCTGACAGGCCTTTATCCCTTGAGGGGCTACAAAGGCCTGATGCACTCTTATCCCCTGATAACTATGTATCCACTGATGCACAATCTAGTTCTTTCTTGACTTGGGGTTTGAGTGCTTTGGCAAGAAGAAGTTTCTTGCCTCTCCCACCACTTGTGGAAGCTTCACTCATTGGGAAAACTTTCCTTTTTTCTAACTTTGTTACAGCCTTTACAAATTTGATAGGTTGTATTGCCCTTTTTCCAAAGCTAGCTATATTTTCAACCTCAATAGGAGGTTGCTGCACAAGAGTCTCTGCATAGCCTAATCCAGACTTGGGATCAGATTTTTGACAGTTTAATTGATCATCCAATTTTTTGCTAGACTCATTCCATTTCTTTATGACTTCCCTTTCTTGACTCAGAAGATTGGAGGTCCATTCCTCTCTTTTAACAGCACAGTCAAGGAGATTTTTAGTCCTTGAGAGTTCTTTTTCAAGATTCTAAAGTCTAGAGAGTTCTGATTCTAAAAGAATATTTCTAGCAGTCAAATACTCATTTATTTTTTGCACTCTCTCAGTCTCAGCTATAGCACTCCTTAGGGTGTCATAAAGATCTTTTATCTCACAATTTATTTTCTTAACAGTTTTAACACAATCATTTTTAGACATGTTAGAAGAAATTTCTAGACTTACTTATGAGCTACTGTTGTCAGTGGATGAGGCCATCAGGGCTAGGTTGACATATTCTTCATTATCTTCTTCATTTGAGTCAGCCCAGTCCTTTCCCTCTGCAATGTAAGCTTTTCCCTTCTTTGTGGCATTTAGAAGGTCAAAGTATTTCTTCTTGTAATCCACATCAGCTTCCTTTCCCCTAGATTCACCTTCCTTTGTAGCCTTGCGGCACTCATTTGCAAAATGGTCCATCTCATTGCATTTCTAGCACTTTATTCTTGATTTGTCAATGAAGTTTTTAGTGCTACTAGGTTTCCTTGCTGAAAATCTTTTTGATCCAGATGGTTTTTGAAATTTCATCTTGGAAAACCTCTTTGCAAGAAAAGTCATGGCTTTATCCAGTTCTTCTAACTCTTTAGGAGTGTACTCATCTTCCTTTGAGTTAGCTTCATTGTCCCCTTCTTTTTCAGCATCCCCTGACTGTTGCTTCATCAAGACACTTGGTCTTGCTTCTTCTTTATCTTTCTTGGCAGCCATCAGGGCTATAGATTTAAGCTTTCTGGTATCCCCTGACATTTCAGATCTTTGTTGAACTTCCAGTTCATATGTCTTTAGGGTACCATAGAGCCTATCCAAGTCTAGAAGATTCATATCCTTGGATTCCCTGATGGATGTCGTTTTAGGATCCCATGATATGGGAAAAGCTCTCATGAACTTTCTGTTCACATCTTTATTAGCATAAGCCTTCCCATATAACCTCAGGTCATTTACCAACCTGTTAAATCTGTCAAACATTTTAGTGAGTGTTTCACATTGTTCATTATGAACCACTCATACTGTTGTGTTAACAGCTGCAGTTTATTTTCCCTCACTTCTTCAGTTCCATCACATAGGATCTGGATGGTATCCCATATTGACTTAGACGTTGAAAGATTCATGATACTGTTCAGCATATCATCGTCTAAACCATTATATAGGATGCCTGTGACTTTCAGATCCTTCTTTAGTTTCTCTCTTTCCTCTGGAGTCATTTCTTCAGTAGTCTTTGGAACTAACTTTTCTGGTATACTGACTCCATTGACAACCTCTTGAGGAATGAGCTTCTTTGGAACGTGAGGGCCTTCTTCTAGAATTTGCAAGTATTCATCATCGATTGCTCTTAGATGAACTATCATTCTTTGTTTCCAGAAAAAGTACTTTCCCCTTTCCAATATGGGGACTTTGCTATTTCCATCTTTGTTAGCCATTTTCAACGATCATCTAGCAAGTGTAATCTGCTAGCTGGCTCTGATACCAACTGTTAGAACAAAATAGGCTCAAGTGTTTGTGTGTGTGGGGGGGGGGGGGGGGAATGATTGCAAACACTCAAATCTTTTCAATCTTTAAGCATTTGTTAAGCACTGATGGAAATAGTTACACTATCAGAAAAACTATATTGACTTTAAAATGAACACACAAGTATTCAAGTTAAAATAGTTGTATTAAAACTTGAGGTTTTCTGGAAATTTGGTTAATCACAAATGTGATTAATCAGCTACAAATTCTGTAACAAGTTACAGCTTCTCTTTCACACTCACTAGCTACAATACTTCTTTGAATATTTTCTCTCAAAAATGTTTCAAAGCTTCTCTAGTGTTAGTGTGCTTCGATGCGTTGGATGATCCGTTGGATTGATATTTTGTGTAATGAGAACTCTTTTGCATATATAGAAGGTCAGTAGTTGAACCCACGTGCTTAGACCTACTGCTCTTTTCAATTTAGCCGCATATATGTCACATCGATATCCTTTAGGAATGAGGTGTCAGACTGCTGCTACTTTTGTTGCTTCTTTTTCTTCCCCTGATTTGTGTGCATTTAATGATCGAGAGTTGTCATTGGACCTCCAAACTTCAAGAAATATCTTTCCAGTTATATCTCTTGCTTCTGCTACAAGCTTCATTGATTTGCGTATAAGACCTGATGACTAGTGTATGTAATCATAACTGTCCACTGATGGCAAGCCCTGATGTGAACTTGATCAGTGCTTCTAGATCCCCTGATGGCAAGTCTTGTCTAAGACTCGATCAATGCTTCAAACTTCACTTGAATTATCCAAGTGCTTCTTAATCCCCTGACGTTAAGACTCAATGCATCCACTATTGGCTTCCACTGATGCAGTGCTAAGTATTCCCCCTGACGGGTTAGCTTGACATTGTCATACCCTGATGAGTTCCCCTGACGAATTAGTATGTCACTGTCATGCCCTGACGCGTTGCCCCTGATGGGTTTGGCTTGCCACTGTCATACCCTGATGTGTTCCCCTGACAGGTTGGTCTGCCTTTGTCATCCCCTGATGGGTTCGTTTGTCAATGTTTTCCCCTTATGGGATCCCCTATCGGTTCTAATCATTGAAGCATTGTTGATATTGTTTGGAATGTCTGATGTGCGGAATACTAATCAGTTTTTGAGTAACAATAGACATCCCTATTCACTATCAAGTTCTTTAGAGATATCAACTTTATGACTTGCCTAGTGAATAATACTTCATTCCCTAATGACTAAGTTGATCATCAGTGTTTTCCCAGTGAGATGGCCTAGAACTTGTAGAAGGGGGGTTGAATACAAGTTCTTACAACTTTTTCGAATTCCTGTTCTTTAAGAAATTAACTTTCTGCGGAATATAAAGAACAAGATTAAAACTTTATATAAACAATTGCTTTTATTGATTTTAACAATTGATTACAAGTTTTCTAACAATCAAGACAAGCTTCGATCGTCAGCTTCTATTCTGTGTATCTAGAAAATACAACCCTTTCAATTCTCTTTTTTATACACATCTTTTTCTTCGTTTTGCTATTCTGTAATTTATAATTACAGCTTCTAAAACTAAGTTATCAAAAACCTAGCTTCCTAATTCAAATCAAATACAATCTTTCCAATTGAAAGATTTCTAACAAATTTCCTTGTCAGCTACGTCTTCAATAAAGTCTACGTGTGCATGGAAGACTTTCCTTCTTTGATTTGAACTCTAACTCCATCAGTGATTAAGTCTTCGACTAATCTCCGATAGCTTCTTTAATTAGTCCCTGATCACTTCGAGTAATCTCTGATGCTTTACATCAGGTAATCTCTGATACTTTGGCTTTAGTCTCTGGTGACGTCAGCTTTTAATCTCCGAGGTATTGTTTTAATCTCTGATGACGTCAGCATTAATCTCTGACTCTTTAGTTACAATCCCCGATGACGTAAGCTTTAATCTCCGATGACCAATCCTTCAATCTCCGATGAACAAAACATTTTAATCTCCGATGAAGGATTCTTCAATCTCCGATGGGCAAAGTCCAATCTCTGATGAACAAAACTTTAATCTCTGGTGGACTTTTCCCTTAATCTCTGACAAGCCAAAATCAATCTCCGAAGGACTAATTAATTAATTTAACAACTTGTTGAACAAACTCAACAAGTATTCCAGCAGTACATACAAAAGAAATGAACCTATCTCTTTATTATAATGACTAATTTACAAACAAGAGATACTACTGCTAGCTACAAAACTAAAGTGTTACAAACCAACACTTTTCTGTACATTTGTATTCCTAAGTATTCTAAAGACAATCATCATCAAATGTTCATAAAACCTAACAATCTCCCCCTAATTATGAATATCAGAATGATAAGCATAATTTCAAGGTTGATGATGATGTCAAAACTCAACTATCAAAATTTACTTAGAAAAAGAATAAAGAATAATAAAATTACAAATGTACCTGAATTCAAGATCTTTGATCTATCATTCAGCTTCTCTCCCCCTGGATAATTTACCCAGCTTCTCCAAGATTTAAACAAACCTTGGCTACACTGAATAATACATTCAGCTTCTCCAAGAATAATTCCTGGCTACCCAAGACTATGTCTGGCTTCAATCTTCTCCAAGAATAATTCCTTCAATATTTACACAACAACTTTTATTTGTTCACTCCCTCCTTTTCAATTCCTTGAAATACTTCAACCTTTCCTCTAATAACCTCTTCAATTCCACCTCACTTGGTCCTTCTGCATTTCTTAATAGTCTTATAAAATCTTCAACATTCCTCTCTGTTAATCGATCTAAATCTCTATCATATTGAAAGAAGATTTTATGGTCATGAATATTTTCATACCATATCCCAAGTGGTTCAGATTCCACCATGTAGAGTTTTCCCTTGAAACTTAATGGTGGCTCTCTTACTGCAGACTTTTGACTTGAAGAACCGACCATATTGTCCTTTGCAGGAGGCTTCCTTGAAGAGATAGGTTGTGGTTTAAGAATTTCAGGTACAAGAATTATGGCAGTTTCCTTATCCTCAATTTCCTTTGCAGGTTTCTGGACTAAGGGCTTCCTTCTTGACTTTCTTTCTGCTTCTTCCATCTCTTTATTTTTCTTTTTAGTAATGGCTGCCTTCTGTGCACTTGATCTTCTTGTTGAAGTTTTCTTCTTCTTTGCCTCCTCCTCCTCCCTTGCTACTGCCATGTCCTCCTCCTCTTGAAGTTTCTGAGCTAATAATGCATCAGAATCTATTAACCTTTGATCACGAGGATTGACTAACTCAACTTTCCCTTCCACTTCAATTTCAATAGGAGTAGGAAAGTGAACAGTCTTCATGGCATCCCCCAACAGCTTAGGTTGTCCTGGTTGAGTTGAAATCTTTTTCTTTGGTTCCTCAACCATGACTCCCTTGCCTTTGTCTTTTGATTTTGGGGCTTATGCAAAGGAAGAAGGAAAAGTTGCTGTTGTTGCTGTTGTTGTTGGAAGTTGTGTTATTGTTGCTTTTGTTGCTGCTTCTAGATCCGAATGTTTCTTTAGGATCCTGTCCAACATTGCTTGCAATTCTGCATCAAGGACAGGACCTGACTTTTGCTTTTGTACAGGAACATTAGATGGACCACTCTCCCCCTTTTTGACATCAGCATCTTTGGGTTGAGAAGAGGTGGCCAAATTTGGAATTGCCTGCATTAATAGCTGTTCCATTCGGTCTTGTTTTTGGAGAAGGAGATTGACATTTGATTCTAGGGCTTGAAGTCTACTGTCAGTTTTGGACTTTTCTTTGATAAGAGAATCTATTGCAGTGATTGTCCTCCTTGGCAAGTGTCCTTCATAACTCCGTCGAATTTTATCTGTCTCAATCCCCATCTGTTGCTTGATTTCCTTGACTGCTGCATTTATTCCAATAACCAAAAAGTGGTGAAACTTGGTATGTTTCTTGTCCACGGTGGTTATTTCTTCTAGTATGGTCTTTGAAGTTGGTGCAGCTGCTGTTGACCCAATGTTGGTCACATAATCCTTCCTTAGTTGAGCAGCTGCATCCTCCAGAGAATTGATGAACTGTGCATCAAGCCACTCGTCCACATTCTCGGCTTCAGTTTCTTCAGGAACAGGTTCATTTGCCATGGATGTCTTTAATGCAGATATGTGATCTTGAGATTGTTGAAGACCATAAAGGATCTCAAAATCTGCATTTGGCATGTCAGAGATAACTTGTAATGTGGCATCCCCTGTCCTGGAGCTTCCCCCAATTTCCTCTGTTGGAGTTGACTGTTGAGCAGAGGAAGTTTGGGCTGCTGGTATGGTGGATGTCTCAACAGGTTTTAAAAAATCACCTACTGAGAATTTCTCTCTTTTATTTTCTTCAAGGATCTCATCCTTGCTCACACCCTCTCCTTTTGCCTGGGGTTGGGCACCCAGCTTCTCATGCTCTCCTTTTTCCAAGCTTTCTAAAGCTTGACTCTCTTTTATGTGTATGTGCTCTCCTTTTTCCAGGTCAGGAGCCTGACTCTCACTATTTATTCTCACAACCTCACTCATTTTGATGGTGTCACTCTTTCCTACAGAAGTGGGGATTTGAGAAGTGCTTGTGACAGCATGGATAGGGGGTTCCCTTTGTTTATCTTGGGCTAGGGATCTATCCATGGAAAATGTGTGAGAGCTTGTCTCGATTATTGGCTCCTCTTGGGAAAAATCAAGAGAATCAATTATTTGTGTGTCAAAAGAATCAAGAATGGGAGAAAAAGGAGAAGAATGTACAGTGGGGAGTGTTGGCTGTTCCTCAGAAATTAAGAATTGAGGAACATCAATTGGAGACTCTGTGTGTGCACTCCTTGTGTCACTCTTTTCTTTTGTATTCTCTCTATTTGGTTCCTCTTGGCTGTGACCAAGAGTTTGTGCAGACTCTGTAACAGGTGTTCCTGGTTGAGGACTATCTTCAATGTCAATATCCTTTTGGGAGGACAATGACTCCTTATTACCTCCATGACCTTTTGAGAGGCCATGGATTGTCTTTGTCTAAGGGTGACAAGTGTGAGAACCCAATAATTCAAAAGTAAAATTTTGAGGATTATTTATGAATTTATCATCCAGTAAATATTATTTTTTTTATTTTTTATTTTTTTATTTTTTTACGGTTACGTGTACGTAACGATTACGTAATTCATTACGCACACGTTCATTAATATTTATAACGAACGTTATATTTTTAATTATTGCGAGACAATAAATTGTGACTAGATATTTATTTTAAACTACTAGATGTTAATTTTGATAATAATTTTATAAACGCATTTTTTTTATTTCGCCGAGGCGGATTAAATTTTTTCGGTTAATGCAATAAATAAATGCATAACCATTAAAAATGTAAATTGTGGGTAAATAAATTTTTTACTAATTACTCCCATGGTAAATGATTAATTTACATCAGTTACAATAATAATTACCATGCAATTAGGATGCAATTAATTAGGGATTTAAATTTGAAATTCAAAATTTAAATGGTGCATTTATTAGGTAGTAAATTACTCCTTAATTTCCTTCCTTGCATGGTTAGTAATCTCATTACAGCATTTTCACTAAACATATTTCACAAACTCTCTCTCAAATTCGGAGCATTATTCTTCCTCTCTAGCAAGGTTTTGGAATTTTCATTTGAAGCTTTTAAAGGTAAAAAAAAAAATTCTGCACTTTTATTTTTACGCTGAAAATTTTTTCTAATTATACCATGTTGTAGATGATATTTTTCAGTATGAATTTCATACATTGCACTTGTTCATATCATTTATATATTGAGAGATATTAATTTTTGAAGTTTAATCAAAATCTAAATTAAAAAAAACCTTTAGCGACGGCTGTTTAATCTTTAGCCACGGTTTATTCATAATACTTAGAACCCTAGAACCCGAAACTTTGAATCGAGATTTTGGCCGATGTAGTTCGTGGTAATTCAAATAATTTATATCAATATGTTTCTGCACTTGTAAGGATCATTTTGCCTTAAACAATTTGAGAAATAGTTAAGTATTTATGATTTCGTGTTCATATGAAATTTTCATCTATGTCCGAAACTTTAAATCGATCTAGCATGCGATGTAGTTGATGAAAATTGAAATTGATTGCATGTACGAGTTTCTTGTGATCTCTAGAATCATTTCCATGTTTTATTCGTCAAAAATGGTGAAGGAATGAGATTTGGAAGCTCGGCCGAAGCTTCTCGCCGACGTTAATGGCGAGAGCTTTCCGGCGAGCTTCGATCTCTGTTTCAGTAAGTTTCAGGCGGTGGCATCAAGCGTAGGGGGGTATTTACCTATGCTAAAAGTCACGGTAATGGCCTTTCCTCGAATCAGTGTGTGTGTGTGTGTGTGGGTCGCGGGTAGTGAGTGTAGGACTCGCCGGTTTCTGCAAATTTTCGCCGGCCAGCGCTAGCTGCTGGCCGGATTCTGCAGTTTGTTGAAGGTGATGGGTTGACCTGGTTTGACCCGGTTGACCCAGATCCGACCCACTATTTCGACCCGGTTCGACCCATTGTTTTGACCCGAATTTTGACCCGGATTTCAAAATAAAATTTTGGACTTTGATCCAATAAATTTTACCCACTTGGTTTTAAAATTTCAACCCACTTTAAAAAAAAAAAAATTATTTTTGACACAATCCAAGTTTTCAAAAATAAAATAAACACTTACATATTTTTTTTTTAAAAAAAAATATTAATAAATGATTTTTAAATAATTAAATATTAATTATTATTTAATTTGAGTAATTAAATAATAATTAATAAACGATTTTTAAATGATTAAAGATTAATTATTATTTAATTAAAGTGATTAAATAATAATTAATAAATGGTTTTTTAAATAACTAAATAAATTATTTAAGTTAAGATTTAATTAAGAAGTAATTCTTAATTAATTTAAGACCAATTATTATTTAATTAAAGCAATTAAATAATAATTAATGAGTAATTTCTAAATGATTAATAATAATCATTTAAAGCTTAAGTTGATTAATTAATAGTTATTAATTAATCTAAGGCCTCCTATAATTAATTTAAATTATCGAGGACCTACGAGTGACGTTTAACCAAGTTCACTAATCTCTCGGACTTCGATTCGGTTCCAACCGAATCCCAATATTACGAATGATGACATAAGTAGTTAAGTATAGACTTGAGAATTTCATTAACACTTCGCATGAACATTTATCATGTGTATTTAAGTGGAGATTTCTCATATTATTATCTGTACATGTTTTACAGAATTTTCTGCTTTCACGAGTTGTTAAACGTGAGAATTCTAAGGACCAAAGGCAAGTATACATTCAATCTTATGTTTATTTCAAGATAAC